>CM060920.1:709680012-710167512 GCA_030737875.1 Allium sativum | reverse complement strand
CCCCACTCCATCCACTCCCAATATCTTGAAGAACCAAACCATATAGACTGATTTACGTGTTCTTCTTTTTATTTTTTTGTTGGGTTTTATCGGGTTGTTTATTGTAAGATGAAGACTGTTGTTTGGACTTTAGGTTTCGTTACACATGAGTTTGTTCTATAAAACGATTACATTTATATTTTCCTATGTGATTTTCTTTTATTACTTTTACCTTTTATAACATATGATTTATAAATGTTCTTATTACTAATTTTGTTCCATGTTTTTATTACTAATTTTGTTTCGTGTTAACCGGAACTTTAAAATCTATTTTAGTTCTCAAATATGCGTTATGTTATTAAGGTCAATTGTAACAATAAATAACTAAGATGAAAATCACCTATGAATTATTTAGAGTGTTTTTTTCTTCTTCTAGAATACCGCGATCAACTGTTGTATTTTGTGCAAGTTTTTTCATTTCAGTAAAAAGGGCATAGTAGCATGTTAATGAGTTTGTTTTAGGAAAACATGAAATTTACTTCTAGATATCTTTTCTTAAGTTTGTCAGTTTTTTCTACATCTATTTGTGGATGATATTTTATTCCCACTTGAAATAATTCCTGGATTTTCTCTTGGGTACAAATGCAAAAATTTAAAATTGTAATGTCCTTGATCTTATATTATTATGTTGTTTTAGTAAATTCTGTATTGAATGGTTTTTGCATGATTTAGACTTGTTGGGTAGGCTCTTCATGGGTTGGTGAACTTTGTTGCCCATGCAGCCTGCCTTGTAATGGTCAAGTGTTCAACCCAGGCTAGCGTCATGTATTCTATGTGGTTTCAGGGGCTATATTCATATCCATGGAGTTTATAGATGCAAGCTTGGTTTCACATTCTCATAAAATGATAGTTGTTTAATGTAGTAGGGTATTATCTTGTTCTTTGACTTTATAATGCATGAAGCTAGGACCCTTTGCATATTGATTTCGATTTACCACGGATTAACTTTTTGGATTTTTCTTGCACATTTTGTCTTCTCTCATATTTCAGAAATAGTTAGTTTTCAGTTTTTCCAATCCTTAAAATTTCTGGTTTACCTGAATATTTTATTAAAAATATCATGATTTCTTTTAAAAAAGGAAGAATCATTTCGAAAGACAATATGTTTTGTGCTCTACATGTAGTAGCTATCAATGCTTATTGTTTATAACTATGTTATCAAAGCCCTTACCTAGGCGTGGCTAGGCGCCAACGATGCGTGAGGTGCCAAAAAGCCCCAAAAGCGCCATGGCGCTCGCCTTGTGAAGCGGCATAAAAGCGCGCCTTATGTAGTATATTTGAGGAGAAATTGAAAATATCAGCATTTGACCAAATATCAGCCCAATAGGAGCACAAAATCCAATATGATAAGAAAAAAGCCCTTGTTTGACTATTGATTTGGAGCTTATTCTTTAAAAGAAACCAACTAACTTTCTTTTGTCAAACTCTTCAGAAAATAAAACCTCTCTAGTTTATAGAAATCTAAAACTCTATTTAAGATTTTAAGTAATGTTGTTTGTACCAACCATATTTTAAACAATTTCTTTCTGTAGATTTGAATTGAATGACTTTGTGTCTTCTTAGTTTGATTTATGCTAGTCGTATGATGTTTTGTTCTATTTATTGCATTTATATGCCATTTTTTGTGTGTTTTAGTGCATTTTCTAGTTGCAGTTTTTTTGGCTGAAAACTGAAAAAAAATGTCATTTAAGACGTCCAATAAAGCCGTAGATGCAAAAAAGCTCTGGGTGATGGCATGGGCTCTTTATGAACCTTTTCACCTTGACAGCTATGATATATAGACAATTTTCTAGTTGATAGAAGTGCATGGAAATTGGCAATCCATGTACCAGAACCTTAGTTTTTTTTTTTTTTGACTTTATTTCACGTTTACTGAACCTTTTTACTTTTTATTACTATTTTAGATTTTATTTCACTTTTATTGAACCTTTTTACTTATTATTATTATTTTAAAAAAACCCTTTATCGGACGACTTTTTATTTGTTTGGTTATTTTAAACCCTTTATATATATTATTATCATCATTATTAATTTTATTTTATTTTAATTTTGGGTTCCATATCTAGTCAACCCCAACTTGTTTGGGATATATGGCTTTGTTGTTGTTGTTGTTTAGGCAATCATGGGATGGTATTGATTTTTCGGGTACTTTTCATAATCAATTTTAATTAATTACAGTGATTCATTTTAATAAAATGAGTGTAAAAGATATATGATGTCGATTTTGGTTTACTCTTTGTTTAGATATGTTTCTTGAAATTAAGTATTCATTTTTATGATTTCCATCTACTTTTTGATATTTTTTAAAATTCAAGATTATTTGTAATATAAATTTTATAATCTTTGCTCTCTCTTTTTTTCCTCCAAATTACACATTTTTTTAATGAAACTATTTGAAACTATGACTTTGTAGTAAAAAGTTCTCCCTTTATGTTAGTAAGTTATTAGAAACATAAAAAGCAAGGTTCGTGCTCTCGGTTTCGGTGTCGATTTCGGTCGTTTGTAATTTTAGGAACTTTACCGTAATTCCTAAATTTTCGGAATTACAATTCTAATTTGAGTTTCAGATGTTGTTTATTTTTCATACAGTTACACATTTGTTTAATTTGTTGAACCAAAATGTATAATTTATATTTAATTGGAAAATAAGACATAAGCGAACAATACTGGATAGGTGGAACCTAGTGCACGAGGCTTCCCGTACAAGAATGGGCTCTGGGGAAGTGAACAATACTGAATAATTATAAATATTAGTATACTAAAAAATGTTTGCTCATTCTTAGATTTCAACTTTTTTACTTACATCAGTTATATATTTTGCTAATTTGTATGTTTCCTAAGTTAAATTTCAAAATTTAAATGTTCATATATTTAAAATTCAGATTAATTCTTTTTTGAACTTCCTCCGTGAAAATCCGAAGTTCAATAGTTTTTTATTCAACCTGAATTTCGGTGTTGTTTTGTTTCAATCCCCACTGAAATCTAAATGGAATGACCAGAAGGAAACCTCAAGCCTTTGATAAAAAGATGAAGGCAAGTTCTATTTAATCCTCTATGAAAATTTGAAGTTCAATAGTTTTTTTTTCAACCTGAATTTCGGTGTTGTTTTGTTTCAGTCCCTACTGAAATCTAAATGGAATGACCAGAAGCAATGTGTATTGGTCAAAACCTCAAGCCTTTGATAAAAAGATGAAGGCAAGTTCTATTTAATCCGTAAATTTGTCGAGTTTCCTCCTTTATTGTAAAAAAAAATTTACTTGTTAAATTACCCCTCTTGTGTTTATTTTTTAATTTATTTTGTATTTTAGCAGATCATTTAACCTCTTTTGGAACTCTAACTCAACAAATTAAAGTCTTCTTTAACATGATACGTTTTGATAGAGAGAATGACTTGCTACAAGAATGACTTACTACAACAATCACAAGAAGCAAACAAATTGTTTTCCATTTCTATCTTTGTTCATACAAGCCCAAGATGTTGAAGATTTTTTTTAATAAAAATTAGAATTCTATTGAGATGAAATTGAAATAAAAATCAAACAAAATTCACCTCAAAAAACCGTGAAATAATCTTAAATAACAATAACCTCAAAGGAAATTAAGGATCTTGGGGTTATGGTTTAAGAAAGTGAAATTTGGAGCACGAAATGATACAATGTTCAAATGAAAGGAATTTGAAGTGAGTAACAGGGGCAATTTTGGAACATTTATTTTATTTTGGAGTTGACTCAGCAATTTAATGTATATCGATTTTAAAAGATTCAAAGGGGCTAGTTTGCAAATTTATGAGCTTGAATTCGCCGAAGATAAAATTGTCATTGTGCACCAAATGCTAGTACTATCATGTAACAACGGTCGATACATTTTATACCATTTAGTTTATTGTTCCACACATGGAAAAAACACAATTCTTAGAGGTTTATATAAAAAAGTATTTTTTGCATTTGATTGTTCGATAGTTTTCTATAGTATGAATAGGAAATAATACATATATTGTTATCTTTAAAATTCCTTGAATTTGTTTATAAATATCCCAATTTTTAAATATTTACGGATCTTGATAAATAAACCTGATTTGAACATTGTTTTTAGTTTTCTAATTTTTTTCTTCGATGTTCCTATTTTTCTGAAAAATGGTATTTTCGAACCATTTTTTTTGTCTTGCAATTTTTTCTTTTATTTTTGCGAAGTTCGTACTTTTTTGAAAAATATTTGAGTTTCCTTCGAGAGGCGTCCTTCGAGAGGCATTTTGCTCTTGAGGCTTACGCCTCAATGGTTTGAGGCGTAAAAATCGCAAAAAACGCACGCCTCAGAGCCTCAACTATTTGTGGCGTGCGTGTGTGTGTATATATATATATATATATATATATATATAAACCCTTCTTTCAGCACTTACCTTCACTTTTATGATGCTTGCTTTCACTTTTACTCCGCACTCTAGACCGCGAAAGAGGTTAAAAAAAATTGAATTTTCCATTCGAACAGGAGTAAAACTCGATTCCTGTTATGGAATCGATTTCGATTCCAGTATACTGGAATTGAAACCGATTCCAGTGAGGAATTGAAAGAGAGTTTTTTTTTTTGGGGTCTTTTTTTAAACTGCTGTGCACTATTATTCTGCTGTCTGGAGCTATTTTAATTATCTGTTAATGTCCAGGCTAATTAAAAATAAGCAAACGGGATATTTCATGGAAGTGGGTTAAAGATATACCGGGTTCTAACAATTCAAAATATTTTCTTTCTGCATTTTGTGATCATAGATGCATTGGAGGGATTGCTCGTTTTAAACAACATTTATATGCACTCATGTTGGGATTATTCCGTGTCCAAAAGTCCCACAAAATGTGAAAATGAATGCATTGAGGCTCTAAAGAAAATTAAACACGTTAAACAATCAAAACTTGATATGTTTTGTGAAATTGGTAGGAGTGCAAGCATTGGAAATGATGATACTAATTAGAACTTGAAAGTGGAAGTGGAAGTGGTAATGTTCCCAAGCCTAGAGGTGCGATGGATAAGTTTGCCAATTTAGAGGCAAAGCAAAGTACATTGAATAATCGTTATAAGAAAGATGAAAGAAAGGAAGCTTCGAATGCTTTATGGTTTTTACTTAGTATTTGACGCTTAATGTTATTTCATATTAAAAGTTAAGTATATGTGTTGCGCTTTTTTTTAACCTGAAAGACTTACGCCTCAACGCTTTGAGGTTTACGCCTCGCCTCACGGACCCGAAAACGTCTCGCGTACGCCTTTTGCATTTTGAAACATTGCAAGGGAATCAAATTGTGTCATTTGATATAAATTTGATTTTATTTCTAACTCGTTGTATATAGGGGTGAGCATTACTTGGTTAAACCAAATAAACCAACCAAACCAGTTTAATTTGGTCGGTTTGGTTTGGTTTTCAAACTAGATCGGTTTGTAATCGGTTAAGAAAAATGTTTAGTTTGGTTATTGGTTTAACCAAATTAACCGAACTTTTATTATACTTTCAAAATTGTCGACAATATAGTAAATATTTTATGTTAATTTAGTTATCTAAGTTAATGTTAATCATCACATATGTATTAGAATTACTTTTGGAAGTCATAAGACTCATAAATAATAATATCTTAATCATATATTTATAATTTATTTCAAATTATAGTTAATATTGCGAACATAAAATCTAAAATATTTTTAGTTCAGTTAAATTAGATAACCAACTGAATCAACCAATCTTAATTTGGTTGGTTTAGTTTGGTTTTCATTTTTACTGGTTTTAGTTGGTTTGACAATTTTCATCATCAGATAAACCAAACAAACCAAACGCTCACCCCTATTTGTATACAACCAATTCTTTTGCAGGTATGATTTATGCGCAGGTGAAAAATAATAATATTGTGTGATGTTAACAGTTACAGTAATAGTAATGCTTAAAAAATAGTATGACAATGATATAATGACTATCTATCAAAAGCAGTGATGAATTTTGTTTTACCTGCAAAGTGAAACTATTCTATTGGAGACGATACTTGAAGTACATACTACATACTGTATAAGTAATTTTATAGCGACTCATTCAGATAATATTCACAGCTACATGCTAATTAATGAAAACAAATGTTGTTAAATACATTTCTCCCTTCATATGTTAAGCAAATATGTAGATTTGCATTTGAAGAAACAAAACGATGGTGTATAATGTGATATTCAAAACAATGGTGTATATGTTTCTACACTTCTGATCTTGCTTGCAAAAGTGTATTACATACAACATCAGACCATCTTACGGTAAATTTTAGTTGTATAAAATCACATTAAATAATTGTTTGGTTTAAGTACGCGTGGATATGATGGGAAAAGGTAATTCTTAGAAATTTTCAGTTCACTAGAAATAATTATGGTGTCTAAATCGAGATTCGACTTGTAGCCATTTCAAAACGCATAGAAGAGGTGATGGGGTTAAGAAACGATCAACTTGGAAAAATGTTTTTAATACATAAACATTTCTTCGTGTTTTTTGTTCTTATTTTCCGCATTATGGAAAATATCACAAAATAATATAAAAAACTATCTTCTCCAATCATCTTCTTGCTTTATAGACCTGATATCCTGTGGGTTACACTAGTGTTGATAGAATTGTTTACATGATTGCTATGTTTGTTTTAGCCATTGACTGAATTTTGAGGACGAAATTCTTTTAAGAATGTGAGGATGTGACATCCCTAATTTTAGTAAATATTATTCGAGGATTTAGTTGGATAAATTAAATAGAAATAATGTTGTGGGATGATAAGACGAGATTTGTAATTAATAATAATGGTTTGGCCTTAGCAACTAATTGGATGAGTAAGACATGAGAGGTTTATGAGAGGGGCAAACGGGAAACACATAGCCTCATATATAAACATAACCCTCCATCCTTTCATTCTCTTATCATCATTCACAACTCAGAAATATTTTAATCTAAAAGACTTAGGAGTTCGACCATTACAGTTGTAGTGACTAGGTTTTCTTCTTCCACAAGTTTTGAAATGTATATTGAACATGTAAAACACAAAACTCATTTTTAAGCCATACAGACCTTAGATTTTATAGCTTCCATGTTTTGATTAACAGGGTTTGATGTTAAGTTGTCATCATTTCAAATAGTTTCCATTGCTCACATTAGGGCATCAGCTTTCACGGTTTCCAGATGTTTCATAATTTCGAGATGATTTAGGGATTTGATGAGCATAGTTGTGAAAGACACGCCATGACACATGGCGCGACGTTTACGGCATTTATGTCTACAGCGCAACGCACATGAAAAGCCGCGCGGCACAGAAATGGTGCACATCGTGGAATGGCGTGCCTTTTGTTTATTTTAATTTTTTTTTTTTTTTTGCATTTCAAACTGCAATAACTACTCTACGATAAATACTCTTACCATCACTGCTACTATTACTATTATTATCGTAATAATAAAATGAAATGTGATTAACTTTGTTAATATCTTTTCCAATTATATGGAAACATAATCACATCATTATTATTTCCTATTCGATTATCATCAACGAGTTAATAACCTTACAATTATGTAATTGACTGACCTTAACATGCCGACATTTAGAACTGACATGTTTTATTATCCAACATAGTTTAGATTCATTTTAATAATGTTAGAAATATATAGATGCAAAAACAAACGAATGAGACTGAGTACCCGTGAATGATATAAATCAAGAGAAGCAACTTTGGAGGAAAAGAAAGCATTCTCAGAAAATTAACATTCAATTAGCTCTGAAACATACTCTTGGATAGATATTTTTTTGCATGTGTGAATATGTCCAATATCTTTGTACGATTTGTCCGCAACATAAAAATATTATATGATTTGGTATTTGCTAAATACAGTCGAGCATTAAATTTGTCAAATTCAGATTTCTAGTTTATCAGTAATGTGTATTATTATTTTGGATTTGAAAACTATGTGCTTGAAATCTTATGCTATGTTTTTTTTTTTTTTTTGTAAAATGCATAATTTTTTTAGCATATGTTTTAGCAAAAAAATATTGAATTTTTAATTTTTTTGGTTAAAATATTATATTTATTAAAAAAAGTAAACATGCGCAGTAAATTAAAAGACGCACGCCATTTGCCGTGCCGTGCGCCAAAGCTCCAGAGAGGGTTTGCGCCTTTTTGCGCCATGCACCATTAATAACACTGTTGACGAGAGAGAGACCCGGCATCATGATTTTTATGATAAGCAGGGTAACTTTTTTATTTTTCTTTCTGGTTTTGAAAGCGTCAACATAAAGCTTAAGTATGGTAAAGATGAACTACAACTGAAGTCAGTTACAATTGCTTTTTTGGGTTGCTTCAAAGCTGAACCAAAATATAGGAAATTACAATTGGTTGCAGCGGATCCGAGAAACCAAAGTTTCAAACCTTATTCTAAGCCCTTCAATTGTACCAATCTGACAATTCAAACTAAAAAGTTGATCAAAATTCCAGAGGTCAAACCCTAAAAGTTTATCTATATCCCTTTAACAAATGTAAGGATTATAGTTACGACGGCATGTGCCATAGTGCAGGGCGCATCACGGCGTTTGAACGTTTTTTTTTCATATGGCGAGGCACACATAGAAAGGCACAACTACGGCCATAGATGGCGCTTTCTGCGCAAAGGGCACACGGCGTAAAAATGACATGATTATTCGTTATTTTATTTTTATTTATTTTAGCACTGGTTGAATGTATCATATATTATTTATACAACGATAGGATTACAGTTTGAACTAATCTCTAGCGAATTTTAAACTATTTATTTATGTTATTACCACATCGAACTACGATGGGTAATCAAAACCAAGATTTGCAAATTTAAACCAAACCGATATGAATTCAACTTGAACCTGATGGTCCCGTATCAGTTCAGTTTGATGAGAAATAAAATGAAAATCGATACTACTCTGAAGATTAGGAGAAAGAAAAAAAATACATGTGTTTTTGTGTTATTACCTAGTCAAATCTGAATAGATCCACTTCGTATTGAACCTTGTGTTGGGTTAAAATCTTGAAGTATAGAAGTTGACTCGACAGAAATCCAACCCGACTAGAATCGGAACCTATAGGGTTGGGTTCAGATCTAATCCAATGGGTCTAATTACTACACCTGCTTCGAACAAACAATCTTGAATGATCACATTTTTCAATTTAATCTCGAATGAAACTATTCGTTCTACTTACTATTTTCAAATGGATGCTTTTTTCCAATTACTCTTCCATAAATTACAAACTGTACGTTCCTATTATGGTTGCATCGTGTAAATTCTCAATCAATATGAGACACGTGAGGAAGATGTTAAAGTTTATGAATGCTGTAGATATTGATTTAAAAAGTATGACTGTTAATCATATTCAAAATTTTAGTTTATTAGTAATATGCACTATTTTTTTCATTCCGGGTTTTGAAGACTATTATGTTTAAAATTTTATACTTACGATATTGTATTTCATAATGTATTTTTGGCAAAATATCGATTTTTTAATTACATATGTTTTAGTAAAATAAATATATATTATGTTGAATATATATATATATATATATGTATGTATTATATATAATTTATAAGGAAAATTCAAAACATGCGCTGTAAATCAAAATTGCATGTGCCATTTGCCGTGCCATGCGCCAAAGCTCCAAGAAGGTTTTGCGCCTTTTCGTGCCGTGCGCGATTAATAACTGCGGTAAGGATAATTTTTAAAGTTCATCCATGACACCAGGAATGTGATACTAAAGCAGCTAAACCAATTAGCATTCATCATTAGAAGGGAAAGATGGTCAAAATAATTTTTGTTGCTGGCCTGTTTGTTGAGATGTTTCATGTTTGTCCCTTCGCTGCATTCTGTACCAAAACTTATTGCTGTTCATTTCTTCTGAAAATTGAGGTTCTTGTTATATGCCTAGGTGATCAAACTCACAACTTAGCTACAATTCGAGTTAGAAATTTTATCACTTGAGACCGTGATCACTGGCAAAAATACACTGTTATTAGCTGCGCAAACATTCTGAGCTAGTTATTTTGTACAGAATCCTCATCTATCGATGGTTGGTCCACAGTTTCTAGTTGGTCATAGCTCAGAGTGCAATCTGCTCCTTCCATCTGCCAGCAATATTCTGTGCAAGTTGAAGCTAGAGGAGGTATGATATTGCAATAAAATTCTATGCAAACTTTGGTTTTGCTATTTACTGTTATTATCGATCTCATGCTTTTCAACCATCTTACAGCAACACAGCACATTTGCAGTCTCACTTAGCATCATAGGAGGCAGGGGGGTTGTACAAGTTAATGGGAATGTTATGAAGAAAAATTCTAAAGTTAACCTCATCGCAGGAGACGAAATTACCTTTATTTCATCAGGGAGACATGCTTATGTATCCTTGTAAATTCTTAAATAAAGTATCCCCAAATCTTACAACTTCACTGCTCAGTGCCCTGGGTGACTTCAGAATGTTGATTGATGAATAACCTTGAGGGTTTTTACATACATTTAAAATTTTGAGTTATTTGTAAAGTAAATTCCTTAGCGTATCACCAGATTTTCCAAAGGCTTTTGAATACAAGTACACATGTCCAACAGCTTGGTGTTACAGGAGCCGACGGTATTTCCCAAAGTGTAGTTAAAGCGATTGATTTTGGGACAAGATCTGAAGATCTATTGGCTGATGAAGATTATCCATTAATGGACCCCCTTTCAAATCCAAGTAAAGATGGCCTGGTCCTCCCATTAAATGGTAAGAACTGTGTTGTATCTTCAATCAAAGTTGTAATATCATTGGTGTCACAATTTTTTGGTACTTATGAAATGTTTTTCTATTTTTAATGGAAGAAATTGACATAACAAATGGGATGATACCTTTTTGCATATTTCTTTTTGTCATGTATCAGTATCACGTGTTGGACCCCCAATCATGATCATTTTAAAACTTATATATATTTTATCGTTCTAATCAAGGGTCAAGAATTTGGTTTTGTTCAATCAAAATTTTCCTAGTTTCAGACGATTTTGGAAATTTCGGAAGTCTATCTTTTGATTTCTATATCGGTCTCAGTTTTAATTTGTATTGAGTTGTTAATGAAATGTAATAAAATATAAAATATAATTTATAAATATAGCATACATCATACAATATTATAAACAAATAAACTAAGCCATAAACACTCTATGGTTCCAATTAACCATTATCTAATTAAATTAGTAATTGTTAGTCCAGGCCAAACCCAAAATAAATCAACGTTGATTTGCTGAAGCTTATGAAGTGAAAATAAAGTTGATGTCCTATTCTCTTTCTTTCAAGTCCAAACTCAATTCTTAGCCCATCTTAATCATAAAGTATAACCCAATACCATATTGTACCAACCCTAGCCCTTAAAAAAATCGACTTACACAACGGCAAAAAAAAAAAAAAAAAAAAAAAAAAAGGAAAAAAAAAAGACAATTGGGGGAAGAAAAATCAGAACCGTCAACGATGAGATGTGATTCAAGTATATACTAACATGAAGTCGACAATGATACCGAAGATGGTCGACACCGAGATTTGATCATCTCTAACTAGATTTTGCTTGAAGTCAACAACGAGATCATGGTTATCACGGCGGTAAGTCGAGTCGAGTCGATAAAGGTCTAATTAGTCGACTAGTGGACTAGTCGTAGACTAATCGTAGACTAGTCGGTCTAGTCGATAAATAAATATATACATATATAATTTGATATTTCTAACTAATACATATGGACAAAATTCAAATATGTACTGACATATGGTAAATCATATTTAACATGTTAAACCTGGTTTCTCAACTTTTGTTTTTCCACTTGTAGTTGGCTACATATGATCATATTTAACATGTCGACATGGGTATGTAGTTTGACAGCTGATAAAAAGAGACAAACATGGTCCACATGACAGCCTGGCCTACAAATAAAAATGCCTTACCCACTCCAAATGAAATAAAAATGTCCTAGCCTACGTTTGGGTCTTTATCAGCAGCTGCTTTTGTCTGCTTTGTGCACTAGGGCAAAAATAAATAAATAAAACTCAAGACACTGAATCAGCAACATCCTCTTTTATCTGCGGCTCTACCTCGTGTTTTCATCTGCCCCCAATTCAAAGCTAGAGCACTTAGTTGATTTGCAATAACGGATGATGAGAGTGAAACGACTTCCAGTACTCAAATGCGACATCGACTTCCAAATCGACTTCGAGTTCATCATTTTAGGGTTCCAAATCCGACATCGAGACTTCGATTTAAGGTTTCGGTGAGTTCGATTTCTAGGGTTTCAGTTTTCAGTCGACGTTTGGCAAGTCGACGTTTCATGTCGAGGCTTGAACCTCGACTAGCCGACTAGTCGCAACTAATCGAGCGCCGTAATAACAGTGAACGAGATTGAAGCTTTAATTTTCCTTTGTAGTTTATAATAGTTTCAGTTATGTATTCAACAAGATGCATGTATTTTTTTTTTAAAAATAATAATAATAATAATACTTTTCCTGTCTTCTCAATCAAAGCCGTGTTCTTGCTAGGGTTTCGTCTCGGAGTCCATCAAAATCGGACCATGGTAGCTGGAGTTTAGTTATTCCAGCTGAAACCTCGAACCATTGTTCTCATTATCGAGAAATCCTCTTGAAAATATTTGTTATTCATAGTTTTATTTTGAATCTACAGTTCAGAATTATACTCATTTGCCCTCTCTTTTATTGTAGAATTAATGTTTTATTAAAATATTTACGGTTGATTTGTGTGTTTATAATAAATTTGGATTTCTTTCAAATAATAATACGCCCTTCGTTTCTAAATATAAGATGGTTAAAGAAGTTTGGTGTGTTTCAAAATATAAGATGTTTAAGGTTTTAATGCTCTATTTATCCGTTATTCATAATAAACGATGAGACTTTTTATGCATTTATTCATGTTTCAACTACTAGTTGTGCATGAAAAGAAGCTAATTTAAGAGAGAGACTTAATTTGAGTATGGATTAAAGCATCATTAATTGATTTCTTAATTCTTGTGCGAACAAGTAGAACATCTTATATTAATTTGTTTTTGTACCCTTTCATTCCTTTTTACAATTATGAAGCTTAGAGTTCTTTCAAGGAGGGGAGGGGGGGGGGGGGGGAGGGAATATCATAGGTACCAAAATTAATCCTCTGTTTTCACTGTATATAATAATAATTTCACAATTCTTGGATGTTACATCATTTCTCTTTGCTAATTAATTTTTAGAAGAAACAAGAATATTTTTTACGTTTTAGTTTTTGATACATCATTATCTTATTTAACTAAATTCTTTAAGATGAAAAACGTTGAAAGCTCTTTCAACTATATATATTTCAAGTGTTGCTATTTTGGTTAATTTGTTTCTTTGTTTTTCGATCAAATTTGTTGATTTTGTATGCTAAATACGTAGTTATCTAGCTTTGGTGTCACACATGGTTTGAGGTATTAGACGGTACCTTGAAATTTTGGTGGTACCATACATGTGACGTTGGTGAGTGAACCGAAACCTATCTTGTGTAGCATTAACATTTACTTTGCCCTATTTTTTCTATTTAGGGTTAATTATATTCATCCTATACTGGGCTGAAATTATCTTGTTTTAAGTCATATTGAGCTGTCTTGTGTAGCTTTCACATTTAATTACTTATTGAGTTTGATTTGATTAGGATTTAGTCTAGTTTAATATAATTGTTAGGTTTAGTTTGAATCGGCTGGAATTATTATTTAATCTAATCGTTAAGATAACCAAAACAAGAACCGAATCTGAAACATCCGAATTCCGAAATTTCTCAAATCTTCTGAAACTAATGAACTTTTAAAAGATCGAAACCGAGTCCTCATACATTGGTGTTGCCATACAAGATTGATGCCATATTTGCATTCAAATGAACAACATACTGGACAAATAATGCATAAAAGGAGATTAAATCATCAGCTACAAATGAGTCATTTTCATTCAATTATCATATTGCAAACAAGACCTATCAAATTTTATTTTATTTATTTTCATATTTTTGGTAAAAATTTCTTTTGAATCTTGAATATATAACTATAATTCCACTCTTTTTTTCTTGGTACTTTTCAAGATTAGTAATCTTAGCCACTATTGAAGTTATTGTACATTATACATATTCCTTACAACAGAAGTTGGCAAATTAATGGGTAAATTTTGAAACCAAGCTTTAAATAAAATGAAAAGCTAAAGAAAGGGCAATTTTTTTATTTCAAGTATAAAAGCTCGAATGAAAATTTATTACAAATATGTCTGGTATTCGATGAGTCAAAACTTTATGCTTGTTGTTTTTCAGTGGGTTTAAAATTTTATGCTTGTTGGGTTTCAAAGTGTACAAGCACAAAGCAAAAGGATAATTTATGCTTGTGCATTTCCATAGCCTACAAGGACGAAGTTTTTTTTTTTTTTTTGGTGAGCACTTTAAAAGTGAGCAAGCCCAAAGTGGGAAATAATAATTGTGTAAACTCATTCTTTAAATAAAAAAATCGTGCTTTAAAAGTGCACTAGTACCCTTTTCTTTCGAAATATTGTGCTTGCTTTCGTTTAAAGATAGCATGTACAAAATCTAACCTTGAAAATCAAGGCATGGTTATGCAATAGCTTTGCATTGACATCTATATTTGAAATAAGTTTATTCATGAAGCCTAATTCAAAATTTTGTCCAATTAAAAATTAGCTAATATTTTCTGCAAAGTTTGATCAGGAATTTTAGTTCAATTTGTTTTTTAACTTGATTCTGTTTTTCCATTATTTATTTTGGGTCTATATTGAATGGATATTTTAATTTTTTTTTGTCAATAGCTACTTATCTAAGTTAAATTAGTTTCTTGAAAAATGTTTTTTTTCCTTTAACTTTGAAGTTATTTAGATTATCGGTTATCTTATAAGTTAAAAAAAAAACCGCACTGGTTATTAAAGCGATTGTCATTTTTGATAAGTGGATTGATTAAAGAAAAGAAAATTAGAGAACCTAAAATTGATAGAAAGGAGAGACAAATTATTATTTTCTCCTAGTATAAAAATAAATACCATATATTGCCTTTTTCTTTGAGAATAAACGATTTCTTTTCTTTTGCAGTACCTGAAAGCTTTATTTTCTAGTTTTTGATATCTTGATTTACTTTATAAAATTTTGAATTTCAAAATACACAGTTTGGATTTTCTTGATTTAAATATACAAAATTTTGAATTCTAAAATTTACAATTTTGAAAACCTTAGTCCGTCGAAATTTGAATTAGGGAAATTTTTAAGTTTAATATTGTTAGTGCTGAAAAGTTTCAACTTCAAAATCTGCAGTTTTGAGAAGCCGACTCTGAACAGTTTGTTTGCACTTTACAAATTGAAATTTTGGATGTTCAAACTTTGAAAACCTTAAATTTGAAATAATGGAGGTCCTTTTTTTGGCTATTTATAATTGATTAATTTCACATTTGAAAAATGTTCGATTTTGGAAACATTAAAATCTTGGGGCCTTCAGCAAAACACAAATAAGATTATAAAAAAATACAAATGCATTTTGGTCATTCGAAAATGTTAAAGCACAATATCCTGATGTGTGCTATTGTTTATGTTAATTTCTTTCACCCTTATTTAATCACTGCAAAGTATGATTTTTAATTATTATTTAGAAAGCAATAATTTTAAATCATTTATGACTGCAAATTCTTTTTATCACAATTTTGCTAAACTAAATGATCAAATATGTGAGGGAAAGGCTTTGGCACTAATCGACCACCCCCAGAGCCCGAAAAGCCGTGAGAATAGTATCAGGACGGGAGACTGACCTGGGAAGTCCTCTCGCGCTTGAGTACGAGAGCCTTTGGCACTGGGTATCCACCTTTATTATTATATCTGCAAGTGCATTGTAGGCTAAATAGTTAATATTGGATAATATCTGATATATCTCATATTGCTTCTTAGCGGATATTTTTCTCAAAATATTGCTTAAAATATCATAATCGGTATATCATCCGATATTTATTGATATTATTTGTTCAATATTTAGTGTGGAATATCTTATATTTTTTAAGACTATTGATAATTATCGTTAGTGTTGGAGAACATAGATTTACAAATAAATACCTTTCACATTCTCAATGTTTGTTTTTAGCATATGGTGAATGATAACATGTAGACCATACTAGGAATCACAATGCACTAATTTTTCAGTTTTTACTATGTTCTTTCGATCTTTTTCATTGGTCTTTCAGTAAAGAAACTACTTATTTCATTATTTATGCTATATTTTGTGTGAGCACTTTATCACTAGAAACAAGAGCCACTTGCCACTTTTTTTTTTTTTTTTTTTTTGTATTTACTTTGTTCACCCTTTTTCATTGGTAAGTTAGCTTAAGAAAATTCATTTTTATATTTACTATCATGCACCAAGAACACGAAGTTAAAGGCAAATTAAGTTATATATTTGATACATCGACAAAGAATGAGGTAGAAGTAGTATTCAATATAAAATACAGGAATTTGAAAAATAATAGAGACAATAAGATGATGAAAGAAACAACGAATACAATGAAAAATGAAGGAAAAAATAAACATGCAAATTATATGAATATCTCAGTTTTTATGAGCCTGTTTTATGACTTGTACTACATAGAATATCCTGATAAACTGAATATAATCTGTAACATGGTTTGAGGTCTCGTCCGAAACCACGAGATCCCGTTGATCTCGTCTCGGTTTCGACGGTCACCGGGACGAAACAAAGGCAGAATCTCGTCTCGGTCAAAGCAGATTTTAAAAAAAAAAAATTGCGAAATTCGCAACAAGAAGAAGAAGAAGAGACAGAAGGAAAAACATAAAGCATGGATTGATTGGAAAAAGCAAACCTTATTCGAGCAAAATCCCCCAATTCAACGTAATAAATCCGATCTTAGCAAATTCGAACACAGAAATACCCTCAGTTCGAGCATAGCAGCCTTCACCTCTTGCGTTTGATCTTCGTATACGGCCTTGCAGCGAAGTTTTTCCCCTTTCCCGCTCGGAATTTTCGTGTTTTATTTTTTCATGTTCGTATGTTTTGCGGCTGCGTGTATTTTGCCAAGAAGAGATGCTAATTAGGGTTGAATATACGCATGGGCTTAAATTGGGTACGGGCTTCGGGTTGTCTTTAGTCCTGTTAAGAAAATAAGAAAATATATGGACTGATGGGTTGTCTTTAGTGCTGTTAAGAAAATAAGAAAATATATGGGCTTGAATATTAATAATATGCTAAAAGTTTGATTTTTGGACCGAAACCGAAACAAAAACCGAAACCGCCGAAATTGACCGAAACTAGTAAATTTTCAAACGACCGAAACCGAGTTTTCGAACCTTGATCTGTAAACTATATGCAGTCGGTCTTTTTACTAGTTATTTGATATTAAACTATATGCAGTCAGTCTTTTACTAGTCATCTGATAATATAAGTCCAAATATTTGAAAACATAACATCGTTATAACATAATAACATATTAAAATATCATTTGTAACATAATATAGACATGTTTGATATTCAACCAATATTATCCAATACTGTAATGATATTTTATAATACGTCATATCAGTATCTGACTTATACATCCCCGATATATTAACTACTTAGATTGCAGGTGCCAAATTCCTATTATTTTAGTAAGCACGATGTTTTATTTTGTTATGCTGTACTGGCTATGGTTTTTTCTAGATGCCAAAATACATTCAGAATGTAAGAAGCTTTGCAATCGACATTCACAAACAATTATTATGTATATTTATTATTTTTTATGATTCTATATAATGAATCCGAATTTAGTTAAAGATACGTGCTAACATTAAACTTTGATCAAAGTGCAGTTTACAAACATATTTATTTGTCTGTTGCGTAGAATCATGTACTCCTGAGATTGATTCGAGTCATGGTTTCTTTAGACAATTTGAGGATGATTGGCAAATGTACAAGGATACGACTTCGAACGTGTCTTCCACAAAATGCCAAGCTTTCAAGGATAAACTGAAGAGCGGCATTCTTACTTCAAGCAATATTGATGTAACCTTTGACTCATTTCCCTATTATTTATGGTAATTCACAAATGTTTCGTACTTATTTTATTTACATAAGCTCTTCCTTTCCTCTATGTTATGCAACAAAACATTGTGATTGACTTCAAGATTCTAGTTTATAATAGCTTATTATCATGCCATTGATGAATGTCCAAAAAAAAAAAAAAAGAAGAAGAAGAAGAAGAAGAAGAAAGAATCCTATAAAATGTAGTTCTATATACTTTTCAACCACCAGCTAACATATGTTAATACCATTATGACTGTTTCTCCTTTTCATTTCACTCAGTGAGCGTACGAAGAAAGCTATTTTATCATGTGCGTATGTTCATCTTGAATGCAAAATAAAGGTTCCTTCTGAGATATCTTCCTTAAGTCAACGCATTCTTTTAGCTGGGCCAGCTGGTATGCTATCAATGTATAGTTCTATTAATTCTTATTCTTTGAAGATCGACTGTTCTAAAATTTCACTAATTTATTTATAAATCTGTCATAGGTTCTGATATTTATCAAGAAACACTAGTTAAAGCACTTGCGAAGAAGTTTGGTGCCAATTTGATGATTGTAGATTCACTTGTGCTACCCGATGTAAGTAATTTCTTATATGTAAGTCTCTGTCGGATTCTCACACAATGCAATTATAATTCCCTTATATTTGCACACATCACTTTTTTAATTTCTTAATTTTGGGTGCTGGTCTATGATTCAATAAAGTTGCAGGGTTTTCCATCCCTTTCTAAAACACAACTGAAGTATCATCTATATGGCAAATGTGTTTGCCAAACTCAGCAAAACTATTAGATTGTATTTTCCAGTGCCTTATTATGTATGAATATAATTAGAGTATTCCATTATATCTACTTCTGTTAAAATACTTCTACAAAAGATGTCGTAAGGTATTCCTTTAAAAAACTAAAATGTAATTTTTTTGCTCACTAAATCTTTGTTAATATTTGAAATAGAAACACAATCTCTTGATCCAATCGTAAAGTTCTAGAAATACCCTTGAATGCAAACAAGAGGTTAAAAATTACAGTTTTTTCTTTATATTTCTATTAAAATCACGTAGATATTCTAATTTTGTTAATTTTATAGGACAAATTTTCGTTTTAGGCTTGAGACAAGAACTTATTACAATTTTAGGCATCGGTCAAAACTTAATACTAAAATAGGTCTCTTTTTATATATAACATCAATTTTATACTTGCGCATTTCAAATTTGTGCAAGCAATTTTTTTTTTTTTTAATATGTGAAAAATACACTTGCGCAACTATGGAATGCACAAGCACAATTTTTTTTAAATACACTTGTGCAAATATAAATTGCGCAAAACCAGGCATCTTTGTAATTAGTTCTAACGAGGCTAAAAGTAGGAGTTTTTTCCTTGGGCCTAAAACAAAAATTTGTCAATTTTTATACACGTGTGTTGCACATAGTGTTTTAAAAAACGCGCCTGAAGCGCGCTACCTTGAGGCGAGGCGTGAGCAAAAACGCCTTGAGGCGCAACTCAGGAGGCGTTTTACCCTGAGGCTTAAGCCTCAACCTATTGAGGCATGGAAAACGCAAAAAAAAAAAAAAAAAAAAAAAAAAAAAAAACCGTACGTCAATCACTTTGCACTCCTTCGTCTTTTGCCCTATCGCTCAAATATTCAGGCAGAAAAAGAAAAGTAACCTCGAGCATGAAATTTTGGAACTGGAAACTCGATTCAACTGGAATTGTGCTCGATTCCAGTATACTGGAATCGAGTTCGTTTCCAGTGATGGAATCGAGCTTGATTCCGTTTTTTTTATTTACTGTATTTTTTATTTGATGGATGGGCAACATGCTTTTGGACTAGGAGGAAGATATCATTTGATCTTTTCCAATTTATATTAAATGTGCAAGGATGATTGTATTTTGTTTGAATTGCTTCGAATGCTTTATGTTTTTTACTTACTATTTGACGTTTAATGTTATTTCGTATTAAAAATTAAGTATATGTGTTGCGCTTTTTTTTACCTGAAAGGCTTACGCCTCAACGCTTCGAGGCTTATGCCTTGCCTCACGGACCCGAAAACGCCTCACGTACACCTTTTGCATTTTAAAACATTGGTTGCACGTTGCATAAAATCTTGTTGAATTATTTGTTTTTTCTATGAGAAAATGACAGAATCCAACCAAAGTTGCAATGATGACATCACCAAAGAAGCCAGATACATCGAAGGAAAGTACGAAGGCAGGAAAGATAAGCAACACCGCTAAGCGGCGAAGTGTATTGGCAGAATTATTCAGAAGGTCATCTCAAGCATCTAGTGTCGAGGCTCATATTGTTGATTCACATTCATTACCAAAGCAAGAGACATCAACGGCATCATCAAAGCCTTCTTTATTTAAATTAGGTAAGATATCTTGATTTCTGTTAGTGTATTTTAAGCTAATTGCGTGTGCTGGATTAGCCATTAATTAATAAGGTTAGTCGGGAGGGTTAGTTTTTTATTTTTTATGTATGATTTAGAGAAAAGTGTCGGTGAGCGGCTGTTTTATCATTTATAATAAGCAACTGGTGCTGTCAAGATGCCATTGAGGTGCCCTGGAGCGCCATCTAAGCGCTGCTTCACAATTTTGGCATTATGTTTTTTTACTTTGCCATTTTATTCTGCTCCTTATCTGAAAAACTATTCAAAAGTTGAGGTTGTGTTTGGTTTGTTGTTTTTAGTTTTGGGTTTTCATCCATGCACAAATTAAGGATGACGCATATATATATATATATATATATATATATATATATATATATATATATATATATATATATAGGAAAACGGCTGTTTTTGAAAACAAAGTTAACACACAAATAAAAAAACTACATTTATTTATTTTCCATGTTTTGAGAAGTAATGGAATAACAAGAGACAAGTCATCCCTTTGTCGTTCCTCTGTCTCCTCTCTCGTTCTTCCATTCCCTCCGTCATCTCGCAGCTCTTCTCATTTGTTGTAATTATTTTTAGAAACTCAAAAAACAAACAAAATATAAACCAAACACCACCTAAGTTTCTCTTGGAAAATTTAAGAAAATATGTGATTTTAGAGAGAGTGTGTGTATCAAGGTCCAAAATTGGTTTTCGATTCTGTTTCGGTCACATGATATTTTCTGGATTTTGATTCCGTTCCGGAAATTTTGAAAATTCTATTTGAATTCCTGTTCTGGATTTTTTTAAAAAGCATTTTTACACTATTTTAAATATGTATGTACATTTTCTGACTACAAATCCAATAGCTTGTGTTGATTAAGGCTGGTTCAGCCGAAAAAAGAAATAAAGTTTGCAATCAATCCCAAAATGGAAAGAACCTATGTCCTCCTTTAGAAAAAAAAAGAAGTTGGCCCTGAATCAGAATTACGCCACGTTCTTTCATTCTGCAGCCGAAGCTATTCTAACAAAACCATGGCCGACAATTAATAAATTAGAACATGGTTGATGTCGTCTATCTCTTCCTTTCTCAATGTCACGACTAATTCTTTCTTCTGTTTGCCTTCCTTCCTCTCTCACTTCACAGGTATATGGAGATATTTTTTTCTTCTTATTATAGTGTCTGACATTGTATTATCAGTCGAATTCTGGCCTGTCCATTGCTGGAACTGGTTCGAAATGGATGGGATTCCGGCGCGTCGACTGGAATTTCGAACCATGGATATGCTCAAACTTTGATTAAATTTAGTTAGACTAAAGTACTCAGTTACTTTGTTTATTTATCGAAGCTCTTAATCCTCTAAGATAATTTAACAATTTAATCACACTTTCTCAATTTCATCCCAAAAAATATATAAAATCATTCAATAGATATTCCATTTTATAATTCAAAAATAAATGCACAATTTTCAGGCTTCCCATAGTTTACTTAATTGGATCGTTGGTTCCTAAAAAAATTGTACAATAATAGTTGCTCTTCTTTGAAATTTGATTTGATTTTAACGGTTCTATTTTATTTTTTTAAATTCTATTTCAAATATTTTTGGAATATAACCTAATACAAATAAAGAAAACTAAATTGTTCAGTAGTATTGTACTTTCTGTATTAAGTGATAATTATTTGGTACACAAGTAGATAATTGTGGTCATGACATTTTTTTTTTTTTTTTTTTTAACGTTTGTAAACCATAACAGTGTTTAGTTTATTTCGAAATTTATTGACAATAAACTAGAAATATGCATGTGCATTTCATATTAAAATAATACATAGTGACAATATATTCTCCTTACTGTATGTAGTTATTGTTTTCTTAAGTTGTTTTGCACGTGCTTCATATTAAAATCGTTTATACTTTATACCATACTACGTGGTGAGCACGTATTTTCATCAACACTCCGCCTAGACTATGCGTAGACTCAAAGTACATTTTTAGCACCTAGCACGCCGCTCCACCCGAACATCTTCAATAAACAGCTAGTTTTGTGTTATTTTGCTATTGGCTAGTAATCAATTGTAATCTTCCATCTATCTTGCTGCTTATAAAAATGATGAGGCAGCCGCTCAGATACTTTTTGAATGAATTAATAAGCATGAAAGCAAATATAGTAAATTTCATGGAGGTAAAATGCAACCTGTTTAATCTTATTTACTTGTTGATTTGAATGCAACAAGACGTTAAATAGACCGCGTTCCGAAAATGATTTTAGGTGATAGAGTAAAGTATATTGGACCATCTCGTTCAACTGAAGCTCCTTTTCATCGTCCAAGGTACAACTGACATACTGCTGTTGAGTAAGCCTTTTACCTGTTATCATTGTGTGCACGTGTGCACATGCACACACGTTCCAAATAAAAGCTAATATGTCACACATAAGATTACCTTGTTGTGGTATCGATTGTTTAAGAAATAATATATTCAAACTTTAGAACCATAGTTGTCAATTTCTATTTTTAATGTCTTTCATCGTGTTGGAGGCTTTTGAGATATATATATATATATATCTTTAATTTATTATATTCTGTAATCTGTTCATGCATACTTGTTTATCATTATATGGTAACTGGTTGTATGGTATATATAAACTGGTACTTGTATGTATCTCATACATGTTCAGTTACTGCACTATTCTTCGATAGTAGATTGAGTCCATCCTCGTGTATCAAACCAATAAGTTACATGAATTATCCCAACTTCGTGTCCTTGTAGGTAACAATACCGTGTGAACAAATTTTGTTTGTCGAACAGATATTTTTGCATGCCTGTCATATTTCTGTATATTAACATGAATTCTCTCATGCCTGTCAACTTTGAGTAACTTTGAACACATACCTAGGCACACAATTTGGGCATGCTGTTTTTTAATGCCCACCGTAAGGTCCAATGTGATGTATTAGCAGTTTTCTTTTATTAATTGTCCAAATCAAAATCTCTTTCTTTGTCGAAAATATGCTTAGTCCTTGTGACTTTTCATGCCAATGAAGTGTAAATTTTCTATATTTTTTTTGGAAGAGAATGACTGTGAATGAAGAAGATGACATTCATATCGTGGTAGGTTTAAGATGGTGGAAATCGGTATGAAGTACCAACAATTTTTCCATTTCAGTCGTACATATATGAGTGCATCTATTTTATTAGACATGGGAAAATGGTTCCTTCTGAATGTAGTAGTGCTGCTCTTTTATTTGCAAAATTTGACTGTTTTAGTTTACATAAATTTTAACTGGTTAAGTTTAGGGTCTTAGTAAATCAGTCTGGCATATTTCTTATAACCCAACCTTGGGTTGTTGAGTGATCAGATAATATATAGAATGAAGCCAGATCTCCAACTGTTAACGTGATACTCATTTTTCAGTACAATTTTTTCCGTGTGTTTATTTTTGCTATCAACTAATATACACCAAGATTATCCTTGATTTTATCTGTTCCTGTTATTTTTCTTCAATTTGTTTTATGTGATTTATTGCTTAATACATAGAGGTCCAAATTGTGGTTATCGAGGAACAGTGCTCCTTACATTCGAAGATAATCCATTTTCAAAAGTTGGAGTTAGATTTGATAAACAAGTCAACGATGGAAATGACCTTGGTGGGTTATGTGAAGTGCATCATGGTTTCTTTTGCAGCGGTATTCTTCTACTCTAATCGTTTATCTTATTTTATAGTTTCTTCGTTAAATTCCTTTAATGGTAAGGTTCTCCTATCAAGTTGTCTAAAGGTGCGTTACTATAACTTTATGCCTATGCAGCTGAATCACTTCGCCATGATGGTCCCGGATTTCAAGATTTTGATAAATTGGCAATTAACGAATTAATAGAGGTTTATCCCTTGTCGCCTTTTTTTCTCTTCTAAACAATATATCTTAGATTTTAATATCCAACGACCACAACAATTATCCAGGTGGTATCTGAAGAAGTCAAATCTGCACCTCTAATCGTATTTCTCAAAGATTTGGAGAAATCTATGGTGGTAAACACCGAATCATATTTTACACTGAAAGCGAGGCTTGATTTATTACCAGAAGGTGTTCTTCTAGTTGGCTCTCATACTCAGGTTGACATTCAGAAGGACAAGGTAGCAAGCTGATGTCTTTGCTGATAATTTGAAATTGAGTATTTTCTTTGTCCATTTCTTGATGAGTTCTTCCATATTTTTACTATTTTTGCAGTCACATCCCAGCAATCTTCTTTTTACAAAACTGGGAAGCAATCAAACTGCGCTTTTGGACATTGGATTCCCGGTAATGGTCACATTTTGTAGTTAACTGCATGCATGGCTTCAGTATATAGAAGATGCATAAATTAGTTTGATTGCAGGCTAATTCTGTTTGAAGTCCTTTCATTACCATTCATACCCCACTACAAAAAATCAAACAAATTAGAGACATATATCTCCTTTTTTTTTTTTTTTTTTTTAATTCTTCTCACATGCAATTTCTTTTGTAATAAACCCAACTTTTCGAATATGAATTCATCATTATACAAAACAGAAGCAAACCTAACATTGTCAAGTATCAAATCTGAACATATACATCCCAATTCATCTAATTAACAATGTCAAAAACATTTACTTGCGTTAAAATCAGAATGAAATGGATTGAAAGCATTGGTATTATGGTGGTAAATCGAGTCGAGTCGACAGAGGTCCAATTAGTCGATTAGTCATAGACTAGTCGACAAATATATTTGCTACCACCAAAAAGTTGTCAGTTCTAATATATTGCTACTGAACTAAGAAAATAAACAAAGGATGCATGGAATTTAATAAAGTGCAAGTTGCAAGATGGCAGTGGAAAGACGGCGCTACAGGTTCAGGGTACCGATCGAAGTTTGGGTTCAAAGTTTTTTTCTGTTCGGTAATTGATACTTGATCTTTTTCAATTCGAAAATTTTAAATTGACTTTCGATCAATTTGTTTTTTGATCGATACTAGGTATCGATCCTTTTCTGCTGTTTTTTTTATTACTCAATACAGGTATCGATAACTTTCAGGTTTTTCCTGTTTGATGTATCGATAATTGTAAGGTGTTCGGATTTTTCTTTCTTTTCTAAAACGGGCCAATACCAAACCAGTCGACACCTATAACAACCTAGTCGACTCGACTAGTCGATTAGTCGACCAATTTCTACCCATGTGCCCGAAATTCATACAAAAAGCAAGTCGTGACTTCATGTAGATGGTTTGATCTCCATTAGTTGCAACTAGTCGCGGCTAGTCATGACTAGTCGAGCACCGTGATAACAGTGATTGAAAATCAAACTCGCATGTTTTTGGTGATGAAGATGTGTCGAGTTGAATGTTTAATGTTTGAAGGAACAGATTGAAGACTGAATGAAAGCAGTGAATGTAAAAAGTTGATGTTGAGGTGCAAGTCAAAGAGGGCTTTTATGTTGGCTCGGAAGAGAGAAAAAATTGGGAATGGATAGGGTATGAAAAGGGATAATTGGTTGATATTTTGGGGTGTTAAAAGCATTTTGTGGAGTTCAAATAGGCTGGGCCTTGATCACTACCAGTTATAACTTTCCTTTGTCGAGCCCTTGCTTTTTAGCTTGATGTTATGATCTTAATCTATGAAATCACCTTACTGCAGAAGTAACACGTTGTTCCATTTTATATGCAGGATAGTTTTGGGAGGTTGCATGATAAAGGCAAAGAATCTCCTAAGGTCATTAAGCATCTTAGCAAACTTTTTCCAAATAAGGTGACAATTCAATTACCACAGGTAAAACATGGCTTTACTGTTATTATGGTGGCGTTTAATCTTGGATACTAATGTTGCGGACATGTGGACGTTATTTAGGATGAAACTTTACTTCCATACTGGAAAGAACATTTGGATCGTGATGTGGAAACCATTAGAGCCAAAGCCAATATTTTGAGCATCCAATCTGTAAGTTATTGTTTACAGTATGTATTTTTGCTTAAGATTTGCATGCGATCATATTCTGCTAATTTTTTGTTTTATATTTCAGTTTTTAAACCGCACTGGAATAGGATGCAGTGATTATGAAACAATATGCATAAAAGATCAGACACTAACAGATGAAGGTTAGTGTATATCTAGCTGAACAATTTTTAAGATTCTCAAAACATACACTGAGCTATTTTTATTTTTATTTCTTAGTCATTGATAAAATAGTTGGTTTCGCTTTAAGTCACCACTTAAAGAATTCAAAATCTGAGGTACATTCAAAAGATGCTAAACTTGTACTTTCCGGTGAGAGGTAGGCACTTGTATACATATGATGTCATGTATTATGTTTGCCTGGTTATGTTCTTTCCTAACTTTTGTGGTATTAAAGTATTATGCAAGGATATGACACGCTTCAAAGTGTTTATAATGACATCAAATCCTCAAATAAGTTGCTCAAGGTATGATACTTATCATTAGTTATCTTATTTTCATTTTACTTAATTATTACAGAATACATCTTTTTGTTCCGAATAATTCCAGGATGTCATTACCGAGAATGAGTTTGAAAAGAAACTTCTTGCTGATGTAATTCCGTCAAATGAAATTGGAGTTGCATTTGATGACATTGGAGCACTAGAAACTGTAAAGGATACACTGAAGGAGCTGGTTATGCTTCCGCTTCAAAGACCAGAATTATTTTGTAAAGGGCAATTAACAAAGGTTTATATACACTTGTGATGTTCATGCTTTGGTTGCATTTTATTCTCTGTTCCCATTCTTTGTATATTATGCAATTCTGATTCATTTATTAATTTTATGCAGTTCTTATTATTTATTTATTTTTGTGCAATTCTTAGTTATCTTTTTTGCTCCTCTCCAGCCTTGCAAAGGAATATTGCTTTTCGGTCCTCCGGGTACAGGCAAAACAATGCTTGCTAAAGCTGTTGCAACTGAAGCAGGTGCAAACTTCATCAACATATCGATGTCCAGCATCACATCAAAGGTGTGAAATTCTTATATGAATATGAAAAACTTTGATCACTTGTCTATTTGATATTTTATTTTGTGTAATAGTGGTTTGGTGAAGGAGAAAAATATGTCAAGGCTGTTTTCTCATTGGCAAGTAAAATTGCTCCAAGTGTAATATTTGTTGATGAGGTGAGTATTAGTTTTATTAGTATATTATTCTTTCTTTGTCCCTACAGCACACACGTACACACACACACACATAACCAAGTGTAATATTTGTTGATGAGGTGAGTATTAGTTTTATTAGTATATTATTCTTTCTTTGTCCCTACAGCGCGCACACACACACACACACACACACACACACATATATATATATATATATATATATATATATATATATATATATATATATGAGGGAGGTTCTATGGCACCCCAAATTTATAGCCCCCCAAATGCCCCTCATCCTAGGCCACCCATTTATATTTAAATAAGTTAGTGGGGGGAGAGACAGTTAGTGGGAAGAGAGAGAAACGGGAATGTGTGGTGGAAATTAAGGGGCTAAAGGGGTGGTGCACTATTTGGGGTGCTCTTGATCCTATCTCTATATGGGGAGAGTTTTGCTACACCTCTTATATTGCACGTGAACTCTCCCCCTGAATTCCAGCCACACAACCCCCCACTCATTCTCCCTCTTCCCACTAACAAAGAATATTTAAATGGGAAGAGGGAGAATGAGTGGGGGATTGTGTGGCTGGAATTCAGGGGGAGGGTTCACGTGCAATATAAGAGGTGTAGCGGATCCCTCCTATATATATATATATATATATATATATATATATATATATATATATATATATATATAGTTTTACAGGAAAAGATAAGTTTGTGCGGTCAGCTGTCAAGATTGGTAAACTGTATAAGAATTGCCCTATGGTTTATCTTTTTACTTCCTTGACCACAGCTGAAATAATAGAACTTAGAATAGTTACATTTTGGTTAATTTGGTCATTTTAATTTTATGTTCAATAAATCTTTGTTTTGATGTTAAGCCTCTGAATCTTCACATAAGGTGTGCCTTTTTTTTTTTTTTTTTTTTAATACTACCTGCATGAAATTAAAATAGATTTCAAAGTTTAAAAGAACATAACATGTTTTATTCTTAAATCGACTGGGCATATCTCATATTATTTGCATATTAACCACTTGTATATTATTCTAATGCCTTGCCCTTTGAAACTGAGAAGTAAAAGTTCTATTTTGTAGGTTACTAATTGAATGAATCGTACTTCTACCATTAAGTTACACACCTTCATTTTACCTTCTTCATATTCATCATCATGTATGAATATGCCTTTTACCTTTTATCGAACAAAGGAATGAGATGCTATGTTAATACCTTAGAGATCTTTTTTTTTTTTTTTTCTGCATACCTTTAATTGTGCTTATACTATTTATGGGTTCAATTGAAGTAAAGCCAACATGTCCAATTTCTTTTTACACTCAATTTATCCACAGGTTGACAGTATGTTAGGCAGGAGAGAGAACCCAGGGGAACATGAAGCCATGCGTAAGATGAAAAATGAATTTATGGTTAACTGGGACGGGCTTCGAACAAAAGACAAAGAACGTGTATTAGTTCTAGCTGCAACAAATCGTCCTTTTGACCTTGACGAAGCAGTAATTAGGAGGCTTCCTCGAAGGTATATGTAAATTAATTTGACTTGAATAGATTGGTGCTACAGAAAGCTGTTATATAACATGGCTATGATATTTTACATTTGTCTTATTGTAAAAACATTTGCTGAGGTTTATTTAGTGGTATACCGTACAGATATGTAATTCAGTGTTGTTTCACAAATCAAAGATGATTCCTTGTACTGTTCGAAGCTTGCATCTTATGTTCGTGTTACTAGTACAATTTTATCTGATGAATATACCGGTCATATTTTAGGAGAAAAGTTGGGGGGATACAACAGGTTGTGATTTGGATATATTTTTTGCAGATTAATGGTCAATTTGCCAGATGCATCAAATAGAGTTAAAATTTTGAAGGTAATTCTTGCTAAAGAAGATTTAAATGATAATGTTGATTTGGAAGAAATTGCAAATATGACTGATGGATATTCAGGAAGCGACCTCAAGGTTTGTTTACATTTCATGATCGATTTTATTTATTCTTTCAGTTGTGCCATAATGAATATCGAATTCATCCTTTATTTTATTTATTTATTTTAGAACCTTTGCATTACTGCCGCACACTGTCCTATAAGAGAGATTCTAGAAAAGGAAAAGGAGGTACTTTTTTATTCTCTGATTGATGATTTTGTTTCTCTGTCAGTCATTTCTGTAGTTTATTTGTTTATATGCAGGAAAAAAGCTTGGCAATAGCGGAAGATAGACCTCTACCAAAATTGCACAGTAGTGATGATATTCGATCTCTCAGCATGAATGATTTCAAATATGCTCATGAGCAGGTATTGGTCTCTCTTTTCTGAAATGTATTTCAAAAACAGTAGATTTTATAGTTTTAGGATATTAGTTTTTGGGGAAAATTTTAGGATATTATTGAGTGTTAAAATGACATTCGGTACACATTTATATGTGGGAAGTCAAAAGTATTTTGATATAAAATCTTTATCACTATTCCAGTACACCCAGAATACTTGTAATTGTACATTTAGCTACATCATTTGGTTGTTTTTTCTCTAAAGTACAGCAAAATCGGTCTGGCAACTCTAAGAAAAACAATATGATTTTTTTTTTTTTTTTTTTTTTTTTTTTTTTTTTTTTTTTTTTTTTTTTTTAAGTCCAGCCTCAACAATTTACAGCACGACTTAGATGTGGGAAGTTGAACCGCAGCTTGAAGTCTTGAGTTCTTTTCTTTCCACATAAAATGACAAGTAAAAAGGAGTCTGTTGGAAGGCTATTATTTTATTTAATTTATTTGGTCAAATGGGTTGTTTTTTTGCTAGCTTTTGTGAAGTTTATATATTCTTTTTTGGGGGTCCCTAATGCTGCATAGAAGATTTCTTAGCCAAATATCTGTTAGCTCAAAAAACCCATTTGGTCCGAAACAAATTTAGCTGGACATCTGTACTGATTTTGACAGTGTAGCCAGAAACCATTGTACAATCATTGCTATGAATAATGGATAGACAATGATTTGGTAAACCTGAAAGTGACATAATAACTAGATGCTTCTAAATTTGGAATCAATAAACATGGTCAGGTAAAACTGTGAGGATGCCATGAACACTGGAGAGCGGAAGTAAACGTCAAGAATAAGTCACAAATCTTTATCAAAACACAGATTATATGATTAAGTTATCAATCAAAAATAAATAATAATCATATGTATATGTGTTTGATTATATGACAGAGCTAAATTAGTAATACTATATCATTGAATAGAAGTTATTTTCATGTAAATTTCACTGGACAGGTTTTCATTTTATTGAGACTCACTGTTGAATTGATTTGCAATTTCTTTCTGCTGTAAAGGGCTATCAGCAAGAAATTTATCCTCTATTTTTTGTAAAGGCTAGTATTAACTAGCTTGATGACTAAAATAGCTCTTTCAGTAGTCTATAGAAACCGGGAAGGTCAGTCCAAGATGAATTAATCAATCTATAAAGAGTGAACCTGGCTTATTTGTCTTCAGTAATCCTCCACAAACTATAAGTATTTGCTATGTTAAAACAATTTGTATCCATCTATTGTCTTCTAAGAGCACGTAGTTGTAATGCATGCTCATTAAATCGATGTGTAATTCTTGTCATTGAGTATCCATTAAATACATAAAATCGGTAATGATCTTCAATTGTAACTTTGTATTTTAATTTCTCAAGAACTTTTGTATTAATTATTCCGAATATCAAGGTTGGGAACAAAGATTTTTTGTTGTTGCAAACCGATATAGCTTATTAAGAAATGGACAACAACCATTATTCTGTAAATTTGGAACAAGTGTCCTTGTTCTCGATGATTGTATGATATTTAATATATTTTGAGATTGGTTCCATATAGGTTGGCACAATATATTGGTAATTCCAACAATATCTTGTGTAATATGCATAATAAATACAAACATTAAAGCGCTATATGATGCATCATCTGTTGTAGTCATTGTAGATCTAACCATAAACCATGATATCCATTAGCCTTGATATTCAAGAAAAAAATATAACAACACAGGGTGTGTTTTTGATGAGTGAAAGTGGGAAAAGAAGAATTTTAAAAGAGCCCAGGAGGAGAAAGTTCGGTTTTGTGCGGAGAAAGGAGAATGATTATTTGTTATTGTTGATTACAACTTGTTTTAAATGCAGTAAATAGTATTTGTTTAATATTAAGTTGATTACCTTTAACTAATAGTAAAATGGTTATCTAGTACAATTTTTTGAAAATAGCTTAATTAAAAATATGATTTAATGCAGAAAAAAATAAATTAAGCAATCGGCTAGGAAAAAAAAAGGATAGATGTGACATATAAAAGGATACAATAACAATTACAACACTATTTTTTGAGACTGGACGCCTTCATTTAAATTGTTGGTACTGGAAGTTTTGCAGCACTTGTGTTATTTCAACTCTCAACAGGCTTCTTCTGGTTATATTCTCGTTGTGAGCATTGAATCAATGTTCAAAATTCCATTTCATTCCAGTCATCGAGAAATTTTGAATTTTCAGTTTTGTTTCGAAAGTTCCGCTTCAGTTCCGTTTCATGGATTTTGGTTATTCTTTTTAAAATATAAAATTGTAAAGTAATACAATTAATTTATATAAACAACTTCAAACTTATACAGTAGAAAATAATAAAAGCTTCACGTAAATTTCATATCGATTATTTTATCTTATTTCAGCATTATATTGTCACAAAATATAGTTTATTTCATTATAGTAGACATGCTAGTTTAATTTTTTAACCATAGTTCCTTACCTAATGAAAAGCAACTCAGAAATTTGGCAAACCAGCCCAGTCCAGAAAAGTGAAAATAATCCAGTTGTAAATCAACTACCCCCCCCCCCCCCCCTTCTCTCCCCCGCAGGGTCCCTGGCGACCCTGAAATCAATTTATGTTTCCCTCCCTTCCTCCCCCCCCCCCCCCCCCCCCCCTGAAATCAATTTATGTTTCCCTCCCTTGCTCTCTCTCGCTCACGTTACTACATGGATTTTGGTTTTTCTTTTTAAAATATAAAATTGTAAAGTAATACAATTAATTTATATAAACAACTTCAAACTTATACAGTAAAAAATAATAAAAGCTTCACGTAAATTTCATATCGATTATTTTATCCTATTTCAGCATTATATTGTCACAAAATATAGTTTATTTCATTATAGTAGCCGTGCTAGTTTAATTTTTTACCCCCTCCCCCCCCCCCCCCCCCTTCTCTCCCCCGCAGGGTCCCTGGCGACCCTGAAATCAATTTATGTTTCCCTCTCCCTCTCCCTCTCTCTCTCTCTCCCTCTCTCTCGCTCTCGCTCGCGTTACTACACGATCTCAACCATTGGAACCGGGTTGGACTGTCCCGGATTCCAGCATGTTGACCAGAATCTTAAACCATGCATTAAACAATCCTTTTTTCCTCAACATGAGTTTTTCCTCTAGTATGATAAGAATTGTGATGATCTGCCAATGTCGTTTACTTAGATTTTCATTAGTTGAGCAACAAAAGCGACATACATTGAAGACGGCACTAAACGTCATAACAGGATAAATTTGAACCAAATCCTGGCTCCACATCTTTTTCATTTTGATCTCGCTGCTTATCAGCACAAGTTGGCTTCGGTTATAATCTTCAAGATTTTTTTTCTTCAATTTTCTCTTCACCGAGGAGGCTATTTGGGCACAAAATTAGATACAAATTGGAACACAAAATCAGAGCGTAATCCAATGGTTGAGATCATTATGTCACAAATTGTGTTTACGTAGTCTTTCCCTTTTTTCAGATCCAAAAGCAATATATTTGTTCTAAGAGCAGATCCTATTTTCCCAAATTGCATGTGGGCATGTGTCCAATGGATTTTTATCTTCCCTTTTTTATAGCAGAATCAACCAACAAGTATTATGAAAAAGCTATATACATACATACATACATATACATATACATATATATATATATATATATATATACATATATGCACACATATATAGATAGATAGATAGAGAGGGAGAGGGAGAGGGAGAGAATGATAAAAATGTTATTCAGGTAGACAGCGAATTCAAAACCGGTGGCTGAAACACTGTTGAAGTAGAGAGACAATCAACATAGATAGTTAAATAAGTTCTTCACATGCAAAAAACCATGTAGTCTTACATGCGTATGGTTTGTGTTAATTTTCATTCACAGTTGAAGTTTTAGATTCCAAGTAAATGCTGAACTATGAACTCACATTTCTTGGTTGTTTTCTGTTTACATTAAAAAATTTGCTTCCTTTTTCTCGCTCACAAACTGCAATTATTATATGTATCATCCACTTCTTCTTTTGTAGGTATGTGCCAGTGTATCATCAGAATCTGCAAATATGAATAAGCTACAACAGTGGAACGATCTATTTGGAGAAGGTGGATCCAGAAAGAAGGAAACACTAAGCTACTTCATGTAGTAAAAATTAGTTGTACAGCTTGCCCGCTTCTCTCTATGCAAAGCTCGGGAGAATAGGCAGTGGATATGATATAGCAGCAATAGCTTTGCTCGGGGGTCATGGCTTGGTGTATATGATATATATATATATATATATATATATATATATATATATATATATATATATATATATATATATATCCTTTTACATGGTTAGAGAGTCGTTTCATTGACACTTTATATCTGACACCTTATAAGCAGACTTAACTTATTTTACTTTTCCTTTCAATCTGACTTGGTTCTCTTGAATGAGAGATGTAAATTGTTTTATACACAACAATAAAACCTTGGAAAATGCTGTTGAATAGTTTGTGATATGTTGTTGGCCCCTAGATAACTTGGTCTGGATTTCCATTTGAGATGATCTATGCAGATGGCAACAAAATACTACTATTTTTTTGAATGTTTCCACAATGTGCAGCTTGCAGCAAAATGAAGAAAAAGTAGGATATGAGGATGAGCTTACTGGTTGATTAATTCGGTACTCAAATTATTTATTTTCTTTTGCTCGGCGATTTAATTGGAATAACCGGTTGATTAACTTGGTACTTGAATTTTAATTTTAATTTTATTTGGCTATTTAACTGGAATTATCGGTATATATGTGGAGATATCCTATGAATAATGCATGGGCATTATTTTACATTAGAGAGGGTCCTCAGTGTTTTGAATCTATATGATTAGTAATTATGTTTTGATTTAATATGATTATTACATATTTTCTCATCCTTGTTATTCTTCATCTCAGGTTTGAGTATCTAAAGACAAATCAGTATTTGCATTAATAAAGCAGACGTCGAGCGTTGTTCAGGCGAATCTGAATTTTAATCTTCTGTTTAGGGCTCTTTGATGATGCACTTTCATTTTGTCCAGTTTATCCATTTGTCGAATAGTAGTTCAATTTTTTGGGATGCAATCAATTATTTACACTGCTATTTTTTTGCTTTGAATCAATTATTAGTCGTTTTGATGATATCCAATGATATCCGCATGTGACATCTTGCAAATTACGACATGGATTTCAGTAAGACACGATATCATCAGCAATTAAACGCGGACTATGGTAAGACGAAATATTATATGTGGAGTCTTTTATGGGGCAATGACATATTTCTAGGTTATCTAACATTATTGGGATCAAATCTCATTAGCATTAGTTAGAAAATCACTTGTTAAAATGGAAACACTTGTTATGGTCATCAAACTTTGAAGGATAATACCAATAGAGAATCTTTAATTCCTTTTGTGTTATCAAATATACAAGTTCACTAATTCGAATTATATGAAAGGATATAACTTGGTTTGGTGATAGCAACCATGTTGTAGGATCAAGATGTAACCTAGTACGTAATTATGGCACGAAGGCATCAAGTACCTCAATTATCGCAAGAAGGCATCAATGACATTACTTCATCGAAGTTAACCAAATGCCTTTGGTATAAATAATGGAGGGCAAGAGTGAGAGATAACAATCAATAATTTTTTACATACTTGTAATATAGAAAGAAGAAACACTTGGATCATGAGATGTGTGTCCATGGTTTTCTCATCGAAATATGTATTTGCAAAACTATTTGTTAGCTTAGGTTTTCTTTTTAACTTTGTTTTTTAGTTTAACTGATGTAAAAAGAATATTTTATTCAATTATGTTCATTTTCTTTTGGGTTTGGCCTAATTTTTTAGTTAGTAAGAGGAGAAGCCATACATTTTCTTTTGATGTTCCTTAATTCAACAACTTAATTTTAGATTGAGATTTGCTATGATGCCTGAAAGTATTTTAGTCATTTTGTGCGGATCAGGATTCATACGGCTGTCATGTAATTCAGGGTGGAGTAAACAAAGCAGACGTGGAAGATCCAACAGTAGACATTCATTCCGCAAAAAATGACAAACGCAAATCCGGTCCAAATAGCATTTTCGTTTTATATTGGGCATTTGAAAATCATGAGGAAGCGAGTTTGTTAATTTGGATTAGAGGTCATTGAGAATCAACCAAAGATGAATCAAAAGCTAACCGTTTCTATTAAAATCAAATTTCTAAAAAACGAGAGAAACATTGATTTTTTTTCTTTTTTAGTCGCGGCTTATTATGTTTAATTGGTAACACCAAATCCAATCTAGATTATTTAAATGTATTTAATTTAATTCTCTAACTATTTAATTTAAGATATTAATAAAAATGAAATTTGTATAGTTTACAGGTAGATCAAATACACCTGTGGGTGTATATATAATGCAAGTACAACATATATCAAAGTGTAAGCATTCGATGTCTATGTATATAGATGGTGGGATTTATTACAATATATTCATTCGTCGTTTATATGTGCATCGGCTATCTTAGAAACTATTTAATACTTATACAAAATATTTGATTATGTACTTATACATATATAATTTATAAATTTCAAATTTAGTTCCATTAAATAAGTAATTCAAATATCTAGATTAATTTTGACCAAGTCAAAAAGATTAGAAATTCAAATTTCAAGTTAAAAATATGTTTTCTTTATTTCTTTCTATATATTTATATGTGTACATATATACGTATATGTGTTCGTTGTTATACTACAATGAAGCAGTGTTATAAATAATTAAACTAGTATAACCGCATAACGGTGAGAAAACCGATCGTTAAGTTGTGTGATATCAAAGAAAAAAAATCATGTTAACTATTGACGAGCAATTTCGATCAATCGAACGCCAATACCCAAATCCAGGTAAATATCACAAAATGGCTAAGCAAATCCAAACACGGAGTACTAAAGAAGTGAAGAACACTAAGAATTTATAGTAGTTCGGCAAGTCGTGCCTACGTCCACTATGAGGTAATCTTTATTGTTTATACTGTATGTGTAACACCCATAAAAATATACCTAAACAAATTTAAGATAATCTAATTTAAAATTTATAATAATAAGTAATGTAAATCAACAATAAATTTCGTATATGTGTGCGTTGTTATACTGCAAAATCAACAATAAATGGGCTATAAAAATGTAATTTTGCAGCATTAGGAGTTTGGCCACTAAAATATCATAGTTGTATTCATGGCGATATTCTAATCAATTTCCATATATAACATGTCAAAATCCGGGCCCGTATGAAAGAGTTACATTTAAAAGATGTTGTACGTTAATATATATGCAATAACGTTTGAAATTTTAATTGTAATATAAATATATGGAATCATATATAACTAATTATTGGTTTATTAGAATATCCCATTCAGTGTGTGTGTGTGTGTGTGTGTGTGTGTGTGTGTGTGTTGTGTGTGTGTGTGTGTGTGTGTGTGTGTGTGTATGCATACAACAGTGGACAAGAATAATGTTTAAAAGGCGATTAATGAAAATAAATAATGTTACATAAAATTATCCTTCAAGCCATAAATGCAGGCCATTGGCCATTATTACAACCAGTAGGTCGACAGCCAGTCGACCACCTTCCTATGGGAGAGGTTGACTGCTTGGTGCGACCAGAGTCCAGTGAGGGCTGGTTTGGGTGGTGTTTTAGGTCGGTTTTTATAAAATGGATAGCCTAGATTAAACTTATGTTAATCTAACAGTTTTTATTCAGCTACACACCTATAAATACCACCTAATTCATCTCATAAATCTCTAAACTCTCTCATTCTCCATGCCTCCATTCTGCTGCTGACATTCCAAGAATTTAAGTTTTCTTCTATCCTTAACCTATTTTCATTTCTAATCTATATTTAGTTTATATTCTGGAATTCTCTATAATTTATATATGAGATTCAAATCTATATGATTCTCTTATATAGATCTTCAGTAGAATCGAAGAACGACGATTTCAGCAATTCAAATCAGTATTTTCTCTCCTCCAAAATCTTTGTGAGTGGAAATAATATTTGTTTAGGCTAAATTCTACATTTTGTATATTCTTATATTGATTTGTATGTCTAGGGAGATTTGGTTTTACAATAACATCACCCCAAATCTTCTATTTTTATATATGTTTCGCAAAGTTGTCAATCAATGTTTGGGTTTGTGAATTTGTTTGAGTTATGTATGAAGAATAGTTTGGTGATTTACTTTTGCTTAGTTTGATTTATCCCTTTTTATTCAAAAGTATTTGTGATGTAAAAAGATTAGGATTTGATTTGATTTTATTATTTGAATAGGTTTGGATTTCCATTCTAAATGGATAATTTGAACATATTCAGATTTGATACAAATCAAATATCACTATTTTTATGATATAAAAGGGCAAATTGGATTAAATAGAGGTCTATGTATATATGTATATAATTTATATATATATATATATATATATATATATATATATATATATATGTACATATGTACATATGTATATATATTGTATGAAATTAACACCTTGTTCTTAATTCATTACCTGAATTGTTCTAACAAATCTAGGATACAATTACTTATAGTTATGTTGTTAATTTTTCCCATTACTGCTATCATTAAATATGTCATGTATTTAGCGGTTTGATGTGGGAATTAGCTTGTGTGCCTTTAAAGTGGACTAAATTAACAATTTACACAGTTAAAACATTTCTTCATTCGAACGAAAATTAGCGTTTATAGTATGTATTTAGTATTATAATTATATAGCGTAATCATCGTATTCAAACGTAATATATACGTTAGAATAAGGAAAAAAATTTGAAATGTCCCCATATGAATCGTTGCTTGTGTGTGCGTATAAAATGGTTTATTTATCACGAGCGCTGTCGTCATTTGTGGTATAATTCTGTCCGAAACCAACCGGCAAATCCAGCGACCACAAGTGAGTTTAGCTAATGTGATAGGTCTGGGTGCCATGGACAATTTAATTTAGTATACTATGAAACGAGTTAAGCACGCTTGTAGTAGAAGCTTGCCCGGAACCACCCATCATATCCGACATCTACAAGTGTACGGTTTAACGTGAGAGGTGTAGTGTATATTTATACACATATTATGTGTGTAAATAGGTAGGCTTACTACACCTTGGGAAGGTCTTAAGTGGTTGACCTCCTTCTTATCTGGTTTGAGTCTTAAGTGGTTAGGACTAGGATCATTCCGAAGGTTTATTCCTTGGATTTGGACCAAAGTCATGGAACCCTCCCTTATTAGATTTGAAATTGGTCTATGGGTCCTCCTTCTCTAAAAGTGGTTAATCACGGCGATAACAGAGTAGGGTAGTTTACCGGAATGTCCACTCCTCTAGAAGCATTGTGAGGCCCAACCTAGGGACAATTTGGCATACGTTGAACGTAGCATGCTATTTAACTAACCAATTGTCTAAGGGAAGTCTTAAGCGGCATAGGTGTTGTAACACCCCGAATTTTCTATTAACACTAAAGTTGCTAAAATATTAATAAGTGTGTAAGAGAGGGGATGTATCTAATATGAATATAAAAATATTAATAAGTGTGTAAGAGAGGGGATGTATCTAATATGAATATAAAAATATTAATAAGTGTGTGAGAGAGGGAATGTATCTAATATGTATATAAAAACAATAATAAGTAAAGGGGGATGTATCTAATATGTACATTGTAGAAAATATATATATATTTATGACATGAATAGAAGTTTATTAATATGCTGAGTGTTTGCTGAGTCACTTCTGACTCATTGCTGAGTCAACAAGATAAACCCCATCTTGTCTGAACGGCTGCGGTTATTTCTAGGTTAAATCTAATGGCCTAAATGAATTCTAAAATCTATAAATAAGTGGGTAGACCCTAGACCTAAATCACTTGTAAAATTAGAGAAGCTACCGTCATGCTGCTGCCATGGAGTTCAGCATAGCCGTCACAAACTAAGAAGAGGAAGCCTAATCATCTACAACTAAATCTACACAAATCAAATCAAAAGATCTCTCTTTCTCTATTTCTTTTCTTTTGTTGGTGAGTATGATGATTCTCACAAGACTATTACAAACTAATTTGACTCAGTTATGAATGGATCACAAGAAAGTGATGTGATTTGTAATTGTAAATTCTATATATTGTGGATCTCTTATTATGTTATTATGCTGTCGTATGATGTAAATTATATATGCTATGTTGTAAATTCTCTTATGCTATGTCGTGCTATGTTGAGAATCATGTCAAGCTATGTTATACTATCATACTATGCCATGTTATAAATCATGCTATATTATGTTGAAAAATCATGATGTTGTTGGATCATGCTTAAAGTTATGTTTTTTTTTCTTAATTTAAATGGATCTTGTTTATGGGAATTTGCCTATTAGGTTAGGTGTACCCATAAACTTGAAACTATAATTAAATAAAACTTGATTATGGGAATTTGCCTATTGAGTTAGGTGTACCCATATAAAACCATGTTGTTAAAAAAAAATTAGATGATGTTGATTCACACATGTTCATATGTAAGTTTATGAAAATTGATTGAGATCATATTAGGTGAATTTTGAACAAGTTGACACCTTTAGGTCCATGACATGTATAATCTATGCAAGTTGGACATATGCAAGTTTCACCCCTTATTATGATTCATTTGGTCACATATACATGTTGTTATTATGATAATCTCTTTTATGCTATGAGTTAGGCTATTCGAGTCTAACATATATTTTGCGAATAAACGTTCAAACGTGGGGTAGGGGTAATATTAGGAATTAACAAATTGGGTGCAATTTTGTAAGATGTTGCATACCATGAATGAATGTCCATAATTGAGTCAATTATGGACATTGTTAAAAATAGGAAGTAATTAATAATTCAAGTAGGGAATTATTAAAATTGGGGGAAAGTGGATTATTATTAATAATCAATGCTTAGGACACGAGGTTGGACCCGTTTGTGATGTAAACCTGCCCGGACCCGCCCGGCAAATCCAGTAGTCACAAATGTCGGCCCAATGTGAGAGGTCCTAGGCCCAAACTAAAGCATAACAGTTGTAAAGACACGAGGTTAGACTCTTTTATGGTGTAAGACTGCCCGGACCCGCCCGGCAAATCCAGCTGCCATAAATGCCAGTCTAATGTGAGAGGTCTTTATGAGGTTATGGCCTTAATGAACTAAGAAATACTTAACCAGATAATCATGTAAGGTGGGACATGGGGGTTAAGTAGGTGCCTTGGGTGGCATGAGGAATCTGGTGGTTGCCTTTAGAGGCATTTGAAATACGATTAGACTTAACCAAACACACATGTAAATGAACATGACTAAGTGGGTTAAGTGGGATGGACTAATGGGGACAAGCTTAGGTGGAATGCTTGTGGTAAATAGTGGGGGCCCATTTCAACCAGTATCCCAAAACGTATCTTTGTGGGCTCGACCCAAGTCGAGGACGGGACACGCATACTGGGTTTGACTATAAGAGGCCAAAACAGGGAGCGGTGGCAACGCAAGTCCAACGGGTTTCATATGCGTGTGTGGACCCGGGCTGGTAGGTAAGACGTTGTTGCATCGTGTAGGTATAAGCCGTGCATGTCCGTTGTATCAGGTTGCCACTTTAGGGGAGTGATATACCCCACTGTGGGGCCAGCACGGGTATCTACGAGTTAGGGAGCCGATCGAATAATGGGAAGTAGGGTACACCTAGTGGAGATAGGGGCAGGCGGCACCTATGTAGTCAGCTAGGGGTACGTAAAGCCATTGGGAAAGTTTCTAAGTGAAGCTAAGTGGGATAAATCTTTAGGGTGACTGGTGTGGTGCAGTATAGTGTTTATCCTTTAGTATTTAGGAGCGCCTATAACGTTGCCTTTAGCGATTGTCTATGTCCTTAATCTGCTCTTCATAGATATTTTCTTGTTTTCCAGCTTATGCCTTAGTCCAGTTATTTTGGTAATAGTATTGTAGAATTATCATATTCACCAGACTTTATGTCTGACCCCCTCTTTTCCATTCTTTTTCTCCCTTCAGGTCCACAGGTTGGGCCAAGTTCTAGTGGAGTCTAGTTGGATCGCTTATCTTCTGGAAAGCTTGGACTGGTGAAGTAAAGTCCAGCTTGTTATCTTTCTTTTTAATGGCTATTCATGTAATGGGATTATGTACTTGTTTTATCAAGATAGATATTGTACTTGACATTGAATATGGTGTTATGATGTAATCAAACATGTTTTGACTTCTGCTACAATGAAATAAAGTTTTTTGAATTTCCAAGTACTATTTTATATCTGTCTTGTTGTAATTTTACTGTTCTATATTCACTTAAAACCTCCATGGAAGTTAATGCATTCCCTTTGTGAGTGACATTAATGGACGTGGGGTGTTACACGTGGTATCAGAGCATAAGGTTACCAGAACAGATAAATTTTTTTTTAGAAAAATATTTTTTTTTCTAAAGTATTTTTGGAAGAAGTGCTTTCAAAAAAAAAAAAACATGTTATTTAAAGAGAGTTTTTATGAAAAACATAATCCCAAATAGCCACATCCTTATCTTTATCTTTCGAATTCTCCATTTTGAATCTTTCCTTTTTCGTTTCAGCATGGCTGAAGATCTTAATCTCCCAGAAGGTGTGACGATTCCAGGGTGGTTTAGGAGATACTTGGAGGCTAGGGCCACCACTGCAGGCCCAGCGGATACTCCTCCACCCCTAGTTGCACCCATTCCTCCTCCTCCTCCTCCTCCTCGTGTTGACACTTTTGCAAAGACGTGCAAGGAATTCAAGGCTATGGGAGGAAAAACTTTTCAAGGGACTGAGACGTTTGTGGAGGCCAGAGATTGGCTTAAGGAGACTGAGGAATTGTTGGATATCTTTGAAGTGGAAGATGGGAGGAAAGTCCGTTTAGCTGCTTGGTTAATGAAGGGAGAGGCCTCGTTTTGGTGGGAGGTCACTAACGGGGAACGTCCAGTTGATTCATGGGCGGATTTCAGACGAAGGTTTGAGGCAAAGTTTCTTTCAAGGGCAGAGGAGAACTTAAATATGGAAAAATTCCTGGCACTAAAGCAAGGGAGCTCATCAGTAAAGGAATATGTCAATAAATTTAATCAGTTAGCAAGGTTTGGCTTGGAGTTGGTGAACACGCCAGAGAAGAAAGCTTTGAGGTTCGTTAGAGGCTTGAATGAACCGTTGCAAGGGTTGGCTATGACCCACATCCCTATGGGAGCCACCTTTGAAAAGCTAGTAGAAATGGCACTTATGCATGAGGATAAGGCAGTTGAAAAGAAAGGGGATCAGAAGAAACCCCAACAGCAAAATAAGAAGGGTGGTAAAAACAATAATGGCAAAGGGAAGAAGAAATGCTTCAATTGTGGGACGCCTGGCCATCTCAGCAAAGATTGTAGAAAGAAAAAGAAGACTGGTTGTTTTCATTGTGGAGATGCGGGACATTTAGTGAAGGACTGTCCAAAGAAGGGGCAGAGGGCAGGGTCTACCTCGGGAGGACAGGTGCAGGCTCTTATGGCACCATGGCAGGCAAGGGGGCAAGTTCAGGCTATTGCGGCCCCACCGCTGCAAGAAAGAGGTAGAACAATTTCTGTTGAAAGCTTAGTTTTTCTGTTTGATCAACCTGTCCGTACCTTATTCGATTCTGGCGCATCTCATTCGTTTATCTCTGCATCATTAGTTGAATCACTGCACTTGAACACCAGTTTAGTAGAGGATCCCTTGGTCGTTTCAAATCCAATTGGGGGTTCGGCTCATTTGACCATGATATGTTTGGATTTGAAAATCTCTGTACTTAGCGTTGAATTTAGATGTGATGCTTATGTATTGGGCTTCACGGGCTATGGGCTAATTTTAGGAATGGATTGGTTGTCTAGAAATAGGGCCATTCTTGATTGTGAAAGGAGAGTAGTTAGGCTTGTGACTCGCCTTGGTAATGCTCTCGACATCTTTTGTAATCCCATAAATTCCGTTATGCTAAGTTATCTTGAATCGCTTGACGCGTCTGTAGAGAACCTGCGATCGGTAGAAGTGGTCCGGGAATATCCGGATGTGTTTGAGGAGGTGAAGGGCTTACCTCCAAAGCGGGAGATAGACTTTCGAATTTATCTTGTGGATAATGCTAAACCCGTATCTTTGCCAGTACGCCACATGGCTCCTCGTGAAAGGAGGGAACTCAATAAGCAAGTAAAGGAGTTGCTTGAGAAGGGGTTCATAAGACGTAGTATATCGGAGTGGGGTGCTCCAGTAGTTTTTGCCACAAAGGCGGATGGGTCTCTTAGACTTTGTATGGACTATAGAGAACTAAACAAGCTTACTAAAAAGAACCGACACCCACTGCCGAGGATTGACGATCTCTTTGATCAGTTAGTTGGCGCCTCAGTGTTTTCGCAGTTGGACTTAGCCACTGGCTTTCATCAACTGAGAGTGGCTGAGGATAGTATAGATAAGACTGCTTTTAGGACTCCTGACGGATTCTATGAATGGCTAGTGATGCCCTTTGGTTTGACAAACGCCCCTGCATATTTTGTTGATTTGATGAGTAGGGTGTTTAGGGAATACCTTAACAAATTCGTGGTAGTCTTTGTGGATGACATCTTAGTCTTTTCTAAGAATAAAGAAGAGCACTCCCTACATCTTAGGGAAGTGTTGGAAACCCTTCGAGCGCATAACCTTAAGGCAAAATTTTCTAAGTGTCACTTCTGGAGGAAGGAAGTACGGTTCTTAGGGCACGTGGTTTCCAAAGAAGGGATAGCAGTGGATCCCGCAAAGGTGGTGGCCATCCAAGATTGGAAGGTCCCTAAAAATGCAACCGAAGTAAGAAGTTTCTTGGGGTTGGCTGGCTATTATAAGAAGTTTATCAAAGACTTCGCAAAAATATCAGCTCCATTAACACGGTTAACGAAGAAGAACCTGGTTTTTACGTGGGACAAAGATTGCGATGATGCGTTCCAACGTTTAAAGAGAGCCTTAACTTCAGCCCCAGTCTTAGTGCTGCCAGACGGGAATAAACCGTTTACCATCTATACTGATGCTTGTGGGACGGGACTTGGCGCGGTCCTCATGCAAGAGGGAAGAGTAATAGCCTATGGTGGAAGGCAGTTGAGGGTTCATGAAAAGAATTACCCCACGCATGACTTAGAGCTAGCCGCAATTGTTTTCGCGCTTAAGTCTTGGCGTCACTATCTTCTTGGTGAGAAATTCGAACTGTTCACTGACCACAAATCATTAAAATACTTATTCTCTCAGAAGGATTTGAATTTAAGGCAGCAACGGTGGATGGAATTCTTAGCCTCCTACGATTTTGAAATAGCATATACCCCGGGCAAGGGTAACGTGGTGGCAGACGCCTTAAGTAGGAAAAGGTTGTCCTTGAGTCTGTTGTTTGTTGAACGACAAAGCTTAGAATTCATCTCTATGTTTGACTTTAGACCCTCCGTTGACTTAGTACCCGGTCTGTTAGCATCCTTGGAGGTTAGACCTACACTTCTAGGACGGGTTGGTGAGGCACAGCGAGACGACCCACAGTTGGTTGAGATAGTAGAAAAGCTCAAAGGGGGAGGGGAGTCGTCAAGCCATCTTCGTAGGTATACCCTAGACGATAAGGGTTGGTTACGAAGGGATAATAGACTTTGTGTACCATAAGACGAAGACTTAAGGAAGGCCATTCTTGATGATGCTCATCGCTCAAAAATGACCATTCATCCCGGCGGGGATAAGATGTACAAAGATATGAAACGGGTTTTCTTTTGGGCCGGTATGAAAAAGGATGTGGCCGAGTACGTCGCTAGATGCTTGGTGTGCCAACGAGTTAAAGCAGAACAAAAGAAACCCGGTGGGTTGCTTCACCCATTAGAAGTTCCACTATGGAAATGGGAAAGCATCTCAATGGATTTTGTGGATGGATTACCAAGATCAAGGAAGGGTAACACAGGGATTTGGGTTATAGTAGATAGACTTACTAAAAGCGCCCATTTTATTCCCGTGAAAAGTAAGAGGACTGCTCCGTGGTTGGCTTCTGTATACATTAAGGAGATAGTTCGTTTGCACGGTATTCCTTCTAGTATAGTAAGCGACCGTGACCCCATCTTTACTAGCGAATTTTGGAAGAGTTTACAAGAGGCGGTAGGGACTCAGCTATGTTTGAGCACCGCATATCATCCTCAGACAGACGGCCAGACCGAGAGGGTGAATCGCATTCTAGAGGATCTTTTAAGGCTTTGTATCCTAGACTTTGGGGGTACATGGGAAGAGCACCTTCCATTAGTAGAATTCACATATAATAATAGCTTTCAGTCTAGTATTGGCATGGCACCTTTCGAAGCTCTTTATGGAAGGCCTTGCCGTTCGCCTACATGTTGGTGGGAATCTACCGATAAAATCCTACTTGGGCCCGATATGGTTAGGGAAACCTCGGAGAAGATTGAGTTGATTCGAAGGAGGATGAAAGCAGCACAAGATAGGAAAAATCGTATGCTGATAAGAGGAGGACAGATCTTGAGTTTGACATTGGGGACATGGTTTTTATCAAAGTATCTCCGTTACAGAATGTTTTTCGCTTTGGGTCCGTGGGGAAATTAGCACCAAGGTTTGTAGGGCCGTTTCCTGTAAAAAAAACAGGATTGGGAAGATGGCATATAAGGTGGAGTTGCCTGAGAAACTTAGTGGAGTACACGACGTATTCCATGTATCACATTTGAGGAAGTGTTTGCACAAGACCGCGGAGGTGGTAGAGCCGAGCTTGCTTAAAGAGGTGGAAATAGAGCGTGATGCAACAATTAGACGAGCTCCTACATGCATTCTTGGGTCGGAGATCAAAAAGTTGAGGAATCGAGAGGTCAGACTGGTTAAAGTGCAATGGGGAGATGATGAGAGCAACGCAACTTGGGAGACAGAAGAGAAGATGCGTTCGTTGTACCCTTTTCTTTTTGAGGGTATGTCTTTTAATTTCTCCTTTATCGCTTAGCTTATCTTATCTTATCATTAGTATGTCCTCTCATTAGTATCTTTGACCTTTAGTTAGGATAATCCTATGGTTGAAACATGTGTTTGAGACATGTTATGTATGATGGATGCAAAATGGATGCAAGTGTTTGCTAGTGGTTGCTCGTAGATGCATATATACACACACTTTAGGCACTAGATCGGCTCAGTCACTTCATATTGCATATTGCATATATATGGATGTATTTAGTATAATGGATGTATAATGGTTGTACCATCATATGGATGCTGCATTCGGTTGAATGGGTGTGCACGCATATAGAAGTATTATGTAAGCAATTAGGATCTTTTGCATACATAATGGATTCATGACACTTACATAATTTGCATTAAGGAGGTCAACTGAATCAGTAGACCGCCTGATTTCGCATTAGGTAAGGACATGTACACACACTTGCATATGATCATAAAGCATTAGAAGTCTTTTAAGGACAATGGATGCCTGTGTATGATGGATGAGTAGATGGACGTTTGGATGGTAGGATATACATTCTTCCAGACTTGAAGATTTCGGGGACGAAATCCTAAAAGGAGGGGAGAATGTAACACCCCGAATTTTCTATTAACACTAAAGTTGCTAAAATATTAATAAGTGTGTAAGAGAGGGGATGTATCTAATATGAATATAAAAATATTAATAAGTGTGTAAGAGAGGGGATGTATCTAATATGAATATAAAAATATTAATAAGTGTGTGAGAGAGGGAATGTATCTAATATGTATATAAAAACAATAATAAGTAAAGGGGGATGTATCTAATATGTACATTGTAGAAAATATATATATATTTATGACATGAATAGAAGTTTATTAATATGCTGAGTGTTTGCTGAGTCACTTCTGACTCATTGCTGAGTCAACAAGATAAACCCCATCTTGTCTGAACGGCTGCGGTTATTTCTAGGTTAAATCTAATGGCCTAAATGAATTCTAAAATCTATAAATAAGTGGGTAGACCCTAGACCTAAATCACTTGTAAAATTAGAGAAGCTACCGTCATGCTGCTGCCATGGAGTTCAGCATAGCCGTCACAAACTAAGAAGAGGAAGCCTAATCATCTACAACTAAATCTACACAAATCAAATCAAAAGATCTCTCTTTCTCTAATTCTTTTCTTTTGTTGGTGAGTATGATGATTCTCACAAGACTATTACAAACTAATTTGACTCAGTTATGAATGGATCACAAGAAAGTGATGTGATTTGTAATTGTAAATTCTATATATTGTGGATCTCTTATTATGTTATTATGTTGTCGTATGATGTAAATTATATATGCTATGTTGTAAATTCTCTTATGCTATGTCGTGCTATGTTGAGAATCATGTCAAGCTATGTTATACTATCATACTATGCCATGTTATAAATCATGCTATATTATGTTGAAAAATCATGATGTTGTTGGATCATGCTTAAAGTTATGTTTTTTTTTTCTTAATTTAAATGGATCTTGTTTATGGGAATTTGCCTATTAGGTTAGGTGCACCCATAAACTTGAAACTATAATTAAATAAAACTTGATTATGGGAATTTGCCTATTGAGTTAGGTGTACCCATATAAAACCATGTTGTTAAAAAAAAAAAGATGATGTTGATTCACACATGTTCATATGTAAGTTTATGAAAATTGATTGAGATCATATTAGGTGAATTTTGAACAAGTTGACACCTTTAGGTCCATGACATGTATAATCTATGCAAGTTGGACATATGCAAGTTTCACCCCTTATTATGATTCATTTGGTCACATATACATGTTGTTATTATGATAATCTCTTTTATGCTATGAGTTAGGCTATTCGAGTCTAACATATATTTTGCGAATAAACGTTCAAACGTGGGGTAGGGGTAATATTAGGAATTAACAAATTGGGTGCAATTTTGTAAGATGTTGCATACCATGAATGAATGTCCATAATTGAGTCAATTATGGACATTGTTAAAAATAGGAAGTAATTAATAATTCAAGTAGGGAATTATTAAAATTGGGGGAAAGTGGATTATTATTAATAATCAATGCTTAGGACACGAGGTTGGACCCGTTTGTGATGTAAACCTGCCCGGACCCGCCCGGCAAATCCAGTAGTCACAAATGTCGGCCCAATGTGAGAGGTCCTAGGCCCAAACTAAAGCATAACAGTTGTAAAGACACGAGGTTAGACTCTTTTATGGTGTAAGACTGCCCGGACCCGCCCGGCAAATCCAGCTGCCATAAATGCCAGTCTAATGTGAGAGGTCTTTATGAGGTTATGGCCTTAATGAACTAAGAAATACTTAACCAGATAATCATGTAAGGTGGGACATGGGGGTTAAGTAGGTGCCTTGGGTGGCATGAGGAATCTGGTGGTTGCCTTTAGAGGCATTTGAAATACGATTAGACTTAACCAAACACACATGTAAATGAACATGACTAAGTGGGTTAAGTGGGATGGACTAATGGGGACAAGCTTAGGTGGAATGCTTGTGGTAAATAGTGGGGGCCCATTTCAACCAGTATCCCAAAACGTATCTTTGTGGGCTCGACCCAAGTCGAGGACGGGACACGCATACTGGGTTTGACTATAAGAGGCCAAAACAGGGAGCGGTGGCAACGCAAGTCCAACGGGTTTCATATGCGTGTGTGGACCCGGGCTGGTAGGTAAGACGTTGTTGCATCGTGTAGGTATAAGCCGTGCATGTCCGTTGTATCAGGTTGCCACTTTAGGGGAGTGATACACCCCACTGTGGGGCCAGCACGGGTATCTACGAGTTAGGGAGCCGATCGAATAATGGGAAGTAGGGTACACCTAGTGGAGATAGGGGCAGGCGGCACCTATGTAGTCAGCTAGGGGTACGTAAAGCCATTGGGAAAGTTTCTAAGTGAAGCTAAGTGGGATAAATCTTTAGGGTGACTGGTGTGGTGCAGTATAGTGTTTATCCTTTAGTATTTAGGAGCGCCTATAACGTTGCCTTTAGCGATTGTCTATGTCCTTAATCTGCTCTTCATAGACATTTTCTTGTTTTCCAGCTTATGCCTTAGTCCAGTTATTTTGGTAATAGTATTGTAGAATTATCATATTCACCAGACTTTATGTCTGACCCCCTCTTTTCCATCCTTTTTCTCCCTTCAGGTCCGCAGGTTGGGCCAAGTTCTAGTGGAGTCTAGTTGGATCGCTTATCTTCTGGAAAGCTTGGACTGGTGAAGTAAAGTCCAGCTTGTTATCTTTCTTTTTAATGGCTATTCATGTAATGGGATTATGTACTTGTTTTATCAAGATAGATATTGTACTTGACATTGAATATGGTGTTATGATGTAATCAAACATGTTTTGACTTCTGCTACAATGAAATAAAGTTTTTTGAATTTCCAAGTACTATTTTATATCTGTCTTGTTGTAATTTTACTGTTCTATATTCACTTAAAACCTCCATGGAAGTTAATGCATTCCCTTTGTGAGTGACATTAATGGACGTGGGGTGTTACAGGTGTTCTACCGTAATATCAGTTAAGTAGTAACATGAGGCGTCCGCCGGAGGGGTCTTAAATGACTATATGCGGGCGTACCCTAAACCGGTATTAAGCGGAGAGAAACTACTTCTCATATTACTTGTGAGAATATATATATTTAAGAACGTTGGCGTGATAGGACGGGGTCTTAAGTGGCTAGGGCCCACCTTAGGTTCGTAAGATATCACAGGAATTCACCCTTATTGAACATGCTAGAATGGCTTTAAGTGACCGAGAGTGTCCACCTCATTGGGTCTTCACCCTAAATGCATCGATGGAGGTCTTAAGTGATTGATTCATACATCCACCTTATTGGTTAAAATTCTTTGAATATGTGTACCTATGTGTTTTGTAGACATACCTTGACATATATAACCTGCCAGATCTAGGGTATAGTCTTTAAGCAAATACTGTTTTCAGTCACACAAGACTTTATGTTCTGACCCCTCTCCTTAACATATTCAACAGGTCAATAGGTGGGGGTAGCGACTCGATGGAGGAAACGATGATGGAGCCTGAAGAAGGCAATGAGACTATTATGTTATTTTTAGCTATTATTGCTCTTTTTCTTATGGAAACTCTTGATTATGAACAATGATGATGTAACGTTATGAATAAATGTATTTGACAATTTGTATCTGAATCAGCGATTCTAAATAAATAGTGCATCATATTTTGATATTATACTTTTTCACTCCACTGTGTGAAATTCCATCACGTTATATTACCTGTTGTTTTGTACAAATGTAATTTCTTATAGGAACCGACAATCCGTTTAGAGTGGCTCTAAGTTTCGATGGGAATTTTCTGGGTCGAAATTTAGGCCCACTCCGGACTGATTTTTACAGTATGATTATAAGTGTAGTCTTTTTAGTTTACAAAAATGAAGAGAATTAAAGTTGAGTGTTGGCCGTGACAAACATCCTTGCTTATGAGAGCTAATAGGACAATCCTAAAGCCCAAAAAGATCGCAAGCCAACAAGATCTCTAGAAACGTCTCCAAGTTAAAAGAATCCCAAGCCAAGCCAAAAAAGATCCATTTTTATCGTATCCTGAAGGGGTATTTTTAGGAGAGAACTGGTGGGAAAGGAAGCAGGTGACCGGGAATCATGGCCCAAGAGGGCCCAAATCCATATTTATCAGGACCGATACTGAACCTAGAATCAATATCGACCCCCTGTGACTTATTCATGGTTTTGAAACTTTGACTTCATGAAGATGACCCTTTTTCTCTACTTTATTTTCTAATGAAATCTTGTTGGATGTTCTTTGATGGATTGGGACGTACGAAATCTTGAAGTTTCATATGAGTTGTTGGATTCCTAGATGCAAAGTTCCAGTACCGATTTAGAACGTGTTCATACCAAATACCGATCTCTGAAGACTTAGGCATTTATATCGATCTCGGAGCTTCCCATGGTTCATACCGATCTCGCAATGCTTAGTGTTTCACAGCGATTCTGGGAGACACGATTATTCTTACCGAACCTGATAGACGTAGTGATTCTTTTCGATCCCGGTAGACTTAGAGTAAATTCTAAGATGTGGAAAGTCAAGTTATTTATATTGATCCTAGGACACCTGTGAAGAAATACTAATCCTAGAACCCTTTGAATTCAAAGTCCCTGCTTCGGGGATCGTACGATCCCACTCCATGAGTGAAACGACCCAAAATTCCACGTAAAGGAAACCCGGATTGAGTTGAGAACACGACAAATCAGAGCACAAACAGAAGAACATTTCATTGCTATTACAACAATTTACACCAGGTTACAAGAATATACAGAGTATGAACAAATAATATACATTTGATAAATATCAGAGATTTACAAATTACAATGTAGCGGAAAATAATACAAAACACAACTGAAAGAAATACACGGATACAGAGCGTTCCGAATATAGCTCCAGCTGTAAACCAGGATCCTGTGAATATAATATCTTCAAAATCAAAACTACTAGCCGCCCATGTGGTAAATAGGGGCACCCAGAGTTTAGGTTAAAACAATAAACTCCAGGTCAGTCATGTAACTGGTGTGAGAACTAAAACAGTTATTAATCTTTATTTTAAAGTTAGGTAAATCAAGGGACCACGCTGTATAACATGGAACGGGTTTACCCCCAAGAATACCAGTGCATATAACAAACAACGCAATGCTAAATAAAGAAAATGAAGCTATTATAAGACTCAGGTACCATCACACAATGCAACGCAAGCCAGAGGATAGAGTTTTACCTTATAATAGTCAAATAATGCTTGGTACGCAAAATTTTATCTTTTATTATTACTATAATTGAAGAAATCAACTTCAAATATAAATGTATCAATCATAGACGGCATGAGCACGCCATCCTACTATGTCGCCATACTAGGCTCTACAACTAAAACTGAAAAGTCACGTATTGGAAGTTGGATTTTCGTCTATGAACCAAGGCTAGGGATCGTCCTTCCGCTTCGAGACTCTCTAGCCCGAGCCTCATGGTCAGCCGCAACTGCACCTTGGATCGTCAGGGTCGGTCCACACTTAGCGGGTTAATAATACCATAAACTATATGCTAGTCTGCCCTATAGGGCATAAGTCTGGTCAGTATGTCGACCATGTCATCCATCGATCCAATAGTGACAGATATATCCGAGGTGCCTCTTTATCCATCAAGTAATAATAAGCAACATCCACATGAGTAAAATCTCTGCGCTTCATACCGTGACACCACTCCTAGCTAGAAACCAGCATGTCCATTACCCTGAAGTCCTCTCCCGTTTCTGGTTCACACCGGGGTGTGAGGCTCGCGAATTAACGCTATACACAAAGCTATGATATATTAAAGCCGTACTTTGATCATCAACCACAAGACTCTGCTTTTCAACAGAAGCCTTGATCATTTGCATCTCAACATGCCACACAGGCAATTCACGCCATGCGACTGATGTCTATCGATATATAACCTCTGAGCCGTACGTCTCAAAGAAGGATGTTAAGCAAGAGAATAAATTCTCTGCCACCAAACAGATATATATATATATTTAATAGAGATCAATCAACACAGAATAAAATCCAATGTCAGACACACATCCATTTACAAGTTCGTTCTGGGTCTGAACGAAACTGGAGGCATCTTATTCCTCGACCCATATGTCCAATACAGGAGAGAGGTCCTCGCATATCCGGTCGATCTCCAAGTACGTCTGGACGATCACCACTTATTACCTTGTCTTGGGTGTACAGCCCAATCAAGACATCATTAATCATCCAAACGATGTGAAGACCTCCGGTCTTCAACCACCGTCTTCATCGTCGACATATCTTCGAATCAGTTATTCAGAATGGGTATAAACCCGGTCTTTCCGAATAACTCGCGCATATTATAAACAAGTGCTATAAAAACACAACACACGCCTCATTCCAATCCAGAATATTCATTTTTCCAAATATTCACATTTTTATGGAATGGTTCCCATTAATTTTATCAAAGATAAATTATTTAAATTTATTCTTTAATCTTCCTTTGGTATCAATTCAAACCAAATTAAGGTTTATCCAAACTAGTCGGGATTAGCGAACCTTACCGAAGTAATTATTTATTTTCTTTCCCAATCCCAACCTATTCATTCCATGAAGCAAAACTGGTAATACTTCATATCTAACACCACGGTGTTATCGGTAAAATGAATTACCATTTCACGTTCAAATCTAATTAAAGATTTAACTATCGCTTGGAGCAAAACTGGTAATACTACATTCTCGATCATTTCATGAATTCGAAAAATTTAATTATCCCATTCCCATTCCCATTCCAATCTAATTAAAGATTCATTAAAACTCTAATTCAGTTTTAATCTCAAATATCATTACTTAATGATTATTCAAAGTTAAGAAATTAATCTTCTCTTTAACTGGGTTAAAGAACTAATGTCATTTAAAACACAGTTCACGGTAAACCCAAAATCCCATTCCATTAATTATGGAATCTTCACAGAAAATAGATCAATATAAACTTCCGTATCCAACCAATAATACAAATGGAATAACGGAAAAGCCTTTTAAATTCCATATATAGTAAAAGTCTTCCTCCACAGAAGCCCACTTCGATTATTATCTAATCGAATTCCATTCCATTCCAATTTAGTATATTAAACTGGAAAACTTTACTTTGGAAAATTTCCATTAAATCTTAATTAAAAGGTTTATATATTCCAAATCACATTTCACTGTAAATCGGGTTAAAGAACGATTGTCTTTAAAAACACAGTTCATAATAAACCCAATTCACATTCCATTTTATTCCAGTTAAATGTTAATTAACTAGAAACTCTAATAATCTTAATTAAAAGATTTATTCTTTTCACACGGGGTTTAAGAAGAGTGTTAATGAAGACACCATTCACGACAAACCCAAAATCCCATTTGATATTAAATACAAGGCTCTGAATAGAAAAGATATCGGCTTATATTCAATATCAAATTCTGAAACCAATAAATATCATATTGGAAATAACGATATAAATATATCTTTCAAATTTCCATAACAATATCTGTATAATCACAAAATCCAACATCGAAATATTCCGAAGATTATTTCGGTTCAAATCCATTCCAATTCATATATTGGAAATTTTGGTTATATTAAAACCCATTCTTAATCCAATTTATTTATTTAAAAATAATTGGATTTTAATTCTAGTTAATAACTAGTTCATTTCGATAAAAATATATTTTATCTTTTCAAATATGGAAATTTTCATCCCAATTCTTTCCAAATCATTTATTATGATTTTACACAAATTATTAATATTTTTAATAATTTTATCAAGGCCTGTACAGTCGATTTCCATAAACGGTCATCGAACTGCACTTACAACGACCTTTTCCAAATTTGATTTGGACGTAATTCCAAATCCAACCATTAGATTTCAAATCTCTTATATTCATTGGAAGGCTCTTTTTGATATGAACCCAAAGGTTCTGGTTTTAGGAGAATCCGACGGTCGGATCTCCTGTAATGTCAATTCGAAGTCAATGGTTGAAATTCGCGAACGGTCGCTGCGCAGCACGTTCTATTTAGGCCATTTAATATATATAATATATATTTCATCGATTTCCATTTAAAACATATTTTATAAATTTGTTTATAAATTCATTTCAAAACGATTTCAACTTCATTTCAATTTTCAAATCAAATTTGAATATTCCTTAATAAATTCGTTTTAAATTCATTTTAAAACGATTTCAATTTCATTTCAAATTTCAAGTCAAATTTGAATATTCCTTTATAAATTTTTTTTTAAATTCATTTTGAAATGATTTCAATTTCATTTCAAATTTGAATATTCCTTTATAAATTCTTTTTAAATTCTTTTTAAAACGATTTCAATTTCATTTCAAATTTCGAATCAAATTTGAATTTTCCTTATCATTATAATAATAAAATGATAATATTTTCAAAATATTTGATTTTGATTATACACTGAATATTATTTAAAAATATTCGTTAATTCTGAATTGGAATCAGACTCAATCAATTACCATATAATTCCAGTTATATGGATTTCATCATCACATGTATACAACAATAATGATAAACAATCATTAAAAATTCAAAAAACATCCGGAGTGCATTTTTCAACTATATAAGCATTAAAATAATAAATAACGCTTATACAGTCTGTCAACCAATCGATTGACATACCACTAATTATTGGGATCAGTGTATGTCAAACATTATCCCAATACCCGTGTGGGGTTTTCAAACAACAAACACAGATTATTATTTGTGTAGTTGGATGATGTGTAAAATATTATCATCCCAATAAATGTCAGTTAAATGGGTGTACACATAAACAAATTATCCGATTTGTAAATGAATATTTATTTCAACACATGAATATTTTATTCCGTTCATATATACAATAAAAATGATATTTTTATTGTTCAAATATTTTATTCAGCTCATATATACAATAAAAATGATATTTTTATTGTTTAAATATTTTATTCAATACATGAATATTTTATTCAGTTCATATGTACAATAAAAATGATATTTTTATTGTTCAAATATTTTATTCAATACATGAATATTTTATTCAGTTCATATATACAATAAAAATGATATTTTTATTGTTCAAATATTTTATTCAATACATGAATATTTTTTTCAATCCATTTCACATCACAACACAATACAATACAGTCCATTCAATTCAAACAAACAATCATGGTTTGTACAATAAATGGTGTCGGGTGCTGTTAAGCACCGTCTGCATCCTAGTATATATTTTACTGTAAAATAAATAGAGTGAGAATGAGTTCTCACTTTGGTTTCCACTCCGTCATTCTTTATTTGAAGATTTCAGTACGGTTTGCATTTGAATATTTCTGAAATTCTAATGTGCTCCGTTTTCGTTCTGGCCAGCCCCATGTTGTAGAGTTTGATTCCACGATCGCAATGCAACTGGAATCGTCGAATTCCATGTTCGTAAGAAAAAGGTATGATATTAAATGCATTTCATTACATAAATAAATAAATTAAATAATTAATTTACACTAATTATATTTGCTAATCCTCCTTCTACATCGTTAATTGCCTGTAACCGGAAACCCAATTCGTCGATGTTAATAACCCTTCGCCGCCGCCAAACGAGCTGACCAGAGGTCCATCCCCCACCGGCCATCGAAGCGCCAGAGGCCGCCACCCAACCCCAATCACCACATCGACCTCGGTGCAAGATCCGACCTAGAAAACCGCTCCAAAGTCAGTTGCTTTGAGGCAGAAAATCGAATTTGTTTCTTTACAAATTCTGATCAAACACGAATGGATTGAAAGAGCTTAAAACGCTCCACAATTTTGCCTCTAGGATTTCTGAAAATTGTTGCGTGGATCGATTGCAATTTCTGGGGGAAATTTTTAGCGGTTTCGTTCGTCGAGTAAGAGATGGCGGCGACTGATGTTATGGGCTAGGGTTTGTTGATTTGGGCCCTTTATAATATATATTTTTATATTATTTTATTCCGCTTTAAAATCCAAAATCGCACGAACTCCAAATCACGCCCAACGACTGTCGCCCCTAGCCTAATACCCCATTCCGGACATAATGGAATATATCCGGTAAGCCAATTCAACTGTTTCGAATAGTTTTTCTTCAAAATTAAAATATAAATCAATATATATTAAATTTGAACATACATTTTGATTTATTGGGGCGACATACTGACTCTAAAAATTTCCGAAAAATAAATCTAGCTATGTTTTGATGATACGGTCCTAACAAAATTAATTTCATTGAATTTGGAGACCATTTGAAAAGCGGTCATTTTCCAGTCGATTAAATTCGAACTGAACTGACCAAACGTGTTTAAATCCACCACGCTCACATATTGATTCCAAAAATTATGTTGGAATCTAGAAATAATTTGACATTCCGGATCTAACAAAAGTGGTCTTCTTGAAAACTGAGGTCGTTTGCAAAATGTCTATTTATTATATTAAAAAATATATATAAATTCCATAGCGACTAATCTGAATTTTCAACTGGACAAAACTTTTTATCCCGTTATGAAATCTGGATTTTTCACATTCATTGGAAAGATATTTTCAAACAGATTCAAATATTTCTGGTTTTTACTAAAATCCAGCTTATTTTGAATCATGTACATTCAATTGAAATTTGAAATCGAATTTTCAAACTACCCCGCCATTTCCAATTCCTTTTGTAATTAAAATAATTATTTATATTATAACTTTGATTTAAATGAATTTATACGTTCTAATTCTATTCAAAATAAATTTCTAGTCATTATTATTTAAAATAATTCATTTTAAATATTAAAAATTCATTAAAATTGCCAAAATAAAAATTTTAAATTGGTTCTGGTTTTCTGGGTTGTTACAATCTCCCCCACTTAAAATCTTTTCGTCCTTGAAAAGGAATGGAGCTGAAAGTTTTTTAACTAACCAACTCAACTTTCATTCTGGCTTTCATTCTTCAACTTTTCAATTTCTAAGAATTTCTAATTTTTCAAAAATTTGGCTAACACCCTAAATTTTCGAAAATTTTCGCCATAACCTCCTTTGTACGGGGAGACATTTAAAATCGCAGCTAGCCACGTAGGGCCCTCATCATCCAAAAAGAAAGAGAAAAAGACAAGCGGCTCATAAAATCATCCAAACCCAATGAATTAGTAAACATGTACCTATATGTCGGGCATACAATTTTATTCCTCTTCTTAGCCTCCTCGCTATGACCTGTTCATTGTATACACATGTACATATATGCAGTTACAATCAATTTTCAAGTTAGTTCAATATTTGATTCAATTTGGCTTAATGGTTCAAAATTTTAATTAATCAAACCAATCATCAAACAACACAATCAGCAATCAATTAGTTGATCATCGTTTCAAACACATAACTTTTATAAATATATATAAAAATCATATTTTTAGTGCCAAATCACAACAATATATTCTAACTATATTTTGGTTCTCACACCAGTCAATTGGAAATATATAGATATCACACTTTCGAAACTCGAGCATAGATGCCGATGATGTGGCCACATCATCAGAATCATCCACGGGCGACTAGAGTATGATTCTATATCTATCTAGTATATTTGAGACTTCGTATGCATGTGGATCAGATGTATATGCAAAATCTTTATATACTCCATTGTCCAAATGAATTTAAAATAAAATATTTAAATACGTATAATATGATTTAGTTTTCAAAACTAAATTTGTTTTTAATTTTATTTTGAAATAACACTCTTTTGACTCATCCTAGGATAATACTGATCTCATCTCTAACGAGTCAATCTCATTAGATATTACTAATCCAATCTCTGATGAATTATTTTGTTTGGTTCTAAAGTGTCTTGTTCTCGAGCTCTGTAAACCAAAGCTTTGATACCAAGCTAAAACAATCCAAACTTCCCCATAAAGGAAAGCCCGGATTTAGTTGAGGAAACGACAAATTAGAACACAATTAGAAGAACATTTCATTGCTATTACAACAATTTACATTATAGTACAAGAGTATACAGAGTATGAACGAATAATATACATTTGATAAATATCAAAGATTTACAAATTACAATGCAGCGGAAAATAATACAAAATACAACTAAAAGAAATACACAGATACAGAGCGTTCCGAGTATAGCTCCAGCTGTAAACAAGGATCCTGTGAATATAATATTTGCAAAACCAAAACTACTAGTTGCCCATGTGGCAAATAAGGGCACCCAGAGTTTAGGTTAAAACAATAAACTCTAGGTCAGTCATGTAACTGATGTGAGAACTAAAACGGTTATTAATCTTTATTTTAAAATTAGGTAAATCAAGGGACTACGCCGTATAACACGGAACGGGTTTACCCCCAAGAATATCAGTGCATATAACAAATAGCGCAATGCTAAATAAAGAAAGTGAAGCTATTATAAGACTCAGGTCCCATCACACAATGCAACGCAAGCCAGAGGATAGAGCTTTACCTTATAATAGCCAAATAATGCTTGGTATGCATTATTTTATCTTTTATTATTACTATAATTGAAGAAATCAACTTTAAATATAAATGTATCAATCATAGACGACATGAGCGCCCCATCCTACTATGTCGCCCATACTAGGCTCTACAACTAGAACCGAAAAGTCACGTATTGGAAGTTGGATTTCCGTCTGTGAACCAAGGCTAGGGACCGTCCTTCCGCTTCGAGACTCTCTAGCCCGAGCCTCAAGGTCAGCCGCAACTGCACTTTGGATCGTCAGGGTCGGCCCACACTTGGCGGGTTAATAATACCATAAACTATATGCTAGTCTGCCCTATAGGGCATAAGTCCGGTCAGTATGTCGACCATGTCATCCATCGATCCCGTAGTGACCGATATATCCGAGGCGCCTCTCTATTCATCAAGTAATATAAGCAACATCCACATGAGTAAAATGTATGGGCTCCATACCATGACACCACTCCTAGCTAGAAACCAGCATATATCCATTACCCTGAAGTCCTCTTCCGTTTCTGATTCACACGGGGGTGTAAGGCTCGCGAAGTAACGCTATACACAAAGCTATGCTATATTAAAGTCGTGCTTTGATCATCAACCACAAGACTCTGCTTTTCAACAGAAGCCTTGATCATTTGAATCTTAGCATGCCACACAGGCAATTCATGCTATGCGACTGATGTCTATCGATATATAACCTCTGAGCTCGTACGTCTCAGAGAAGGGTGTTAATCAAGAGAATAAATTCTCCGTCACCAAACAGATATATATTTAATAGAGATCAATCAACACAGAATAAAATCCAATGTCAGATACACATCCATTTACAAGTTCGTTCTGGGTCTGAACAAAACCGGAGGCACCTTATTCCTCGTCCCATATGTCCAGTACAAGAGAGAGGTCCTCGCATATTCGGTCGATCCCCAAGTCCGTCTGGACGATCACCACTTATTACCTTATCTTGGGTGTACAGTCCAATCAAGACATCAATAACCATCCAAACGATGTGAAGACCTCCGGTCTTCAACCACCGTCTTCATCGTCGACATATCATCAAATCAGTTATTCAGAATGGATATAAACCCGGTCTTTCCGAATAACTCGCGTATATTATAAACAAGTGCTATAAAAACACAACATATGCCTCATTCCAATCCAGAATATTCATTTTTTCAAATATTCACATTTTTCGAGAATGATTCCCATTAATTTTATCAAAGATAAATTCTTTAAATTTATTCTTTAATCTTCCATTGGATATCAATTCAAACCAAATTAAGGTTTATCCAAACTAGTCGGGATTAGCGAACCTTACTGAAGTAGTTATTTATTATCTTTCCCAATCCCAACCTATTCATTCCATGAAGAAAAACTGGTAATACTTCATATCTAACACCACGGTGTTATCGGTAAAATGAATTACCATTTTACGTTCAAATCTAATTAAAGATTTAACTATCGATTGGAGCAAAACTGGTGATACTCCATTCTCGATCATTTCGCGGATTCGATAAATTTAATTATCCCATTCCCATTCCAATCTAATTAAAGATTCATTAAAACTCTAATTCAGTTTTAATCTCAAAAATCATTACTTAATGATTATTCAAAGTTAAGAATTTAATCTTATCTTTAACTGGGTTTAAGAACTAATGTTATTTAAAACACAGTTCACGGTAAACCCAAAATCCCATTCCATTAATTATGGAATCTTCATGGAAAATCGATCAATATATATAATCGACATAAACTTTTGTATCCAACCAATAATATAAATGGAATAACGGAAAAGCCTTTTAAATTCCATATATAGTAACAGTCTTCCTCCATAGAAGCCCACTTCGATTATTATCTAATCGAATTCCATTCCATTCCAATTTAATATATTAAACTAGAAAACTTTACTTTGGAAAATTTCCATTAAATCTTAATAAAAAGATTTATATATTCCAAATCACATTTCACTGTAAATCAGGTTAAAGAATGAATGTCTTTAAAAACACAGTTCAAAATAAACCCAATTCACATTCCATTTTATTCCAATTAAACGTTAATTAACTGGAAACTCAAATAATCTTAATTAAAAGATTTATTCTTTTCACATGGGGTTAAAAACAGTGTTAATGAAGACACCATTCACGACAAACCCAAAATCCCATTTGATATTAAATACAAGGCTCTAAATAGAAAATATATCGGCTTATATTCAATGTTAAATTCTGAAACCAACAAATATCGTATTGGAAATAATGATATAAGTATATCTTTCAAATTTCCATAACAATATCTGTATAATCATGAAATCCAACATCGAAATATTCCGAAGATTATTTCGATTCAAATCCATTCCAATTCATATATTGGAAATTTTGGTTATATTAAAACCCATTCTCAATCAAGTTTATTTATTTAAAAATAATTGGATTTTAATTCTAGCTAATAACTAGTTCATTTTGATAAAAATATATTTTAATCTTTTCAAATCTGGAATTTTCATACCAATTCTTTCTAAATCATTTATTATGATTTTACACAAATTATTAATATTTTTAATAATTTTATCAAGGCCCGTACAGTCGATTTCCATAAACGGTCATCGAACTGCACTTACAACGACCTTTTTCAAATTTGATTTGGACGTAATTCCAAATCCGACTGTTAGATTTCAAATCTCTTATATTCATTGGAAAGCTCTTTTGGATACGAACCCAACGATTCTGGCTTTAGGAGAATTCGACGGTCGGATCTCCCGTAATGTCAATTCGGAGTTAATGGTCGAAATTCCTGAACGGTCGCTGCGCGGCGCGTTATTTTCAGGCAATTTAATATATATAATATATATATTATATATATTTCGTCGATTTCCATTTAAAACCTATTTTATAAATCCGTTAATAAATTCATTTCAAAACGATTTCAACTTCATTTCAATTTTCAAAAAAAATTTGAATATTCCTTAATAAATTCGTTTTAAATTCATTTTAAAATGATTTCAATTTCATTTCAAATTTCAAATCAAATTTGAATATTCCTTTATAAATTCGTTTTAAATTCATTTTAAAACGATTTCAATTTCATTTCAAATTTCAAATCAAATTTGAATATTCCTTTATAAATTCATTTTAAATTCATTTTAAAACGATATGACGGCCCGCCCCGCACCAGCCGACATTTCCCATGAAAGTGCGTTGTGCCGGTGTCCAACCAACACGGGACGGTCGCCAAAGGAAGGAAAAAGAAGAGAACTCACTGGTGAACTAACAAAGAACCTGTAGAATGTCTCACAACGCATGGAATAAAATATAATAATAACATACTTTGACACAAACAGGTGAGACAGTGCATAAGCTAAAAATTAAACATCATAGCAGCGGAAAATCCAATTACAGCTTATGTTCCACATCATCATTATTACAACTTTAATACTGTCTCCAAAGCAAAAGAAAGGAAAGGTACACTACTAATGCCCAAAGTAGTGACCAGTAGCGACACGGAGAATATATATATATATATATATATATATATATATATATATCATACGTGGGAGCCTCTTGCTCGTCTCCGGTACAGCTACCCGTGCATACCACCTAACCTGCCTCTAGTCAGCCCGTTTAAGAGCACCCAGAGTAATAAGAAGAGAAATAAAACTCTGGGTCAGACTAAAGTCTGGTATGAGTGATAAGCATCAAAACAGAACAATAACAGGTATACTAAACCATACCTGAACCTGGACCTGCAACTAAAGAGTTAGCACAACATACCGCTCAATACTCTAAGATGCCACTAACATATGGTGCAAAGAATATGGGGGTGGGGTGTGTATGTCATTGTGAAAGCAAACAAATCAAGCATGGAAACCATCCTCACGTCTCTCACTTAGTGCGTAAAGCATACGATGTCCACCACTCTCAACCACTAGACCCATCGAAGTAGTGACGGAGTTCGACTTGTACGACTACTGCTACCACCAAGATTACCCTACGGAGTCATGACTAAATCTTTACAAATGACCCCGCTTCATTGGTCTATAGCCCATTAGTCGTACCTAGACAGCTATGGTCCTGAATCCGTTCACGTACCCCCTACACATAGTGATCCAAAATTATAGACATCGACAACCCCTTAGCACACGTCCCGCAGCAAAGCCCAATCATGAAGTTAATTCGTTGGTTCCTAACTGGATCCTGAGTACAATCTTCCTACTTGGACTACCTTTTCATCCCGAGTTTTTGGTATCTTCCTCCCCGGATCGGTTCGACTTCCCCTTTTTCTTCGCTTCAGATTATACTCCCAGTTCGGTTTGTGATCCATGCCTCAAGTCCAAGCTCTTCGGTTCGGTCCGTGGCCTTCATCTCATGGCGGTTCAGATCAGTCTTGGCCACCCCTGGCGGATCGGGTCGGCCTTCAAGTCCTCTCGTGGTCCATCAGTTCAGGTCGGAGAACTCCAGGTGGATCGGGTCGGGGTTTCTGGTGTGAGCGATTCAGTTCGGATAGGGTGCTCCGATTTGTGATCCTCCTTGGCCATTAGTTCACGAACTACCAGGCAGTTCGGATCGTGGTAAACATCCACGAGCGGTTCGGGTCGGGTAAAGGGGATCCGATCCGGTCCCTATCTGCATTTCCTGCAACTTTTCCAGTAACTGTTTACGCCATTCGACGGCGTTTTCGACCAATCTAACTCTTCTAATCGATCACAAAGCATACCATACAGTCATAGCAACAAATAGAAGTGACCACAAACACCAAAACGATAATCTAACATGGTAAAATAGATCAAACATAGCCAAAACCCCACATTTTCCCTTAAGCATGTTTAAGTAAAACTAATGATGCGATTAGCAAAACTTAACCAAATTAGCCAAATTTTCTAACAGAGGCCTAAAACAATATTTCGAAATTTTTAAATATTTTTCCAGAATTTGATCATGCTTAAATTCACTAATTAACACTAATTACCCTTAATTAACCATAATTAGTGAGGAACTATGCAAATCACTCACCTTAGTCACAAATAAAACCTTTAAAACCGAAATTCTACTGTTTGGTCGCGAATACCAATGCAACACAGCAGCTCTACCTCGATTCTTGTGCTAATCCTCTTTGATTTGATGTAGATTTGGCTTAATTAGTGATTAGGAGGTTTTGGGGTGTTTTAGCAAGTGGAGACAATTGCTAGGTTGAGAGAATGTCTTAGGCGGCTGGAAAATGAAGTAAAATTCGTTTTCTAAACCCTAGCAGCCCTCTTATACTCTAAATCCCGAATTACCCTTTGGGCCTAGCTGTTAATCACCCGGTTAAGCCCAATTAAGCTGTTTTTCACCACCTGAAACTTGTTTCAGCCATATCTCCCAAACGGTAAGTCCATTTGGCTAATGTGACTACTCTACGGAAAGGTAAACCATCATCCAGATCTAATGGAGATGGTTTCATGTCAAAACTCCTTTCCAATCAAAAGTTATGGCCGAAACAAGACCAGCTAGGGGCAAAACGGTCATTTAAAAATCGACAAAAATCATGAATATGGGAAATGGCCTCAATAGTCATCTCCAAAAGTTACATGACCATACGACTTCGTATGTGAAAGAAATAAATATTCTACGATCCTTCGATGCGTAGAATGCGGGTCGTTACATCCCCCCCCCCCCTAAGGAAATTTCGTCCCCGAAATTCCTTAACTCAACAAAGGATCCTGCATGCCTACCAGCCACATACAACAATCAAACATGCAAAACAAACAAAACAAGCCTATCGTAGCATGCGGAAAGACTAATTCAAAATTGAAATCTTACCAGGCGAAGAGTTCTGGATACGTCTTCCTAATGCTCTCCTCTGTCTCCCAAGTACAATCATTCTCATTCTCGCCCCACTGAACTTTGACCAATTTCACCGCCTTCCTTCGAAGTTGCTTCGTATCATTCCCAACAATACGCATGGGCTTGCGGTTCCCAACCGCCTGGGGTTCAACCTCGATATCATCCAACTGATCAGGTGAAATAGCCACATCGGGGTCGTGCACGAACTTCCTTAACTGGGACACATGAAATACGTTGTGAACTCCTGCCATCTTGTCTGGTAATTCAACTTTATATGCCAAATTCCCAATTTTCTCAAGAACTGGGAATGGACCAAGAAATCTTGGTGTTAACTTGCCTCTCCTGCCAAATCGTATCAAGCTCTTCAACGGAGAAACCTTGACAAACACCAAGTCGCCAATGGAGAACTTTAATTCTCTTCTCCTCTTATCGGCATAACTCTTCTGCCTATCTTGGGCAGCCTTCATTCGCTGTTGGATAACCTTAATCTTAGCTGAAGTCTCTTTTATCACATCTGGTCCAAGCACAAACTTCTCACCAGTTTCTAACCAACATAATGGTGAGTTACATGGTCTTCCATACAAAGCTTCAAATGGAGCCATACCAATGCTGGATTGATAACTATTATTATATGCAAACTCTACTAGATGCAAATGGTCATCCCATGATCCACCAAAGCCTAATATGCAAGCTCTCAAGAGATCTTCTAATACTCGATTCACCCTCTCTTTCTGTCTGTCGGTTTGAGGATGATACGCGATACTGAGATGTAATTCTGATCCTAACGCCTCTTGTAAGCTCTTCCAAAACCCACTAGTAAACAACGGGTCTCGGTCACTCACAATGCTGTTAGGTAGTCCATGAAATCTCACTACCCATTTCATATATAGCTCAGCTAACTTAGCTGCTGTTCTATTCGACTTGACGGGTATAAATCTTGCACTCTTAGTCAATCGGTCCACAATCACCCAAATGCTATCATGGCCCGACCTAGTCCTTGGTAACCCATCAATGAAATCCATTGAGATTTGTTACCATTTCCATTCTGGAATCTCTAATGGTTGCAACAAACCACTAGGCTTCTTTTGCTCATCTTTAACTAGCTGGCAATTCATGCATTTGGATATAAACTTCCCGACGTCTTTTTTCATCCCTTCTCAGTAATAGGTCTGCTTCATGTCTCGATACGTCTTGTTACCACTGAGATGAATAGTCAGTTTTGAGTGATGACATTCCCTAAGCACTTCATCTCTCAATCCATTGACATTGGGCACAACAAGTCTTCCATTCTTTCTATGCCATCCATCTCGATCAAGCCTATACTTGCTCATCTCTTCGTCGATTCCCATCTCTAACTTTGATATGGTTTCCAATAGGTTGGGATCGTCCCTCTAACTGGAACCAATCCGCTCAATCAAAGTGGGTTTGATCGTCAAACTTGCTAACATTTCTGGATCCAATTCGCACTTTGGTCTGAAATCATACCCAGCGATGTACTCCAGTTGCTTCCATTCTAGAAACATAGCCCTTAAACTGGCATGTCTTCTACTCAATGCATCAGCTACCGCATTGCCCTTTCCTGGTGTGTATGCGATATCGAAATCATAGGAAGCTAAGAATTCTAACCATCTTTACTGTCGGAGATTTAGATCCTTCTAAGAGAAGAGATACTTTAACGATTTATGATCAGTAAACAACTCGAATCTTTCTCCCAAAAGATAATGTCTCCACATCTTCAACGCAAATACGATCGCTACTAATTCCAAGTCATGGGTAGGGTATCTTCTCTCATGCGGTTTCAATTGCCGACTTGCATAAGCTACAACCCTACCTCCTTGCATCAGTATAGCACCTAGTACGGTACAACATGCATCTATATATACTGTCATCTCTTCATTCCCCTTAGGAATGACTAACACTGGTGCACATGTCAACTTTTCCTTTAGACTCTTGAATGCATTCTCGCAGTTTTCGTCCCAGACGAAAACTAGATTCTTCTTGGTCAACTGAGTCAACGGTGCTGCTATCTTGGAGAAGTCTTGGATAAACTTGCGATAATATCCAGCTAATCCCAAGAAACTTCTTATGTCTATTGCATTCTTGGGCGTAGACCAATCTTGTACCGTAGCCACCTTCGCAGGGTCCACGGCGATACCATTTTCTGAAACAACATGGCCCAAGAACCACACTTCCCTTCTCCAGAAGTGACACTTAGAAAACTTTGCTTTCAATTGGTGTTTTCTCAACACCTTCATCACTATCCTCAAGTGTTCCTTGTGTTCTTCATCTGTCCTCGAATAAACAAGTATATCGTCCACGAACACAAGGAAAAATTTATTCAACTGATCTCTGAATACCCTATTCATAAGATCCACAAAATATGCTGGTGCATTGGTCAACCCGAATGGCATGACCAACCACTCATAAAACCCAGACGGCGTCCGAAATGCCGTTTTAGTTATACTTTTAGCTTCCACTCTAAGCTGATGAAAACCTGTCGCGAGATCCAACTGGGAGAATACTCTCGCGCCACTCAACTGATCAAACAAATCATCTATCCACGGTAGAGGATACTTATTCTTCCTCGTCACCTTATTCAATTCGCGGTAGTCCACACACAAACGAAGGGAACCATCTGCCTTAGTAGCAAACACAGCTGGTGCTCCCTACTCAAAAACACTTCTTCTGATAAATCCCTTCTTCAAAAGATCGCTTACTTGCACCCCGAGCTCTCGCTGCTCCCTTTGCGCCATACGACGAAGTGGCATCACTATAGGTCTGGAATCTTTCACCAAATCAATACGGAACTCAATCTCTCGGTGTGGTGGAAGTCCGGTTACTTCCTCGAGGACGTCCGGATACTGGCCAACCACGGGCACATCTGACAACTCATCATGCGGGATGTCGAGGGAATTTAGAAAACTAGCCATTACCCCATCATTAGGTAGACCAACAAACACTACCCTCCGCCCATCATTCGCTCTAACTGTCACCAAAAAGACCTCACAGTCTACCACCACCTTGTATCTTTGGAGCCAATCGACTCCCAAAATATTGCCAAACCCAGTAAAGCCCAAAACAAATCAATCACAAACAAACATGCATCCATGACTTGATAAGACCACATTAGGAAAAATCATGCTAAGGATAGTCGAACCACCAATCGGGTTCGTCATTACTAAAGGTCTATCGACAATCTCGGGCTCCAATCCCAACCTATCTACCAGGTCACTAGATATGAAAGAACTGGAAGCTCCGGTATCAAACAAAACTTTAACAGGAACATCATAAACAGAAAGCAAACTTTGAATAACGACATTCTTTCCCTTCTCCGCCCCAGTTGGGGCATTCGACGAAGAAGGAATAGCATTAAGGGCATATGATTTCACTATCTTCTTTTGTTTAGGGGGTTGAGGACACTTATCCTTGTGATGTCCCACTTGGCCGCAGTTGAAGCACTTTCTATCTGCTGGCTTTGCTCGACAATTACTAGCATAGTGGCCCTTCTTGTCACAGCTAAAGCACTCAACATCTTTCTTCTTCTTCTGCCCGCCTTATTCTGGTTCTGCTTCCTCTTATTCTGAGAACCACTCTTGCCTCCATCGGTTGCTTGCGGTTTTGGCTCCTCTGCAGATGCGACCTCAGTCTTCGACTTAGGGTAAAGACTTTCTGATCTTAAAGCTTTCCCCATAATCGATTCAAACGTCTCATCGATGTGGTTAATAAGCCTTTCCCCCAAGTACTGATCCAAACCTGGTATGAACTTCTCATTCTTCTTCTCGGGAGCGTCAATGAGGGATAATCCATACTTCGATAAAGTATCAAACTCAGCAATATACTCCGAGACAGGTCTACCATTCTTAAGCTCCAGAAGTTTCCTAAACAACTCTGACTTCTGGGCAGCTGGGATAAATTTTTCACCGAATCGGGCCTTAAACTGATCCCATGTAACTTGATCCTCTGGGTAGCTGCCTTAATAGCATTCCACCAATTCATTGCCCGTCCTTTCAGCTGACGGGACACTAGCTTTCTTTTCATTGCATCCTCGATACCTAAGTCTTCGAAGATACGCTCACAGCTATCCAACCAATCATGAACATCTGTAACTGATTCCGTTCCGTGGAACGGCTTTCCAACAAGACTAGTGTAATCCTTGCATAGCTTGGTGAAATCGGCCTTAGGCACCTGCACCTCTGCACCACCACCATTAGCAGCATTGGGAACTGCCCTCTGGACATCTCTAAGCATCTCCCTCATGAAGTCAGTGAACATCGTTCTCATATCAGGAGCGTTCCCATTATCAGCTCCTCTACCGGTACCCCTCGTATATCGGCTCATAGTTCAATCTGTAAAGAGAAACGATTAACCATCTTCTTTATGGGGCCAGTACAGTGCGACTTCATCCTTACATATATTAATAGTGTATATATATATAGCTTTTGAAAACCAACATAATCACAAATACGCACTCTCATATACGTATTATCTCTCCCTGGTGTCTTTCCCTAGGTTAACTACGCAACCTAGAGCTCTGATACCAAGTGTGACGACCCGCCCCGCACCAGCCGACATTTCCCATGAAAGTGCGCTGTGCTAGTGTCCAACCAGCACGGGACGGTCGCCAAAGGAAGGAAAAAGAAAAGAACTTACTGCTGAACTAACAAAGAACCTGTAGAATGTCTCACAGCGCATGGAATAAAATATAATAATAACATACTTTGACAAAAACAGGTGAGATAGTGCATAAGCTGAAAATTAAACATCATAGCAGCGGAAAATCCAATTGCAGCTTATGTTCCACATCATCATTATTACAACTTTAAAACTATCTCCAAAGCAAAAGAAAGGAAAGGTACACTACTAATGCCCAAAGTAGTGACCAGTAGCGACACAGGGAGAATATATATATATATATATCATACGTGGGAGCCTCCTGCTCGTCTCCGGTACAGCTACCCGTGCATACCACCTAACCTGTCTCTAGTCTGCCCATTTAAGAGCACCTAGAGTAATAAGAATAGACATAAAACTCTGTGCCAGACAAAAGTCTGGTATGAGCGATAACCATCAAAACAGAACAATAACAGGTATACTAAACCATACCTGAACCTGGACCTACAACCAAAGAGTTAGCACAACATACCGCTCAATACTCTAAGGTGCCACTAACATATGGTGTAAAGAATACGGGGGTGGGGTGTGTATGTCATAGTGAAAGCAAACAAATCAAGCATGGCAACCATCCTTACGTCTCTCACTCAGTGCGTAAAGCATACGATGTCCACCACTCTCAACCACTAGACCCATCGAAGTAGCGACGAAGTTTGACTTGTACGACTACTGCTACCACCAAGCTTACCCTACGGAGTCATGATTAAATCTTTACAAATGACCCCGCTTCATTGGTCTATAGCCCATTAGTTGTACCTAGACCACTGTGGTCCTGAATCCGTTCACGTACCCCCTACACATAGTGATCCAAAATTATAGACATCGACAACCCCTTAGCACACGTCCCGCAGCAAAGCCCAATCAGGAAGTTAACTCGTTGGTTCCCAACTGGATCCTGAGTACAAACTTCCTACTTGGACTACCTTTGCATCTCGGGTTTTGGGTCTCTTCCTCCCCGGATCAGTTCGGCTTCCCCTTTTTCTTCGCTTCAGATTGTACTCCCAGTTCGGTTCATGATCCATGCCTCAAGTCCAAGCTCTTCGATTTGGTCCGTGGCCTTTATCTCGTGGTGGTTCGGATCGGTCTTGGTCACCCCTGGCGGATCGGGTCGGCCTTCAAGTCCCCTCGTGGTCCATCAGTTCGGGTCGGAAAACTCCTGGCGGATCGGGTCGGGGCTTCTGGTGTGAGCGGTTCGGTTCGGATAGGGTGCTCCGATTTGTGATCCTCCTTGGCCATCAGTTGACGAACTCCCAGGCGGTTCGGATCGTGGAAAATGTCCACGAGCGGTTCGGGTCGGGTAAAGGGGATCCGATCCGGTCCCTATTTGCGTTTCCTGCAACTTTTCCAGCAACTGTTTACGCCATTCGACGGCGTTTTCGACCAATCTAACTCTTCTAATTGATCAAAAAAGCATACCATACAGTCATAGCAACAAATAGAAGTGACCACAAACACCAAAACAACAATCTAACATGGTAAAATAGATCAAACATAGCCAAAACCCCACATTTTCCCTTAAGCATGTTTAAGCAAAACTAATGATGCGATTAGCAAAACTTAACCAAATTAGCCAAATTTTCTAACAGAGGCCTAAAACAATATTTCAATTTTTTTAAATATTTTTCCATAATTTAATCATGCTTAAATTCGCTAATTAACGTTAATTACCCTTAATTAACCATAATTAGTGAGGAACTATGCAAATCTCTCACTTTAGCCATAAATAAAACCTTTGAAACCGAAACTCTACTGTTTGGGTGCGAATACCAATGCAACACAGCAGCTTTACCTCGATTCTTGTGCTAATCCTCCTTGATTTGATGTAGATTTGGCTTAATTTGCGATTAGGAGGTGATTTGGGGTGTTTTAGCAAGTGGAGGCCATTGCTAGGTTGAGAGGAATGTCTTAGGCGGCTGGAAAATGAAGTAACATTTGTTTTCTAAAACCTAGCTGTGACGACAAGGAATTTCGCTCGGTCCGAACCGGTCGCTAAACCGACCCAGACCGTTCGAAAACACCCTATCGTTTGAGAACACGACAAAATAGAACGCATACAGAAGAACATTTCATTGTATATTACAACAATGCATCAGATTACAAGAATATACAGAGTATAAATGAATATTACACAGAAATATCAGAGATTTAAATTACATTTAATTACATAGCAGCGGAAAAATAATACAATACACAACTAGAATGAGATATACGGATACAAAGCTTTCCGGATATCATTCCAGCTGTAAACCAGGATCCTGTGAATATAAATCTGCAAAACCAAAACTACTAGCTGCCCGTGTCAAAATAGGGGCACCCAGAGTTTAGGTTAAAACAATAAACTCCAGGTCAGTCATGGGACTGGTGTGAGAACTAAAACAGTTATTTATCTTTATTTTCAAAGTTTGGTAAGTCAAGGGACCACGCCGTATAACACGGAACGGGTTTCCTCCCAAGAATACCAGTGCATAAAACAAACAGCGCAATGCTAAATAAAGAAAAATGAAGCTGTTATAAGACCCAGGTCCTATCACACAATGCAACGCAAGCCGGGGGTATAGGGTTTTCCCTTATAACAGCCAAAGAATGCTTGATACGTTTAAAACAAATCATTTGATACTATTATAAGTGCATAGTGTATAAAACAACTTCAAATCATAAGTATCAATCATAGGCGGCATGGGTACCATATATCATGTCACCATATATAGGTTTACACATAAAACCGCAAATGTCACGTATTTGGAAATTGGATTTCCGTCTATGAACCGAGGCAAAAGATAGTCCTCAACCGATTCGAGACGCTCTAGCCCGCCCCTCAGGAACAGCCGCAACTGCCCCCTGGATCGTCAGGGCCGGTCCACCGATGTGGATTATTATGCCTGAACACTACGTCTCCCCACCCTATGGGGTGTAAGTGAGCCAACTAAATGACTCCATCGGTTCGAGAACGACCGATCAATCCGAGGCGCCTCGCAACAGCAACAACCACATAAGTCAAACTCGTCAGGGCGTGTAAAACCACTGACGCCACTTCTAACTAGAAAGAAACGCATGCCCTCCCTGAGGTCCGTCTCCCGTTTTTTGGTTCATACCGGGTGTGAAACACGCGAAGTAAACGTTACACAAAGCTACGCCACAAAGGCCTTGCTTTGATCATCACCACAAGACTTTGCTTTTCAACAGAAGCCTCGATCAATTCCCACTTAGGCATGCCACACAGGCAATTCACTCCATGCGTTTGATATCCATCAATATATAAACCCTGAGCTCGTACGTCTCAGAGAAGGGCGTTAAGCAAGAGAATAAATTCTCCGCCGCCAAACAGATATATATTTAATAGAGATCAATCACACAGACTAAAATCCAATGTCAGACACACAGTCCATTTACAAGCCCGTTCTGGGTCTGAACGAAACCGGAGGCACCTAGTACCCCGCATATCCATCGATCTCCAAGTACGTCTGGACGATCACCAACTGTTTCCATCTTCTTGGGTGTACAGCCCAATCAAGATCATCAGTAATCACCCAAACAACGTGAAGACTTCTGGTCTTCGACCACCGTCTTCATCTTCGACTTATCGTCGTATCAGTTATTCAGAATGGGATAAACCCGGTCTTTCCGAATAACTCGCGTATATATTATAAAAGTGTTACACAAACACAACATACGCCTCATTCCAATTCATTAGTCACTAACCGTAAATTAATCAAGAGAATAATTCCCCAAATATTAACCCCGAAGGCCGAAACCAACATCAGATCAATATCCAGAAAACCCTTCTGCTTGGCTAACCGACAGTTAGTTTCTAAATTTCACATTCATAGGGAAAGGTTCCCATTAATTTTATCCAAGATAAATCCCTTGAATTTATTCTTTAATCTATTTTTGAATATCAATTCAAACTAGTCGGGATTAGCGAACCTTACCGAAGTAATCATTTGTTTTAATTTCCCAATCCCAACCTATTCATCCCATGAAGTAAAACTGGTGGTACTTCATATCTAACACCACGGTGTTATCGGTAAATTCAATTACCATTTCACGTTCAAATCTAATTAAAGATTTAACTATCGCCTGGAGCAAAAATGGTGATACTCCATTCTCGATTATTTCAATCTAATTAAAGATTCATTAAAACTCCACTTAGTTTTAATCGTTAATTGGGTTAAAGAATCCGTGTCATTTAAAACACGGTTCACGATAAATCCAAGTTCACATTCCATTAATTATCGGGTTAAAGAACGAGTGTTATTTAAAAACACCATTCACGATAAACCCAAGAATCAATATCAATTCAATTCCAATTAAATATTGTTTAATTGGTACACTTCATTAAATCTAAATAAAAAGATTTAATCTTTTCTCAACTGGGTTCAAGAACAGTGTTAATGAAGACACCATTCACGACAAACCCAAATCACATTTGATATTCAATACAAGGCTCTGAATAGAAAATATATCGGCTTATATTCAATATCAAATTCTATGATTAACAAATATCGTATTGGGAATAACGATATAAATATATATCTTTCAAATTTCCATAACAACATTTGTGTAATCACGAAATCCAACATCGAAATATTCCGAAGACAATTTCGATTCAAATCCATTCCAATGCGATCATTGGAAATTTTGGTTATTTTCAAAACCCTTTTCGAATTCAATTTATTTATTTAAAAATAAATAGAATTATAATTCTAGTTCAAAACTAGTTCATTTCGATAAAAATCTATTTTTATCTTTTCAAATATGGAGTTTTTCATCCCAATTCTTCTCAAATCGTTTCTTATGATTTTACACAAATTATTACTATTTATAATAATTTTATCAAGGCCCGTACAGTCGATTTCCATCAACGGCCGTCGAACTGCACTTACAGCGACCTTTTTCAAATTTGATTTGGACATAATTACAAATCCAACCGTTAGATTTCTAATTTCTAATATTCGTTAGAAAGCTCTTTTCGATACGAACCCGACGGTTCCGGTTTTAGGAGAATCCGACGGTCGGATCTCCCGTAATGTCCGTTTGAAATAAATGGTCGAAATTCTCGAACTGCCGCGGCGCGGCGCGTTCTATTCAGGCCATTATATTATATATATAATATATATATAATATATATTTCGTCGATTCCTATTTAAAACGAATTATATAAATAGTTTTAAATTCGTTTCAAAAGCAATTTCAACTTCCTTTTCAATTCAAATCAAAATTGAATTCTTCTTTATAAATTCGTTTTAAAATTCATTTCTATTCAATTCAAATTTCAATTCAATTTGAATTCATTTCAATTTGCTTTCAATTCAATTTGAATTCGTTTTATATTCAATTCATTTCGAAATCGTTTTCAATTCATTTCCTTTCGAAATCGTTTTCAATTCATTTCATTTCGAAATCGTTTTCAATTCATTTCATTTCGAAATCGTTTTCAATTCATTTCATTTCGAAATCGTTTTCAATTCATTTCATTTCGAAATCGTTTTCAATTCATTTCGATATAAATATCGTTCACGTCAAAATGGCGTCAATCTAATCAACACGGCTTCATAAATTTCTATTTTCAAATATTTCTTTTTCAAATATTTCTTTTTCAAAATAGTTGTTATTATCAAAATATTTCGTTCAACACATGACCAATCTCAATGGATGAGTACTGTCAACACATGAACCTTTATTTTATATTGATAAAGATGTAAATTTTATTACTAAAATATTTCGTTCAACACATGACCAATCTCAATGGATGAGTACTGTCAACACATGAACCTTTATTTTATATTATTCTTTATTTTTCAAATTGGAATGAGGCCCAATCAATTACCATATAAAATTAATTATATGGATTTTCATACAACACATGTATATAATAGCATTGAAAATAATCCACCATCAACCAAAGTGCACTACACTGTATAAGCATCAAATATAGATATCTAACGCTTATAACAGCCTGTCAATCGATCGATCGACATATTTAGTCAATCAGGATGAGTGAACTTCAAATTTCATCCTAACACCCGTGTGGGGTTTCAAACAATCAAACACATATTTTATTTGTGCAGTTGGGCGGTGTGTAAAATTTATCATCCCAATCAATGTCCTTCAAATAGGTGTACATAAACAAACCATCCGGTTTGTAAATGAATAATTTATTTTATTCACTTCACGTTAAAAATTATATTCTTAACGATAATTTTATTCAACCTATGAAAATATGCTATTCAGTTCATTTATTCAATAAAATGATATTTTTATTTTTCTAACATATTTTAGAAAATTTCGGCGGCATAACGGCACGATACTAGAAACGGAACGAGGCCTAGCCTTATCCCCGGTCTAGTGAAGGCCCACGCCATTCACACATCAATCAAATCAATTTCATTTCACCAAACAATTTCCATTCAATCAAATATTCTAACTAACCACTCAACCAAACAATTTAACAAACAAGCCATCCATGGTCTGTGGATGACGGGTGTCGGGTGCTACTAAACACCGTCTACATCCTAGTATATATATATAACTAGAAAAATAATTTTGAGTGAGAAGTTCTCACCTTGGGTTTCCACTCCGTCGTTCTTTAATGTAACGGTTTGGGTTCTGTTCGCTACCCGTCTGTTCCATCACAATCTGTTTTCAAGCGGTTTATATTAAAAATCACATTTTTAATACAGTGCTATTTATTTAAAAATCACATTTTTAAATCATCGCTTTTTCATATATTTAAAAATCATATTTATAAAAATCTGGTTTTTATTTCTAAAACCATATGCTAATTTTATTTTTAAAACCTTATGTATATTTTATTTTAAAAACCTTTTGTATATTTTATTTTTAAAACCTTATGCATATTTTATTTTTAAAACCTTATGTATATTTTTTTTAAATTCTAACCTTTTTATTTTAAAATTTTCAGATTTTATAAAATAAATAATTTCAGATTTTATACATAAATAATTTCAGATTTTATACATAAATAATTTCAGATTTTATACATAAATAATTTCAGATTTTATACATAAATAATTTCAGATTTTAAACATAAATAATTAAAAGAAAACAAAATACAAAGAAGGGAAAGGAAAGGGGGAAAAGCTCACTGTTTTATGCTCAGTGCTATCGAACTAGAGCTCTACACAAAGAAGCCGGCGCCGCCTCAGGTACATGCCGTCGGACCTGGATCGGAAGGTGCCATGAACGACGTCGAGATCGGTGGCTCCACCGCTACAAGAATCCACCGTGAACGACTCCAGTTCATGCTCGAAAATCGCACCCAACGCTCAACGGATTCAGATCACACTGGTGTGGATTCGAAGATCAAGGGATCCTCTTTATTTTCGTTTAATAATCTCTTCGAATTACTGCTTGGATTGAACGAATTTTGATGGAGAAATCTGGACAAATTCCGCCGTACATCGGCTTGAACGGGGGCGGAGAATTAGGGTTTTAATTTTGTGAATTCTGATTGGCCCTAAATTATTTATATATAATATTTTTAATATTTAAATTCTAAAAATACTAGTTTATCGTGACGAACACCAAATCAAACCCAACGACTGTCGCCCCTAGCGTAATACCTCCATTCCGGACACAATGGAATATGTTTCATAAGTCAATTCGGTTGTTTCAATCAGCTTTCATCAAAATTACATTATAAATCTATATATTCAATTTTAAACGTACAATTCAATTTACCATGGTCACATACTAACTAGAAAAATTCCAGAAAAATATTCTCTAGCTTCGTATTGACGATACGGTCCTAACAAAACTAGTTTCGTCGAATTCTGAGACCGTTAGAAAAATGACCATTTTCCAGTTGATTAAAATCAACTGAAACTAGTCAAACGCGTTTTCTTTTGCCACGCTCACATATTGATTCGAAAAATTATGAAATTTGAAACCTAGCAATAACTTTACATCACGGACCCAACAAAACTGGTTTCGTCGAAATCCGAGGTCGTTTGCAAAATGTCCATTTTTAAGGGCCTGAATTCCATAGCGACTATTCAGAAATTTCAACTGGACATATCTTTTGATTCCCGCTATGAAATTTCGATTATTCGGATCCGTTGGAAAGATATTCACGAATAGATCCTAATGTTTTTGGTTTCACTAAAATCCGGATTGTTTTGCACCCGGTACACTCAATTGAAGTTTTAAATCGAATTATCGAACTACCGCGCCATTTTCAATTCTAATTATAATTATATATAAATATTTATATTCTAACGACACCGCGTATAATATATACGTTCGATTTCTATTCAAAATAAATTTCTCGTCGATTTTATTTAAAATAACCTATTTTAAATATTCAAAATTCGCTAAAATTGCCAAATTAAAAATTTTAAACTGTCCCAGATTTTCCGGGTTATTACAATCTCCCCCACTTAAAACTTTTCGTCCCCGAAAAGGAATAAAGTCGAAAGTGGTTTGATCAATCAACTCTACGTTCGATCTGGCTTTCATTCTCCAACTTTTCAGTTTCTGAGAATTTTCAAAAATTTGGCTAACACCCTAAATTTTCGAAAAATTTCGCCATAACCTCCCCTGCACCGGGAGCATCGAGGAATTTCAAATAGCTTCCCCGGTCCTTCAGATCTCAAAAGGAAAAAGAAAAAGCCAAGCGGCTAGCCAATAGGCTCATAAAATCATCATCACCCAAACAAAACAGTAAATTATGTAGTAAACATGTACCTATTTGTCGGGCAAACAAATTTTATTCTCTGCTCTAGCCTCCTTGCTATGACCTGTTCAATGCAAGTATATGTATATGCAAGCAAATGCAACCAATTTTCAATACAATTCAATATTTGATCAAATTAGGCATAATGGTTAAAATTATCAAACAAATAAACAACCAACACAAACATCAATCAATTAGTGAATTATCATTTGAAATTCATAACTTTGATACATATACAAAAATCATGTTTTTGATGCCAAATCACAACAATAAGCCCTATCTAGTTTTGGTTCTCACACCAGTCAATAGGAAATATATAGAAATCTCACTTTCGTCACTCGAATATAAACACTGATGATGAGGCCTCATCATCAGAATCATCTCCGGGCGACTAGAGTGTAATTCTATATCTACCCAGTATATTAAAACTTCAAATACACGTTTGCAAGGCGTATATGCAAAATCTTTATATACTGGACTGTCCAAATCAATACAAATAAATAATCAAATACGAATAATTGATTTAGATTTTCAATACAAAATTTGTTTTCACTTTAAAAATATACTCTTCACACTCGTTCTAGGATATTACCGATCCCATCTCTAACGAGTCATTCCATTGGATATTGCTAATCCAGTTTCTGATGAATTCTTTCGTACGGTTCCAATGTGCCTTGTTCTCTGCTTTGTAAACCAAAGCTCTGATACCAAATGTGACGACAAGGAATTTCGCTCGGTCCGAACCGGTCGCTAAACCGACCCAGACCGTTCGAAAACGCCCTATCGTTTGAGAACACGACAAAATAGAACGCATACAGAAGAACATTTCATTGTATATTACAACAATGCATCAGATTACAAGAATGTACAGAGTATAAATGAATATTACACAGAAATATCAGAGATTTAAATTACATTTAAATACATAGCAGCGGAAAAATAATACAATACACAACTAGAATGAGATATACGGATACAAAGCTTTCCGGATATCATTCCAGCTGTAAACCAGGATCCTGTGAATATAAATCTGCAAAACCAAAACTACTAGCTGCCCGTGTCAAAATAGGGGCACCCAGAGTTTAGGTTAAAACAATAAACTCCAGGTCAGTCATGGGACTGGTGTGAGAACTAAAACAGTTATTTATCTTTATTTTCAAAGTTTGGTAAATCAAGGGACCACGCCGTATAACACGGAACGGGTTTCCTCCCAAGAATACCAGTGCATAAAACAAACAGCGCAATGCTAAATAAAGAAAAATGAAGCTGTTATAAGACCCAGGTCCTATCACACAATGCAACGCAAGCCGGGGGATAGGGTTTTCCCTTATAACAGCCAAAGAATGCTTGATACGTTTAAAACAAATCATTTGATACTATTATAAGTGCATAGTGTATAAAACAACTTCAAATCATAAGTATCAATCATAGGCGGCATGGGTACCATATATCATGTCACCATATATAGGTTTACACATAAAACCGCAAATGTCACGTATTTGGAAATTGGATTTCCGTCTATGAACCGAGGCAAAAGATAGTCCTCAACCGATTCGAGACGCTCTAGCCCGCCCCTCAGGAACAGCCGCAACTGCCCCCTGGATCGTCAGGGCCGGTCCACCGATGTGGATTATTATGCCTGAACACTACGTCTCCCCACCCTATGGGGTGTAAGTGAGCCAACTAAATGACTCCATCGGTTCGAGAACGACCGATCAATCCGAGGCGCCTCGCAACAGCAACAACCACATAAGTCAAACTCGTCAGGGCGTGTAAAACCACTGACGCCACTTCTAACTAGAAAGAAACGCATGCCCTCCCTGAGGTCCGTCTCCCGTTTTTTGGTTCATACCGGGTGTGAAACACGCGAAGTAAACGTTACACAAAGCTACGCCACAAAGGCCTTGCTTTGATCATCACCACAAGACTTTGCTTTTCAACAGAAGCCTCGATCAATTCCCACTTAGGCATGCCACACAGGCAATTCACTCCATGCGTTTGATATCCATCAATATATAACCCCTGAGCTCGTACGTCTCAGAGAAGGGCGTTAATCAAGAGAATAAATTCTCCACTGCCAAACAGATATATATTTAATAGAGATCAATCACACAGACTAAAATCCAATGTCAGACACACAGTCCATTTACAAGTCCGTTCTGGGTCTGAACGAAACCGGAGGCACCTAGTACCCCGCATATCCATCGATCTCCAAGTACGTCTGGACGATCACCAACTGTTTCCATCTTCTTGGGTGTACAGCCCAATCAAGATCATCAGTAATCACCCAAACAACGTGAAGACTTCTGGTCTTCGACCATCGTCTTCATCTTCGACTTATCGTCGTATCAGTTATTCAGAATGGGATAAACCCGGTCTTTCCGAATAACTCGCGTATATATTATAAAAGTGTTACACAAACACAATATACGCCTCATTCCAATTCATTAGTCACTAACCGTAAATTAATCAAGAGAATAATTCCCCAAATATTAACCCCGAAGGCCGAAACCAACATCAGATCAATATCAGAAAACCCTTCTGCTTGGCTAAACGACAGTTAGTTTCTAAATTTCACATTCATAGGGAAAGGTTCCCATTAATTTTATCCAAGATAAATCCCTTGAATTTATTCTTTAATCTATTTTTGAATATCAATTCAAACTAGTCGGGATTAGCGAACCTTACCGAAGTAATCATTTGTTTTAATTTCCCAATCCCAACCTATTCATCCCATGAAGTAAAACTGGTGGTACTTCATATCTAACACCACGGTGTTATCGGTAAATTCAATTACCATTTCACGTTCAAATCTAATTAAAGATTTAACTATCGCCTGGAGCAAAACTGGTGATACTCCATTCTCGATTATTTCAATCTAATTAAAGATTCATTAAAACTCCACTTAGTTTTAATCGTTAATTGGGTTAAAGAATCCGTGTCATTTAAAACACGGTTCACGATAAACCCAAGTTCACATTCCATTAATTATCGGGTTAAAGAACGAGTGTTATTTAAAAACACCATTCACGATAAACCCAAGAATCAATATCAATTCAATTCCAATTAAATATTGTTTAATTGGTACACTTCATTAAATCTAAATAAAAAGATTTAATCTTTTCTCAACTGGGTTCAAGAACAGTGTTAATGAAGACACCATTCACGACAAACCCAAATCACATTTGATATTCAATACAAGGCTCTGAATAGAAAATATATCGGCTTATATTCAATATCAAATTCTATGATTAACAAATATCGTATTGGGAATAACGATATAAATATATATCTTTCAAATTTCCATAACAACATTTGTATAATCACGAAATCCAACATCGAAATATTCCGAAGACAATTTCGATTCAAATCCATTCCAATGCGATCAATGGAAATTTTGGTTATTTTCAAAACCCTTTTCGAATTCAATTTATTTATTTAAAAATAAATAGAATTATAATTCTAGTTCAAAACTAGTTCATTTCGATAAAAATCTATTTTTATCTTTTCAAATATGGAGTTTTTCATCCCAATTCTTCTCAAATCATTTCTTATGATTTTACACAAATTATTACTATTTATAATAATTTTATCAAGGCCCGTACAGTCGATTTCCATCAACGGCCATCGAACTGCACTTACAGCGACCTTTTTCAAATTTGATTTGGACATAATTCCAAATCCAACCGTTAGATTTCTAATTTCTAATATTCGTTAGAAAGCTCTTTTCGATACGAACCCAAGGTTCCGGTTTTAGGAGAATCCGACGGTCGGATCTCCCGTAATGTCCGTTTGAAATAAATGGTCGAAATTCTCGAACTGCCGCGGCGCGGCGCGTTCTATTCAGGCCATTATATTATATATATAATATATATAATATATATTTCGTCGATTCCTATTTAAAACGAATTATATAAATAGTTTTAAATTCATTTCAAAAGCAATTTCAACTTCCTTTTCAATTCAAATCAAAATTGAATTCTTCTTTATAAATTCGTTTTAAAATTCATTTCTATTCAATTCAAATTTCAATTCAATTTGAATTCATTTCGATTTGCTTTCAATTCAATTTGAATTCATTTTATATTCAATTCATTTCGAAATCGTTTTCAATTCATTTCCTTTCGAAATCGTTTTCAATTCATTTCATTTCGAAATCGTTTTCAATTCATTTCATTTCGAAATCGTTTTCAATTCATTTCATTTCGAAATCGTTTTCAATTCATTTCATTTCGAAATCGTTTTCAATTCATTTCATTTCGAAATCGTTTTCAATTCATTTCATTTCGAAATCGTTTTCAATTCATTACGATATAAATATCGTTCACGTCAAAATGGCGTCAATCTAATCAACACGGTTTCATAAATTTCTATTTTCAAATATTTCTTTTTCAAACTAGTTGTTATTATCAAAATATTTCATTCAACACATGACCAATCTCAATGGATGAGTACTGTCAACACATGAACCTTTATTTTATATTGATAAAGATGTAAATTTTATTACTAAAATATTTCGTTCAACACATGACCAATCTCAATGGATGAGTACTGTCAACACATGAACCTTTATTTTATATTATTCTTTATTTTTCAAATTGGAATGAGGCCCAATCAATTACCATATAAAATTAATTATATGGATTTTCATACAACACATGTATATAATAGCATTGAAAATAATCCACCATCAACCAAAGTGCACTACACTGTATAAGCATCAAATATAGATATCTAACGCTTATAACAGCCTGTCAATCGATCGATCGACATATTTAGTCAATCAGGATGAGTGAACTTCAAATTTCATCCTAACACCCGTGTGGGGTTTTAAACAATCAAACACATATTTTATTTGTGCAGTTGGGCGGTGTGTAAAATTTATCGTCCCAATCAATGTCCTTCAAATAGGTGTACATAAACAAACCGTCCGGTTTGTAAATGAATAATTTATTTTATTCACTTCACGTTAAAAATTATATTCTTAACGATAAAACATTTTATTCAACCTATGAAAATATGCTATTCAGTTCATTTATTCAATAAAATGATATTTTTATTTTTCTAACATATTTTAGAAAATTTCGGCGGCATAACGACACGATACTAGAAACGGGACGAGGCCTAGCCTTATCCCCGGTCTAGTGAAGGCCCACGCCATTCATACATCAATCAAATCAATTTCATTTCACCAAACAATTTCCATTCAATCAAATATTCTAACTAACCACTCAACCAAACAATTTAACAAACAAGCCATCCATGGTCTGTGGATGACGGGTGTCGGGTGCTACTAAACACCGTCTACATCCTAGTATATATATATAACTAGAAAAAGAATTTTGAGTGAGAAGTTCTTACCTTGGGTTTCCACTCCGTCGTTCTTTAATGTAACGGTTTGGGTTCTGTTCGCTACCCGTCTATTCCATCACAATCTGTTTTCAAGCGGTTTATATTAAAAATCACATTTTTAATACAGTGCTATTTATTTAAAAATCACATTTTTAAATCATCCCTTTTTCATATATTTAAAAATCATATTTATAAAAATCTGGTTTTTATTTCTAAAACCATATGCTAATTTTATTTTTAAAACCTTATGTATATTTTATTTTAAAAACCTTATGTATATTTTATTTTTAAAACCTTATGCATATTTTATTTTTAAAACCTTATGTATATTTTTTTTAAATTCTAACCTTTTTATTTTAAAATTTTCAGATTTTATAAAATAAATAATTTCAGATTTTATACATAAATAATTTCAGATTTTATACATAAATAATTTCAGATTTTATACATAAATAATTTCAGATTTTATACATAAATAATTTCAGATTTTAAACATAAATAATTAAAATAAAACAAAATACAAAGAAGGGAAAGGAAAGGGGGAAAAGCTCACTGTTTTATGCTCAGTGCTGTCGAACTAGAGCTCTACACAAAGAAGCCGGCGCCGCCTCAGGTACATGCCGTCGGACCTGGATCGGAAGGTGCCATGAACGACGTCGAGATCAGTGGCTCCACCGCTACAAGAATCCACCGTGAACGACTCCAGTTCATGCTCGAAAGTCGCACCCAACGCTCAACGGATTCAGATCACACTGGTGTGGATTCGAAGATCAAGGGATCCTCTTTATTTTCGTTTAATAATCTCTTCGAATTACTGCTTGGATTGAACGAATTTTGATGGAGAAATCTGGACAAATTCCGTCGTACATCGGCTTGAACGGGGGCGGAGAATTAGGGTTTTAATTTTGTGAATTCTGATTGGCCCTAAATTATTTATATATAATATTTTTAATATTTAAATTCTAAAAATACTAGTTTATCGTGACGAACACCAAATCAAACCCAACGACTGTCGCCCCTAGCGTAATACCTCCATTCCGGACACAATGGAATATGTTTCATAAGTCAATTCGGTTGTTTCAATCAGCTTTCATCAAAATTACATTATAAATCTATATATTCAATTTTAAACGTACAATTCAATTTACCATGGTCACATACTAACTAGAAAAATTCCAGAAAAATATTCTCTAGCTTCGTATTGACGATACGGTCCTAACAAAACTAGTTTCGTCGAATTCTGAGACCGTTAGAAAAATGGCCATTTTCCAGTTGATTAAAATCAACTGAAACTAGTCAAACGCGTTTTCTTTTGCCACGCTCACATATTGATTCGAAAAATTATGAAATTTGAAACCTAGCAATAACTTTACATCACGGACCCAACAAAACTGGTTTCGTCGAAATCCGAGGTCGTTTGCAAAATGTCCATTTTTAAGGGCCTGAATTCCATAGCGACTATTCAGAAATTTCAACGGGACATATCTTTTGATTCCCGCTATGAAATTTCGATTATTCGGATCCGTTGGAAAGATATTCACGAATAGATCCTAATGTTTTTGGTTTCACTAAAATCCGGATTGTTTTGCACCCGGTACACTCAATTGAAGTTTTAAATCGAATTATCGAACTACCGCGCCATTTTCAATTCTAATTATAATTATATTTAAATATTTATATTCTAACGACGACGCGTATAATATATACGTTTGATTTCTATTCAAAATAAATTTCTCGTCGATTTTATTTAAAATAACCTATTTTAAATATTCAAAATTCGTTAAAATTGCCAAATTAAAATTTTTAAACTGTCCCAGATTTTCCGGGTTATTACACTAGCAGCCCTCTTATACTCTAAATCCCGAAACTCCCCTTTGGGCCTAGCTGTTAATCACCCGGTTAAGCCAATTTAAGCTGTTTTTCACCACCTGATACTTGTTTCAGCCATATCTCCCAAACGGTGAGCCTGTTTGGCTAATGTGACCACTTTACGGAAAGGTAAACTATCATCTGGATCTAATGGAAGTGGTTTTAGGTCAAAACTCCTTTCCAATCAAAAGTTATGGCCGAAACAAGATCAGCTGGGGGCAAAACGGTCATTTAAAAATCGACAAAAACCATGAATATGGGAAATGACCCCAGTAGTCATCTCACAAAGTTACATGACCATATGACTTCGTATGTGAAAGAAATAAATATTCTGCGATCCTTCAATGCGTAGAATGCGGGTCGTTACAAACGATTTCAATTTCATTTCAAATTTCGAATCAAATTTAAACATTCCTTATCATTATAATATTAAAATGATAATATTTTCAAAATATTTGATCTTGATTATACACTGAATATTATTTAAAAATATTCGTTAATTCTGAATTGGAATCAAATTCAGTCAATCACCATATAATTTCAGTTATATGGATTTCAACATCACATGTATACAACAATAATCATTAAAAATTCATACAACATCCAGAGTGCATTTTTCAACTATATAAGCACTAAAATAATAAATAACGCCTATGCCGTCCGTCAACCCATCGATTGACATACCACTAATTATTGGGATCAGTGTATGTCAAATATTATCCCAATACCCATGTGGGGTTTTCAAACAACAAACACAGATTATTATTTGTGTAGTTGGGTGAAGTGTAAAATATTATCGTCCCAATCAATGTCAGTTAAATAGGTGTACATAAACAAATCGTCTGATTTGTAAATGAATATTTACTTCAACACATGAATATTTTATTCCGATCATATATACAATAAAAATAATATTTTTATTGTTCAAATATTTTATTCAATTCATATATACAATAAAAATGATATTTTTATTGTTCAAATATTTTATTCAATACATGAATATTTTATTTAGTTCATTTCACATCACAACACAATACAGTCCTTTCAATTCAAACAAACAATCATGGTTTGTACAATAAATGGTGTTGGGTGCTGCTAAGCACCGTCTGCATCCTAGTATATATTTTACTATAAAATAAATAGAGTGAGAAGGAGTTCTCACTTTGGTTTCCACTCCGTCATTCTTTATTTGAAGATTTCAGTACGGTTTGCGTTTGAATTTGTCTAAAATTCTAACGTGCTCCTTTTTCGTTCTGGTCAGTCCCATGTTATAGAGTTTGATTCCATGATCGCAATGCAACTGGAATCGTCAAATTCCGTGTTCGTATGCAAAAGATATGATATTAAATGCATTTCATTACATAAATTAATTAATTAAATAATTAATTTACACTAATTACATTTGCTAACCCTCCTTCTACATTGTTAATTGCCTATAATCGGAAACCCAATTTGTCAATGTCAATAACCCTTCGTCGCCGCCAAACGTGCTGACCAGAGGTCCATCCCCCACCGGCCATCGAAGCGCCAGAGCGCCGCCACCCAACCCCAATCACCACGTCGACCTCGGCGCAAGATCCGGCTTAGAAAACTGCTCCAAAATCGGTTGCTTTGAGGCAGAAAATCGAATTTGTTTCTTCACAAATTCTAATCAAATACGAATGGATTGAAAGAGCTTAAAACGCTCTACAATTTTGCCTCTAGAAGTTCTGAAAATTGTTGCGTGGATCGATCACAATTTTTGGGGGAAAATTTGAGCGGTTTCGTTTGTCGAGTAAGGGATGGAGGCGGTTGATGTTATGGGCTAGGGTTTGTTGATTTGGGCCCTTTATAATATATGTTTTTAATTATTTTATTCCGTTTTAAAATCCAAAATCGCACGAACTCCAAATCAAGCCCAACGACTGTCGCCCCTTGCCTAATACCTGCATTCCGGACACAATGGAATATGTCCGGTAAGCCAATTCGACTATTTCGAACAGTTTTTCTTAAAAATTAAAATATAAATCAATATATATTAAATTTGAACATACATTTTAATTTATTGGGACCACATACTGACTCTAAAAATTCCTGTAAAATAAATCTATTGACGATATGGTCCTAATAAAGCTAATTTCATCGAATTTGGATACCATTTGAAAACCGTTCATTTTCCAGTCGATTAAATTCAAACTGAACTGACCAAATGCGTTTAAATCCGCAAAGTGGTCTCGTCGAAAACGGAGCTCGTTTGCAAAATGGCTATTTATTATATTAAAAAATATATATATAAATTCCATAGCGACTATTCTAAATTTTCAACTGGGCATAACTTTTTGTTCCTGTTATGAAATCTGGATTTTTGACATTCGTTGGAAAGATATTTTCAAACAGATTCAAATATTTCTGGTTTTACTAAAATCCGGTTTATTTTGAATCTTGTATATTCAATTGAAATTTGAAATCAAATTTTCAAACTACCGCGCCATTTCCAATTCCTTTTATATTATAATAAATATTTATATTTTAGCTTCGATTTAAATAAATTTATATGTTCTAATACTATTCAAAATAAATTTCTAGTCGTTATTGTTTAAAATAAATCATTTTAAATATTCAAAATCCATTAAAATTGCCAAAATAATTTTTTTTAATTAGTTTTGATTTTCCGGGTTGTTACAATTGGTTATACCGGTCGTGCCTGGATGTCATACCGATCCCCACATACTTGACCTAAAATATGAGTTTTCTTGAACTCTACGACTTCGTGTGAGTTATTCCGGGTTTCCTCAAATCCGCACTCAAGTCCTAAACACACCGATAGCCAGAAATCCAAAGCGTGAAGGCCTTGTAAAAAGGCAGGTCAACACTTATCCCCCCAAACATGTTTTTTTTGTGAATGACGTGTTTTTTATAGTCCAGAAATCCTTGAATCCAGAAACTTCAATTCGAGAGAAGTCCAATAACTGGAAGCCATATTCTCATGATCAGTCCGGATCATATTATAAAAGAAAACCAAGTATAGAGCATCGAAAATCCAAATCCAAATCCAAGAAATCCAAATGTTCGGGAAAACCAGAAAAATCCAATAAATATGAGTAATCCAAAATTCAGAAAACCAGAGTATCTAACCCGAAATCCATGGCCTCGTCAGGCCTATCCTGAGTAGGTATGATTCATATGCGCAAAAAACTAAGTGAATTATTTTGCCAAGTCTTGACAAAACAACCCACTTCTAATCGAGTATAGTCCATACTCGAGCCATGACCGAGCGATCTTGCCAAGTCTTGACAAGACGTCCCGGCTCTTCCCAAGTATAGTTCATACTTGGGGACCAATTTATTAAAATCTGAAATCCCAAATTTCGGGTTCGTACTTCATGATCATATAAGTGAAGTAATCTCATTAAAGTATGAAGCCGTTTTTCTTTTCGTTGGTGGTTTTTATTTTTTTCTTAGTCAGTTTGGTTTTTGTTCTTTGGGATCTTATGTGATGTGCAAGTTGAAATTTGGTGGAGTGAGATCAAGTATTGTTTTTTAGAAAGGTATATTTTGCATGTACGCACCGCTATCCTTGTTTTTTTATTCAATTTTTAATTTTTTTGCTAAATCGACATCAATTGTTAGAGAGTCTCTTGCTTCTTTTCCTCTGTTGTGTGTTCGTCAACAGTTGTACTCTCCTTTTCTTTATTTTCATTTTCTGTTTCAAGATTTAGCTCATCATTTTTTTGCTCTTCTTTATTTCTAGTGTCTTAAAGTGGTATATCGTCCTCCGTTGCCTCCGAACCAGTCTTCTTCAGTTCATTCGCAGTTATGATTTATATTTCTTCCTCCTTAAATTCTGATTTGTTTTTAATTATTGTCTTAACTTGAATATTTTTACCTCTATTTGTTTTCTCAATTTCTTTCCTGTTTCAATTCTTCATCTAATTTTTGTTCTTCTCTTTAACTTCTTGAATATGTAGCTGTAAAATTCTTATGGAGACATCTTACTCTGTTGATTAAAGTGGTGTTCGATGTTCATCATGTTTTGTTTTTTTAGTTTGATTAGCTTTCCCTTTTTCGTTTTGTAGATAATGCTTCCAATGTTTCATAAAAGTTCTTCGTACAAACGAATGTTTGTTATTTCTTAGACCTTCATATTTTGAAAATAACAGATAATTATTATGTGTACATATATAACTAATATTGTGCACTGAATAAAATAATACGGTGCAGGAATAAGGTATTGGATTTGCATTAATTTAGGTACTCATTTTGAATAAGAAAATACTACACCTTAATAGGGTATCAATTTAGTATCAACTTAGGTATCAACTTTGAAAAAGATAATACTACCCACTAATAAGGTATCAGTTTTGCATCAATTTAGGTATCGGTTTTGAAATTGATAATACTACCTAGTAATAAAATATCGATTTTGCATCAATTTGGGTATCAGTATTAAAAAGTGTATTGATATATAGTAATAGGGTATTAGTTTTGAAACTACTAAGGTATCAATTTTGAAATACATTCTATTACAAAGTAATATGGTATCAATGTTGCAACTACTTAGGTATTAGTATGTCTAAAGTGTATTGTTATATAGTGATATGGTATCAGTTTCGTATTCACTAAGATAACTTATTTGAAAAAAAATTGTGTTATGTATAAGAAAAACTGGTACTCAAGTGAAAAATGATACTATGCAGACATAACGAAATAGTAAGTAATTTTTGGAAATGATACCTGTCCTTTCTTGATATCATCCACAAATTGTTAGATAACAACTGATTTTAAGCTTCTGAGATCCCACATTGCAAATCGTGGGGGTGTGTCCCTAATTTTCCATCTTTATCTAATGGGCTTCATTTTTTTGACATGCAGTACCGTGTGCAAAGAAAATAATATTAGAGATGAATAAAAATTGTAATATGTTCATAATATATTAGACGCAAAGAAAATGTCTTCATTGTTTCAAAATAATTTAAGAATGACAAAATTTCCCTCTTAATTTTTATTGGTTGTTGGGAAAGAATAACGTTAGAAGAATCTCCACTATGATCAGTATTGGTAAGCCTTCATCGCGTTGCTTCTTTTTTTTAGTGTCCTGTTTGATTATTCTCTCTATTGAATTCTATGTATTTTTTGTCACCGTTTTAAAATCTCTTGATGCAAAATCCTTTAATTCTGATGGAATTGTTCTATTTCTAACTTTGTCCGTATTTGTCACTTATAAATCTATGTCGATAAAATCAAGTTTTATATTTTAAGAGTAATCTTTTGGCAATGATTGTTCACATCGATTCTCTTCACTAGCACTGTATCATTTTTGGACTTATGGAATTTGGATGAAAATTCTAACATCATCCATGTTCAACTTGCTTAGTCCAAACAAAATCCTTCAGTTAATAGCAACATTTATTATTAATCATACGCTTTTGCTAAAGACATAAACTTTGAGTTGATTGCGGTTGAGCATACACTAACCTGGATAAATTCTATGCTAACTTGTGTTTCACATCCATTGCTTCAATTCAAACCCAATTATAATCGTTTGAAGGATGTCATACAATGATATTTATAATTAAGGGGAGTATCCATATTATTGAAGCTCAACAATATACTTAAGTTGAGAGAATTGTCTATCATAGTCACTTCGAAATTTTTAGTTTAACTTTATTTATTATTAATTAATACAAAATTTTCAAGTTATTCATTCCATAGTCATTCAATGGCTAATGTATGTATTTTTTTTATGTCCCTACAGTCATTAGTGATACAAATATCCAACATATAAAGTGCATTTTATACTTCGATTTTAATAGGTGTGCCAATATCCTTTCTTAAATCATCTTGATCAGGAATTTCAAAATAAAATTTCATTCTATATTATGATTAACTACTTACAATTGCAACTATTTGCAACTACAATCGCAATATTTCATTTAAGGTTTTTAACATTTATATACTTTAAATTAGTTAATTGATTAATTATGTCATAATATAATAAATTATATAATGTAAATCAAATACCTTTATTATGAACTCGATAAGTTGTAACGACCCAGAAAATCTGAACCAATTAATTTTTTTAAATTGTCTAAAATAATGGATTTTAAATATTTAAAATAAATATTTTAAATAATGGCAATAAAAACAGAGTTTGAATCGACGTTTGAAAACAAATATAATTAATTCTAATTATAAACAAGGCCTGAAATGGCGCTGTAGTTTCAAAAATTGAATTCAAACTTTGTCGGACTGTACTAGGTGCAAAACAAAACGGATTTGAGTGAAACCAAAAATATTTAAATCTGTTAGTGAATACCTTTCTAACGAATCTGAAAAATTGAATTTTCATAGCGGGACGCAAAAGTTATGGCCAAATGAATTTTCAGAAAGGTCGCTATGGAATTTATATAGCCCGTGAAATTGGCCATTTTGCAAACGACCTCGGAATTCAATGAAACCACTTTTGTTGGATCTGGGATGTGTAGTTATTGCTAGGTTTCAGATTTCATAATTTTTGAAGCTAGTATGTGAGCGTGGCAAAGGAAAACGTGTTTTGGTCAATTACAGTTAAATTGGATCGACCAGAAATGGGCCTTTTTGCAAACGGTCTCAGAATTCGATGAAACTAGTTTTGTTGGGACCGTATCGTCGAAACATAGCCAGATTTGCTTTTCTGGAATTTTTCGAATCAGTCTGTGGCCCTGGCAAATTGAAATGTACGTTCAAATCGAATATTGAATGTTATATATTTTAATTTGAAGGAAAACCAACTGAAACAGTTGAATGGGCCTACGAAAAATATCCCATTATGTTCGGAATGGGGGTAAAACGCTAGGGACGACAGTCGTTGGGTTTAGATTGGTGGTCGTGTCAGAAAACCCCTTTAAAACTTCCCTGACCAATCATATTTTTTTAAAATAAAAAAAAGAAAAACCTAACTTTCTCTCTCCCCGATCGAAGGCGGAAGAGGCTCCAAAGCTTCCTAGGCCGATCGATTATACCGGGAGATCCGACCATCGGATTTTCCTGAAATCGCAACCATTGGGTTCGCTTTGGAAATATCTTTCCAACGGCACCAACTTTGTAAAAATCCAACGGTTGGATTTTCTGGAATGTTTAATTCAAATCTGAAGGAAAACAGCGCCAGAATCGATTATATTTATATATATATATAAATATAATTATATTTAATCGAATAACGACGCTGCAGTTCGTATTTTGAAATCGAAACTTCAAACGATTATACCGGGAGATCCGACCGTTGGAATTTCCCGAAACTGGAACCGTTGGATTCGTTTTGAAAAGATCTTTCTAATGATGTAAATTTTGTGAAGATCCAACGGTTAGATTTTCAGATATGTGTAAATCAAATCTGAAGAAAAACAGTGCCATGGTCGCATTATGGCCCGAAGCGTCGTTTTGAATAAATTGGCTATTTTAAAATAAATAAAAATGGCGATAAATTGTTATAAAATATTATAAACGATATGGATGTGATTTAGAAATTAACTGAAGGTTGGCTAAGTCGAATGGTTTCCTGGGTGTTGATCTGATGTTGGTTTCGGCCTTCGGGGTTAATATTTGGGAAATTGTTCTCTTACTGATTGACGGTTAGTGACTAATGAATTGAAATGATGCGTGTATATGTTAGTGTTGCACTTGTTTATTATAAACGTGAGTTGCTCAGAAAGACCGGGTTTATCCTATTCTGAATAACTGAATCGACGATAAGAAATCGAAGATGAAGACGGTGGTCGAAAACCGGAGATCTTCACCTTGTTTGGATGTTAACCGAGGTCCTGATTGGGAGGCATCCCGAAATATGGATAATGAGTGGTGATCGTCTAGACGTACGTGGTGATCGATGGGTTTGCGAGGTATTTAGTGCCTCCGGTTTCGTTCGGACCCAAAACGGACTTGAAAATGGGAGTGTGTCTGACATTGGAATTTATTCTGTGTGATTGATAGCTATCAATTGCACGGTGTGAATTGCCCGTGTGGCATGCTAAGATGCAGTGATCAGGGCTTCTGTTGAAAAGCAAAGTCTTGTGGTGATGATCAAAGCACCGTCTATGTGGCGTAGCTTTGTGTATAACGTGAAATCGCGAGCCTCACACCCCGGTATGAACCAAAAACGGGAGCAGGACCTCAGGGAGGGCATGCGTTTCCTTCTAGCTAGGAGTGGCGTCAGTGGTTTTACACGCCCTAACGAGTTTGACTTATGTGGTTGTTGCTGTTGCGAGGCGCCTCGGTTAGATCGGACGATCCGGGTCCGATGGAGTCATTCATTGGCTCACTTACGCCCCAAAGGGCGGGGAAACGTATTGTTCAGGCATAATAATCCACCTCGGTGGACCGGTCCTGACGATCCAAGGCTTGCCTGCGTGCTTGCCTGAGACATGGGCTAGATTGTCTCGAATTCGGTAAGGACTATCTTTTGCCTTGGTTCATGACGGAAATCCAATTTCCAAATACGTGACTGTGCGATTTTGATTGTATACCTATATATGGCGACATAGTGGTATGGGGCATTAATGCCGTCTATGATTGATAGTTATGATTTGAAATTGTTTTTGAAATATATAAACACTAGCAATAATATCAAATGCCTTTGTTTTATTCGTATCAAGCATATTTTGGCCGTTATAAGGTAAAAACTATATCCTCCGGTTTGCGTTGCATTGTGTGATGGGAACCGAGTCTTATAATGGCTTCATTTTTATAAAAAGCATTGAGATGTTTTGAAAGAAAGATTTGTTTTTAAAGAACTGGCAATCCAATGGAGTAAACCCGTTCCACGAAAGTGGCGTGGTCCTGTGATTAGCCATATTAGAAATGTGTTGAGTAGATTTCTCATACCAGTCCCATGACTGACCCGTAGTTTGTTTCACTTTTAAACTCGGGTGCCCCTTTTTCTACACGGGCAGCCTAATATTCAGGTTTAGCTGGTTCTTTCTGGATAGCTGGAGCTGAAGATGGATTCTATCATTTATCTCTTTTTATGCTGTTCAACTCCTATTGTACATTATGTTTGTTTTCCGCTGTAGACATATATGTATAGTTGAACTGTATTTGTACTAAGTATGATCCTGTATACTGAGTAACTATGATGATTACTCTTATCCAGTATATTCTATTGTTCATTATCTGGTGTATTTATTTATTTCTGTTCTTCTATTATCTGTTTTATGTGTTATATTCCACGGATTACCCTTGCCGCCATCAGTACGGGGTTTGGGGTCGTCTCAATTTGGTATCAGAGCTTTGGTTAAGCTTAGCTCTGGAATATAACATATTAACAAACTCGTCAGAGATAGAACCAGTAGTGTTCTAGGACGAATAACTCATTACATATAGGATCAGTAATATCCTAGTATGAGTAAAGCAGAATCAGAATAACTCGTTAGAGATGGGGTCAGAAGTGCCCTAGAACGAGTCGAGAATAATATGTTTATAAATAACGTATTTGTGATTATATATCTAATTTGGTTTTAGAAATATGATTTTTGAACATATATAAAAGATATATATTTTTGAAAGGTTAAAAACAATGTGATTGTTGTTTGTGTTGTGTGATTGTAGATTTGATTAATTAAATTATTGAAACGATAGATAATTTGATCAATAATAGGATAATGTTAGAATTTATACATTTAAATCACACATTGAACTGATTAGAAAATAAATAGAAATATATACTTGTACATTATATATGTTTGAACAGGTAAATGGATTAGCTGTTGAGTAAAGATTTTATTTGCGTGCCCGACAAATAGGTAAACCTTAATGAGTTGGATGCGAAATATTATTATATCAACTCCTGTGAATGCCATTGGATGCTGAGTGCTGGTTATTCTATGTGTAATAATAAACATCGCCATAGGATAGTAACAATTAATTTTGAACTACATTACATGGCATACTTCTGGAAGATAGGCATACTTCATCATATACCACATAGGCATTTGGAGCTTGTGTGACGAGGTGGAAGATTTACCATACGAGCGAGAGGCTTGTATGGCGATGACTATATTTTACAGGTTGAACTGATGACTGATATGGACTATTTAAATTGTAACGATAAAACTGCCAAATTAATAAAAACCCCACATGGGTCTGGAGTTGACAATAATCACGTCTCTCTAGTTATTAGATACGACACATGGACTATTTATATCCCACACGGGACGAGGTGACGAGGATTTATCCTCTGGAGCATTTAAAATACACACTCCCTCAGGCTTTGACAGGGTGACGAGAATTTATTCTCTGGAGTTATTATCAATACACGCTCCCCTGTAAACACCAGAATATATCACTATAAATATGTGTATGCTTATTAGGATTTATTGGGTACCAAATACGGCCCTATAAATTTCCAAACCTCTCTCCGTACAAAGGAGGCTATGGCGAAATTTTTCGAAAATTCCGGGTGTTAGCCAAATTTTTGAAGAATTTGAAAATTCTCAGAAATTGAAAAGTTGGAGAATTGAAGCCAGATTGGACGTAGAGTTGGTTAATCAAACCACTTTCGACTTTGTTCCTTTTCGAGGACGAAAAATTTTAAGTGGGGGAGATTGTAATGACCCAGAAAATCTGAACCAATTTAAAAATTTTAAATTGGCTAAAATAATCGATTTTAAATATTTAAAATATATATTTTAAATAATGGCAATAAAAACTGAGTTTGAATCGACGTTTGAAAACAAATATAATTAATTCTAATTATAAACAAGGCCTGAAATGGCGCTGCAGTTTCAAAAATTGAATTCAAACTTTGTCGGACTGTACTGGGTGCAAAACAAAACGGATTTGAGTGAAACCAAAAATATTTAAATCTGTTAGTGAATAACTTTCTAACGAATCTGAAAAATAGAATTTTCATAGCGGGAAGCAAAAGTTATGGCCAATGAATTTTCAGAAAGGTCGCTATGGAATTTATATAGCCCGTGAAATTGGCCATTTTGCAAACAACCTCGGAATTCGACGAAACTACTTTTGTTGGATCCGGGATGTGAAGTTATTGCTAGGTTTCAAATTTCATAATTTTTGAAGCTAGTACGTGAGCGTGGCAAAGGAAAACGTGTTTTGGTCAATTACAGTTAAATTGGATCGACCAGAAATGGGCCTTTTTGGAAACAGTCTCAGAATTCGACGAAACTAGTTTTGTTGGGACCGTATCATCGAAACATAGCCAGATTTATTTTTCTAGAATTTTTCGAATCAGTCTGTGGCCCTGGCAAATTGAAATGTACGTTCAAATCGAATATTGAATGTTATATATTTTAATTCGAAGGAAAACCAACTGAAACAGTTGAATGGGCCTATGAAACATATCCCATTGTGTTCGGAATGGGGGTAAAACGCTAGGGACGACAGTCGTTGGGTTTAGATTGGTGGTCGTGTCAGAAAACCCCTTTAAAACTTCCCCGGCCAATCATATTTTTTTAAAATAAAAAAAAAGAAAAACCTAACTTTCTCTCTCCCCGATCGAAGGCGGAAGAGGCTCCAAAGCTTCCCAGGCCGATCGCCGCCGCCACAGGCGTTTTCGCCACCCCCTCTAGTTGAACTTTTTGAAGGTCTCGATCCCCTCTCCACATCCATACCTGGAACGTCCCCTATCGCTGCGTCATCGTCGAGTTTCGAGCCCAGGAAGTTGTCGACTTCCAGCCGTTGCCGTGACTAGTGGGACCACCGAGCTGGGCGAGACTACCTGGCGCGGGGAGCTGCTTCCAAGCCCTTTCGAGTGGCGAAGGCCGATCGACGTATCGTTGCACGGATTTTGCGAAAAATCCAAACCTAGTTTTGAACGATTTCTGAAAGGTACGGCTGTGTATATTTTAAATCAGTTTCAACACTTTCAAACCGTTGCAAACTTTGAAAAATCATATCTTTTTCGTTTCTTGACGAAATTCGATGAAACAGGAAACATCGTGACCGTGTGGACGACTTCTACATTTTAGAAGAGACTGCTTATTTTTCTGAGCCTTCTGCTGTTTTTGGTGGAGTGGAACCCAATGTGAGATTTCTAATTTATAAACGATATGGAAAACGACAATGTATAAATTATATGATCGATGTATGAGTTATATAAGCGTTGTACACCTCATGTATAAGCGTTGTATAAGTTGTACGTTCGATGTATAAGTTGTATATGCGTTGTAAAAAATATATATGTGTTGAAATAGAAGTGAATTGCAATATATATATATATATATATATATATATATATATATATATATACGCCCCTCGTCCACAAACCATGGACGATATTTATTGGTTGTGATTGGTGTGAAAATTGATTGATAGCGAATGGTTGATTGGAATTGTTTGTGGTTGATATTGATTGATTGCAGTTGAAAAATACCCATTTGTGGTTGAGAAATATTTGATTGAAACCACATAGGATTAGTTTGTGGAAATGAAATAAATATATACATGCCGCCTACGTGCGAACTAGATGCATGATCCCCATTGTCAAAAACCGCGAGGTTTTAAGGTAGAGCGAGGAGCCGTACTAGGGACGGTCCCGGTTTTAACTACCCTGCCGTTATGCTGCCAAAATTTTAAATAATATTCATGTGTTTGAATTATTTTCATTTGCTGAAACTATATTTACTCGTTGAATAGAAAACCTTCATGTGTTGAATCGATATTCATTCGTTGATTAGAAATTCATGTGTTGAATGGTATTCGTGTTTTAAATATAAAAATCACATTTTTATCTATATATATAAACTATAGAAAACCTTCATGTGTTGAATCGATATTCATTCGTTGAATTGAAATTCATGTGTCGAATGGTGTTCGTGTTTTAAATATAAAAAATCACATTTTTATCTATATATATAAACTATAGAAAACCTTTATGTGTTGAATTGATACTCATTCGTTGAATTGAAATTCATGTGTTGAATGGTGTTCATGTTTTAAATATAAAAATCACATTTTTATCTATATATATATATATATATAAACTATAGAAAACCTTCATGTGTTGAATCGATATTCATTCATTGAATTGAAATTCATGTGTTGAATGGTGTTCATGTTTTAAATATAAAAATCACATTTTTATCTATATATATAAACTATAGAAAACCTTCATGTGTTGAATCGATATTCATTCGTTGAATTGAAATTCATATGTTGAATGGTGTTCGTGTTTTAAATATAAAAATCACATTTTTATCTATATATATAAACTATAGATAACCTTCATGTGTTGAATCGATATTCATTCGTTGAATAGAAATTCATGTGTTGAATGGTATTCATATTTAGAAATAAATTGTTTTATAATAAAAATCACATTTTTATCATCTATGTGAACTATATAAAATAATAGTGTTTTGAAATGAATTGTTTTACAATAAAAATCACATTTTTATTATATACATGAATTGTTAAATATAATGAAGTGTTGAAATAGAAGACAGTTAGATAAAAATGTCATTTTTATCAAATGTATGAAAAGAATGTAGCTTTGAAATCGAAGAATCGGTATATATATATACATATATATATATATATATATATAGAATTAAAGTATATCAAATAACGATGCTGCAGTTCGTATTTTGAAACTGTGATTTCAAACGATTATACCGGGAGATCCGACCATCAGATTTTCCTGAAATCGCAACCGTTGGGTTCGCTTTGGAAATATCTTTCCAACGGCACCAACTTTGTAAAAATCCAACGGTTGGATTGTCTGGAATGTTTAAATCAAATCTGAAGAAAAACAGTGCCAGAATCGATTATATTTATATTTTTATATATATATATATATATAAATATAATTATATTTAATCGAATAATGACGCTGCAATTCGTATTTTGAAATCGAAACTTCAAACGATTATACCGGGAGATCCGACCGTCGGAATTTCCCAAAACTGGAACCGTTGGATTCATTTTGAAAAGATCTTTCTAATGATGTAAATTTTGTGAAGACCCAACGGTTAGATTTTCAGATATGTGTATATCAAATCTGAAGAAAAATAGTGCCACAGTCGCGTTATGGCCCGAAGCGTCGTTTTGAATAAATTGGCTATTTTAAAATAAATAAAAATAGCGATAAATCGTTATAAAATATTATAAACGATATGGATGTGATTTAGAAATTAACTGAAGGTTGGTTAATTCGAATGGTTTCCTGGGTGTTGATCTGATGTTGGTTTCGGCTTTCGGGGTTAATATTTGGGAAATCGTTCTCTTACTGATTGACGGTTAGTGACTAATGAATTGAAATGATGCGTGTATATGTTAGTGTTGCGCTTGTTTATTATATACGCGAGTTGCTCAGAAAGACCAGGTTTATCCCATTCTAAATAACAGAATCGATGATAAGAAATCGAAGATGAAGACGGTGGTCGAAGACCGGAGACCTTCACCTCGTTTGGATGGTTACCGAGGTCCTGATTGGGAGGCATCCCGAAATATGGATAAATAGTGGTGATCGTCCAGACGTACGTGGTGATCGATGGGTTTGCGAAGTATTTAGTGCCTCCGGTTTCGTTCAGACCCAGAACGGACTTGCAATTGGGAGTGTGTCTGACATTGGAATTTATCCTGTGTGATTGATAGCTATCAGTTGCACGGTGTGAATTGCCCGTGTGGCATGCTAAGATGCAGTGATCAGAGCTTCTGTTGAAAAGCAAAGTCTTGTGGTGATGATCAAAGCACCGTCTGTGTGGCTTAGCTTTGTGTATAACGTGAAATCGCGAGCCTCACACCCCGGTATGAACCAGAAACGGGAGCAGGACCTCAGGGAGGGCATGCGTTTCCTTTTAGCTGGGAGTGGCGTCAGTGGTTTTGCACGCCCTGACGAGTTTGACTAATGTGGTTGTTGCTGTTGCGAGACGCCTCGGTTAGATCGTACGATCCGGGTCCGATGGAGTCATTCGTTGGCTCACTTACACCCCAAAGGGCGGGGAAACGTATTGTTCAGGCATAATAATCCACCTCGGTGGACCGGCCCTGACGATCCAAGGCTTGCCTGCGCGCTTGCCTGAGACATGGGCTAGATTGTCTCGAATTTGGTAAGGACTATCTTTTGCCTTGGTTCATGACGGAAATCCAATTTCCAGATACGTGGCTGTGCGATTTTGATTGTATACCTATATATGGCGACATAGTGGTATGAGGCATTAATGCCGTCTATGATTGATAGTTATGATTTGAAATTATTTTTGAAACATATAAACACTAGCAATAATATCAAATGCCTTTGTTTTATTCGTATCAAGCATATTTTGGCCGTTATAAGGTAAAAACTCTATCCTCCGGTTTGCGTTGCATTGTGTGATGGGAACTGAGTCGTATAATGGCTTCATTTTTATAAAAAGCATTGCGATGTTTTAAAAGAAAGATCTGTTTTTAAAGCACTGGCAATCCAATGGAGTAAACCCGTTCCACGAAAGTGGCGTGGTCCTGTGATTAGCCATATTAGAAATGTGTTGAGTAGATTTCTCATACCAGTCCCATGACTGACTCGTAGTTTGTTTCACTTTCAAACTCAGGTGCCCCTTTTTCTACATGGGCAGCCTTGTATTCAAGTTTAGCTGGTTCTTTCTGGATAGCTGGAGCTGAAGATGGATTCTATCATTTATCTCTTTTTATGTTGTTCAGCTCCTATTGTACATTATGTTTGTTTTCCGCTGTAGACATATATGTATAGTTGAACTGTATTTGTACTAAGTATGATCCTGTATACTGTGTAACTCTGATGATTACTCTTATCCAGTATATTCTATTGTTCATTATCTGGTGTATTTATTTATTTCTGTTCTGCTATTATCTGTTTTATGTGTTATATTCCACGGATTACCCTTGCCGCCGTCAGTACGGGGTTTGGAGTCGTCTCATAAGTATACAGTTATATACATGTAATAAATCATATTAATATCACTAGTGCATATAAGTAGTTCCACACATTTCCGGCTAATTTATGTACTATAATAAGTTATATTCTTTATGAAAAATATATTCCTATCTAATAGTTGAAATAAAAATTTTAACTCAAGACAAAGATAAAGGAAATAACTTATTTTTAGATGAAAATTTCGTATAGCTATACATCTATAAGTAGGAAGCATGTTGTATTCGAATAATCTGCAATCCATATTGGTATGTTTTTGGATCAGTAGACAAAAAATTGCAGTTTAACACTGATACATAAATATTTAAATGGGGGCATCAAGACTTTCCTAGTGCCTTAGTGATGGATAGATACCTAAGTGCTTATGTGAAGTGATAAACCTTACATAAGGGCTATAAACCTTAATAGAGTTAAGGGCATTCCCTAGGGGAAGTAATGTAATTTGATTATATAACTTAACTATTATAGTGAATCTTAATTCATGTTGAATTAAGTTTATAGTTTTATTTTCTATTTCTTATGTTTTTATATTAGGGTAAAATTGATGTTTTAACTAATTAAATACATATAAATAGAAAATATTAAGATAAAATAATCAATTGTAGTAACGACTATGTTTAGAAATGCGAGTACTAGGTAATGTAAAATAAATACTTGTCGTTCAATATTCCTAGCCAAGATGTATATAGAATGGAATATTAAAATATCTATTGAAACTTGTATGCATAACGCTTCCCATATAATGGATGATTAATTACTCATGAATTTTGGGGAGGCACCAAGAGGTTACGTATATGTAGTTGTTTGAAATAAAAGAATTAATGGATAAGGGCAATTTTAAAATTTGTTACACAAGTCTAACTCTATGTCCAATCTTATTTATAATAAAGGTATTTGATTTTTACAATATACGTTGTTATATGTGTTGGATCCGGGTCAGCCCGCAATGAAAGATGTGCATGAATTTAGAAAAAAAATTCCTTATTGGATCATTATTGGACATATGAAGTCTAATTTAATTAGAATACATCTAAATTCAGCCTAAATAAAATCATGTATTTTATTCATTTATAAACCATAGTACAAAGTTCACTTGATTCAGTTTTACTTAATATATAAGTACATTTACATTCATTCATACATACACATACATACATACATATATATATATATATGTGTGTGTGTGTGTGTAAATATATATATGTGTATGTATGCATGTGTAATATGATATTCCGTGGGGGATATGACAAGCGTATATATAAGCATGTACATATAGTTATAAATATCAAAATAACTATATATATGTATATAAATATTTTTTATTATGTCCGCATCATTAGCCCAGCGGATAAGGAGTTGTGCCGAGGTAAGAACGACGCGAGTTAGAAACCCGGATTGGCATGCTAAGGGTTTACCATGTGCATACGTTAAAATAAGCCACCTATGTGGTGCCCGCTGACTGGGCTAAGAGCACTAGGGGGTTTTATGGCTCCATTCGGTTTACCCCCTGAACAAATTCAAAAAAATACTTTTTATTATGTAAAATGTTATATTTATATATAGTTTATACCATAAACAAAAACTAAAATGTATGTATGTGTATATAGAATTATATATCTATGAACATATATTTTATAAATATGCATGAATTAAAATGAATTAATTATTTTAATATAGATTATATGTATAAATTTTAAATATAATTATCAAGTGTAAATTTATATCATAATAAATTATGTATAAATAAATATACATATTAGTGATTTTCTTGTAATAATCGGTTATTTCTAACTATTTAAGTCGATGATAAAACTATCCCAAATTGTTCGAAATGACAGATTGTTATAACTATGAGGTTTAAATAAAATCAAATCACAAAAAGTTCACAGATAAATAATAGCAGAATAACATGCAACGGAATAAATATCTACAATAGTAGTTCATGAAGCTACTAAATGCAAATCTCAAAACTTATACATAATATCAGGTTACATAATAAATACAACAGAAGTCCAAATATAAGGATTTGTAATAAATAAAGAACTACTGACAAAACAAATAGAGGTGATGTATTCAACAAGTCTCCAGCTCTGTGAAATCTCAAAATTGTAACACTCGATCTGACCGGAGCATAATGCAAAAACAAAACACTCGAGTTAGGACTAACATTCTCATGCAAATAAACCAACTCAAGTGAAATGTTTAAATGGAATGCACTAATAACTTAAAGGACATTTGGGATTTCTATCTTTGAAGGTTTGTTAAAATATTTATTATATAATACAATATGCTATTATAATAGTGTCTATGGTAAGTATATTATTAGAATAGCGTAAGGGGAATTATCATTATTATCAAGTGTAAATTTATATCATAATAAATTATGTATAAATAAATATACATATTAGTGATTTTCTTGTAACAACTGGTTATTTCTTACTATTTAAGTCGATGATAAAACTATCCCAAATTGTTTGAAATGACAGATTGTTATAACTATGCGGTTTAAATAAAATCAAATCACAAAACATAAAAAGTTCATAGATAAGTAATAGTAGAATAACATGCAATGGAATAAATATTTACAATAGTAGTTCATGAAGCTACTAAATACAAATCTCAAAACTTATACATAATATCAGGGTTACATAATTAAATACAGCAGAAGTCCAAATATAAGGATTTATAATACATAAAGAACTACTGACAAAACAAATAGAGGTGATGTATTTAAGAAGTCTCCAGCTCTGTGAAATCACAATATTGTAACACTCGATCTGACCGGAGCATAATGCAAAAACAAAACACTCGAGTCAGGACTAACATTCTCATGTAAATAAACAAACTCAAGTGAAATGTTCAAATGGAATACATTAATAACTTAAAGGATATTTGGGATTTCTATCCTTGGAGGTCTGTTAAACTATTTATTATATAATACAATATGCTATTATAATAGTGTCTACAGAAAGTATACTATTAAAAATAGCGTAAGAGGAATTATCATTATTACCCTTACACCGTTTATGATACCGTAGTCTATAAAGATACCATAAAGTCTATCATAAACAAGTGGCTAACAGAGGGCATTCCATAAGTACATTACAAAACAAAATCGTAGGGGGCCCAATCAGGATAATGTGACAAGGCAACGAGGCTACACCCAATGGTAAGATTTAACAGGATTGTTGATCCAGGCTAGTGGTAACGCATAGTCGCAACTACTGCCCACCTCGAACAACACTCTCTTATCAAGGGTGACCACCAATAAATCATAAAGTAGGAGATATTGTATTGAAGAAACATGTCCGATAGGAGAAGTAGCCTCACTTGGTCTGGCTCCTGTTTTAGTCGTCTTAATTATGACCGGAAGGCCAAGACTATACATCATCGTTCTCTTACATCATTCCAGTAGAGTTCGCTGAACCAAACTACTTCATTCTGCATTCCCTACCATGTACACAGTTGTTAAAGTGGTTCCTGGTATCGACAGAGAGTACAACAATATTCAGTCCTGGTCTCTTTAACAACCAAATGATTATTTCACACCGTGGTCATTTATAATTGAAATCATATTAAAATATCATAAATCAAATATCAACAGTATTGGTTTGTATTCAAATAAATACTTCAATGTCACAAATCGTATTTCATTCAGATCATTATTTGATTGAGTTCAGAATTTTATTTATAAAACAGTTTGTTAACAAAATTACATTTTGATCCCAAATTTCAGTAACTCAAATATCATTAGTCAAAATCTTCATATTAACATTTGAAATTAACGGCTCAAACTCGAAATAGACTTTCTTTTAAAAATAGTAAATTTAATATAAAATAGTTTAATTTGAAATAATTATATTGATATAAAATATCTTGTTTTAAAAAGAATTATAAGATATATAATAACTAATTTTTTAATAAAATAGTTAAATTTCAAATTAGTTATAAGATAGATAATATTTAATTTTAATATAAATAGTGTTAAAATAATTAGTTCTATAAAATAGTCTAAAATCATTTAACATAAAATAATAGTAGTTCTAAAGTGTTCTAGTTTTAAATAGCACTCAATCCGAACCACATATCCGCCTTTCCAAGGTTAACTTATTATTAATTCAGATATCAAATGTCAATTCAAATCAATTTCCTCCTTAAACCGTATGTTCTTAATTCTAATTCATTTCAAAATAGTATTCAATTTGGGTTCGGTTTTATTACCTAAATCAATTTCTTCAAGTCTCAAGTTTACTTTAAATTACATTTTCAACCATTTCACACAAGCTAAATCTCATTTTCCAAATTTAATCAAATCTAAATATTTTATTTCAATTATATTTAGATCCAAACCTTTACTTAATAAATTATCATCAAATCAATTTATTAAGTTTCATAATCATAACAACCCCATATAAAACCCATTTTATCAGTTTCCAAATCATTTTAACTTAATTTAACAAATTCCATTTCAGTTAAATCATTCACATAAATTAAAATTACATTTCTAACTTCTCTTTTAAACCTTTCTTAATTTTAAAGTATTAAGAAAATTTATATTTATATTTTTATAAAAACCTATATTTATATATATATTAAAATTTAAATAATGTTAAACTATAATAAAAGATTTATTAAATTACTTATAAAATAATTTAAATTACTTATTTTTTAAAATAATGTTGTACTTGAAAATTCTAAAATAGCTTTATTAAGTAAAAATATTTTTATAATTTATAAATTACTTTTCAAAATAAACCAATGGTATTCTTTTATAGTTTCCTACCTAGGTCAAATAATACAGATATATATCATTCCGTGATTAAAATTAGAATCCCGGGTATATATCATTTCAACTTACATCCCAAATTGATTCAATTTATTTTTTAAAATCTTTACAATGGTTCAGATATGTATCATTTCAACCAATAGTGATTTACCTAAACCTACTTGTAGTATGAGAGTGATATAAACAAACATACATAATTCGTGCACCTACGTGTCATATATCGATCGTGGCATGACCTGTCGTATGTGAAAAATGTACATATCAAGTACAAAAAATGATTTCTAATATCAATCCTACAAATTTCACGGCAATTCATTCATGTTGAATTTAACATCCATGAACATGTAAGACGAGTGTGAGATAAACTCACCTTTTCGGAGCATGGAAAATAGTTGTTGACGCGAATTGACATAAAAATAGAACGATGAACTCCAAGCACGAATACGATGAATAAGCACAAATCAGGATCAGATCAAGCGCTACAAACCGGAATCAAGATATCAAGAACAAGATCGATATATTTTTAAGAAGCGAGACACAAAGAAAATTCTTGTAACAACCCGCATTTTACATATCGGAGGATCGTAAAATATTTTTATTTAATTCCCTGCGGGTTGGACCATTCTCTTATTCTGGTATGTTGTTTATGGGGATGCGAGGCATGTCCATAATTTTTACCAAGTTTATTTGTGACCATTTTCCCCTATCAGTCTTGTACAGGGAATAACTTTTGACTGGGATCGAATCAGTTGTTAAGGTCAGTTTCATTGGAAAGGAAATGGTGTAGCCAATTCCGTAGAGTGGTCACATTAAAGATTTGGTTCAGCTTTTTGGGAGGAATCGCTGTTTTTGTGTTTCATAATTTCTGTTCAGGTTTTTTGAGCCATTGATGGGTTGATTCGAGGAGGCCCATTAATAGGTTGGTGGGAGGCTATAAATTAGGGGTTAGAGGTATGGAGAATAGTTTACTTTCTTCATTATCTCATTTGGTTGAGCTCGTGATTCTCTTTTCTCAATCAAATACACCTTTCCACCATTAAAACTCTAGATCTACATAAGAAAATCGAAGATCAACATCCTTTGAAGATAGATCTACGTCAAGTGAAGAGAGATTGCATCAAATCAAGAGGTTTGAAGCATATTCTTCGTTGTTTGGATTGGGAATTTAGTGATTTCTTGTTAATTCGAAGAATTGGTGAGCGATAAGCATTTCTTACACGGATTCAATCTAGTATATGGGTTGCTTGATCTTATTTTCATCATTTTACGTTGTTTTCACCTAGATCTATGTCATGGTAAATATATTTTCATTTGAGTCACCATAAGGTCTAATTTAGCAACTTAAAACAGGTAATTCTTATGTTAATTCATATGTTTATGCAAGTTATATCCATTGTTTTGTTTGTTCATTCATGTATCGTGATTTTGGTGAATTTTATATGATTAGAACGAATAATTGTCATATTGATGTTGTTAATGATTTCATAAAGTGTCTATGGTTGAATTGGTTGCGTCGATGTTGTCGTTTGGTAATGATATGGTCAAGATTGGAGCTATTTTTGGTCAGATCTGGAGTCGGGTCGTTTTTCCTTAGGTCAGATCATTTTTGTTATTTCCCAAGAAATGGACAGTTGATGGATTGGGCAGTCTAATGGACTGGATAGTATAATGGACCGGCCAAAAGTTCTGGAGCATGGACTGGGCAAAAATTCAGAAGCATGGACTAAGCAAAAAATCTGGAGCATACATCGTTTGGCCTGAAATGGAGATAAGGGGATGAGCTTTGGGTCGTTGGATAGCTCCAGGTCGTTTGGGGGGGGGGGTATGGAAAGGCTTCAGGTCATTCTACAAAACTCAGGTCATATGAAGGGTTTAGGTTGTGGCCTCTGTAGGTCGGGTCGTGCGAGTGTATAAAGGTGGGTCGTGCTGAGTAGATCGCTGGCACTAGATCGTGGTGCATCAGGTCGGCCAAAATGTGGTACGGTGGATCGGCTAGTGTGTCACATCGCCGAGAGAAATGTCAGGTCATTCACAACCTGGAAGAATCGAGTCATGGGGAGATTGGAACGACCTAGTGATGGGTCATTTCAGGGAAGGATGACCTGACTGATGTAGACCATAATTTGATGTTATTTTGGTTTGGTGATGAATGTGACTTCAAAGTTTATTCGAGTTGGACTTGAAGCATGTTCGAAATGTTGTAAAATGTTCGTTGATCGTGGAGACATAACGAATATGAAGACGATTCAAGTTGGACTTGAACTAGTGCATTGTGACACCTCATGTCCGTTAATATCACTCTTTATCAAAATGCATTCAGTTTCGTAAAGCGTTATAGGTAAACAAGAGCAGAATATCACAAAACATATATAAAACAGCAGCGGAATTTAAAACTTCGTTACTTAGCAGAAAAACATCGTGGTCTCAAAACCAGTTACAACATTAGGCTAAAATACTGAAATCAAATTCATGAAACCAAAACATCTGTCCTGCGCTAAAAGCCATCAGAGTACAGAAATGTAAAATCATAATCCCCAATAATTGCCATAATAAGTAGTCAAAGTGATATATCAGAGCAGATCTAGATCCAAGAAGAAACATAAGAGAGAGAGTCCTAATCATGCCTGAGCGTTCCCACCTTGAGAACCTGGGGGGGGGGGGGGGGAGGGGAGGAGGGGAGGAAAAAAGGAAACAAAACTGGTCAGACATAAAGTCTTGCGAGTCCAGTGATTTTAGCATATAAAGAAGTAAAAGTAACATGACAGTCATATAAACTGGATTAGAGATAACAGTATCATATAACATATATAAACAGACCGAACAGGATAAGAAGATTAAAACAGGATAATATGGACCAAGCTATGCTTCTCAGTTATTTTTCTACACCAATACTAGTATAACAAATATATGACAGGATTAGGTATCCCCTAATTACTTAACAGAAATAGAATGACCCCCAAAGAATTATAGTGGTAGGATTACGTGTACACTAGTAACGGGTTTTGCCCCAAACAGAAATAAGAGGCATCTCAACAGAAATAATGAGTGTTTCCCTAAGCCGAAATAACGGGCAGCTCAACAGAAACAGATAGGTCTAAACGTACCCTAATTACTACCCACAAGCGATCGACTCCCTAATTCGTAAACACCCTGTGTCTGCCCCACAGTAGGGTGTATTACTTCCTAAAGTGGAAACCTACAGAAGGACAAAAAACTATTTACTAGTGCTACAACGACTTATTTTCCCAGGCAAGCCAGACCCATGCACGCACATGACTCCATTGGAACGCGCCATCAAACACTCCCTCCCAGATGAACCTCTTACAATCAGTTCAGTAAGGTGCCCTGACCCCTATCTAGTGTGGGGTCCCCGTTTGATACCAAAATGGGTCACTGACTGATATGTGCTCCACACAACAGATGACACAAGCCAAACCCCTAAGATTGTGTCCTCTAATCAACTAGGTTTTTTAATAGGTTAAGCTTTACAGATACACAAGTTCGCCTAACCCTCACAGATTAACAGGGTAAATTTTACAGGTAAACGAGTTCATATAATCTTAATAGATTTAACATGTTTACTTAACCTCACAGATTAACATGTTACAAATTAACAGGTTCGTGTAACCCCCATAGATTTAACAGGTTACAAATTAACAGGTTAACTGGTTCATACAACCCTATCAGATTAAACATGTTACAGATTAACGAGTGAACATAACTTGTTCATACAACCTTATCAGATTAACAGATTAACTGGTTAACAGGTTCATACAACCCCATCAGATTAAACAGGTTACAGATTAACGGGTTAACATGCTTATACAACCCCATCAGATTAAACAAGTTACAGATTAACGAGTTAAGAGGTTTATTCAACCCTATCAGATTATAGAGATTAACAGGTTAACAGGCTTATATAACTCTAACAGATTAGACAGATTACAGATTAACAGGCTTATACAACTGTAACAGATTAAACAGATTACCGATTAACAGGTTTATACAACCCTAACAGATTAAACAGATTACAGATTAACAGGTTTATACCACCCTAACAAATTAAACAGATTACAGGTTAATAGGTTTATACAACCCTAATATATTAAACAGATTACATATTACTAGGTTCCATAGGTTATATATATATAGTTTCATTAACATGTTCCACTTAATCTTTGAATTAATCCCATAATTTTACATGTTCATACACCCCAAATTTCAATCATACTCCAGAGTACAGGATATTCCCCAATAATTCACAGTACAACGTATGCCCTCAAATTTTAATCATAATTTACAGTACAAGATATGCCCCCCAAATCTTCCTTTTATTATCCTCATTCCCAATCATTCCCTAATTGTCCAAACTTTCGTTCATATGCAGATCTCTTATGAGATTGGCCTAGGCTCGAAGGTAGCCTAGGCTTATAAAATAAAAAAGGAATAGGAGATGGAGAAGAACCGAAATAGGCATATAATAACGACCGAACATCAGAAAAAATACATGTAAATATAACAGAACTGTTTAGATATAAATCAGTTTCTTAACAGGCATAAACTTAGACCCAGGTTTATTAACGTGTCAGAATTACTGTTAAACTTTACATCTAAAAGTAACATGAACTAACAGAGATTGGATCTAAAGAACAGAGAATAATATGCTAATGTTGCAGAAGATATTCTTGCGTGTATATAGACTAGTGTTGAAGAAGATAGTCTGATTCAATCCAAGTAGAGGCATCATTTCTATGTCTCCATGGTTATAGGTCTAGAAAAACAATAGAAATTCCATCCTATATATAGGCTATCTCCGAACCCAGTCACAAAACAAGTACAGGTTCAGTAGAACGAATTATTCGAGATCCCCGTTGGGTCGACCCACCCCCACCTGGGTCGACCCACCTGGCCATGGGTCGACCTAACCCAGGCGTGGGTCGTCCCATGCCGGTCCAGATCTCACCAACTTTTCCTGCTTCGTATTTTCAAATTATTTTGAATTCTGGTTTTGAATTTATTTGTACATAAGACTCTTATATGTATACAAACTTCTAATCTTCATATCTTTCTCATACGATGTCCAACTCAAAGTCTATCTTAAGCAGAATTCCGAGACGAACGCAATGGTAGTCCATTTTACTTAATTCCCAATATTTAATTAAGTATTCTTTAGTTTATCATTATAATGTCCTTTAAAATTACGGGGTGTTACATTCTCCTATACTTAAAGGATTTCGTCCCTGAAATCTCCAATTTAAGAAGAATGTTCATCCTAACATCCATCAACCATCTACTCATCCATCAATCACAAGCATCCATTATCCTTAAGATATTTCTAATGCTTATGTGAATATATGCAAAGCTGTGTGTATATGTCCCTATACTAATGCGAAAAAAATCAGGCGGTCTATTGATTCTGTCGACCTCCTTAATGCAATGTATGTTAGTGTCATGAATCCAACATGTATGCAAACAATCCTAATATATCATGTAAACGCTATATGTGTTCACAATCATCCGTCCAAATGCAACATCCATATGATGATACATCCACTTCCATCCATAAAAAGAGAATAAAAATGCACGCACATCCATGTGCAGTATGAGAGTGCTTGAGCCGATCTACTGCCTAGTGTGTGTATATGCATCCACGAGCAAACAATAGCAAACACTTGCATCCACTTGTATCCATCAAACATAACATATTTCAAACACATTTTTACATCCATTGGTTGTCTACTAAAGGTCGAAGATTGATTGATAGGATATACTCAAATGACTAAAGCAAGTACGAATAAAAGCTTGGAGAAAGAAGTTAAGAACATAACCTTGAAAAGTGAAGGGTACAAAGCACGAATCTTGTCTCCAGTCTCCCAAGTTGCATCCTCGTTGTCTTCACCCTATTGAACTTTCATTAACTTGACCTCTCTGTTGCGTAACTTCTTAACCTATGATCCAAGTATACAGGTAGGAACTCGTCTACTGTCGCCTCCCTTTCTACCTCTACTTCCTCAAGTATTCTCGGCTCTACTACTTCTGCTGTTTCGTGCAAACATTTTCGCAAATGAGAAACGTGGAAAACATCATGAACACCTGCCAATCTCTCTGGTAGTCTCACCTTTCACTAAGCCTATCAAGATGTCTGCTATTTATGGGTCCTCTCGCTGCGAAGGTCCTTATCTGATTCATAAGAGTAGGTCACACCTCTAAAGGTGCCAACCGACCATGTGTAAGATCCGTAATGGCCTATAATCGAAGGTCGATATGTACTCCGAACTCCGCCCTTCTACGAGTAGAGGACTCAAAGTCATCCTCTGCCTACTCAACGCATCCACCACTACATTACCCTTGCCAGAGGTATAAGCACTCTAAAAATCATATGACGCAAGGAACTCCACCCATTACTACTATCTCAAATTGAGATCCCTTTGCGAGAATAGATACTTGAGCGACTTATGGTCTGTGTATAACTCGAACCTCTCTCCAAGTAGATAACACCGCTAAGTCTTTAGCGTGAATACTATAGCAGCCAATTGCAAATTATAGGTAGGGTAGTTCCTCTCAAGAACCCTCAATTGTCTATAACCGTAGCATACTACCCTTCCCACTTGCATTAAGACGGCACCAAGTCCTGTACCACATGCATCAGTGTAGACTGTGAACACTTTGTTCCCATTAGGAAAAGTCAAAATCGGGGCTGTTGTCTGAGCCATCTTCAATCGCTGAAAAGCGTCCTCACAGTCAATGCTCCAAGAAAAGGTCAAATTCTTCTTCGTCAGTCTGGTGAGCGGGGATGATATCTTTGCGAAGTCCTTGATAAACCTCCTATAATAGCCTGCCAACCCAAGAAAACTCTTCACCTCCGTTACATTCTTTGGAACCTTCCAATCTTGGACAGCAACCGCTTTCGCGGGATCCACCACTATCCCATCCTTGGAAACCATATTCCCTAGAAATCTCACTTCCTTTTTCCAAAAGTGACATTTGGAGATTTTCGCCTTAAGTTGGTGTGCTCGATGAGTCCTCAAAACCTCCCCTGAATGTAGGGCATGCTCTTCCTCGCTCTTCGACAAGATCAAAATATAATTCACAAAGACCACAACGAACTTATTCAGAAACTCCCTGAACACCCTACTCGTCAGATCCACAAAATATGCTGGTGCATTTGTCAACCCAAAAGGCACGACTAGCCACTCAAAGAAACCATCCGGAGTTCTAAAAGCAGTCTTATCTTTACTGTCCTCGGCCACCTTCAATTTATGAAATCCCATGGCTAAATCTAACTAAGAGTAAATAGATGCGCCAACAAGTTGGTCAAACAGATCATCGATCCTCGGAAATGGGTGCCTATTCTTCACGGTGAGCTTATTCAACTATTTGTAATACACACATAAGAGAAGAGAGCAATCTGCCTTAGTTGCAAAGACAACTGGAGAACCCCATTCTGATATGCTTCACCTAATGAACTCCTTCTCAAGTAGTTCCCTTACTTGCTTGCTAAACTCCTTCCTTTCCCTAGGAGCCATGTGGCGCATAGGCAATGCGACTGGCTTTGCATTATCCACCAAGTATATCCGAAAATCAATCGCACGCCTTGGGGGTAAGCCCCTAACCTCATCAAAAACATCCGGATACTCATAAACTACAGGTACATATCACAAATCATCGACGGAAGCGTCAAGTGATTCTAGGAAACTAAGTATGACAGACCCCTTTGGGTCACAGAAAATCTTGAGAGTCCTTCCTCGGCAGGTCAAAAGTATAACGACCCTCCTCTCATAGTCTAGAATGGCACCATACATGGCTAGCCAATCCATCCCTAGAATCAGACAATAGCCCATAAAACCAAGCACATATGCGTCGCACTCAAACTCGACACCCAATACATATAACCTCAAACCCCGACATAACATAGACAGATGAGTCATGCTCCTAATGGGATTTGAGACTATAACGGGATCAGAAACGGTACTAAGGTGCAGAGACTCAACCACAGAATCAGATATAAAAGAGTGAGAAGTGCTAGAATAAAAAAGGATCCTAACTAGATGATCGGAAAGAGAAATAAAACCTTCAACAAAAACTTTCCAACCTCTGTCCAGTACACTAGCCTCGAGAGAACGCACCTTTCCTCCAGAAGATCCTGCCCTTTGGCCCTATCCTTGCTTCTTCGGGCACTCCTTAGTGTAGTGTCCGACTTCACCACAGTTGAAACAAGCATTCTTCCTTTTTCTGTAATCGTTGGCCAAATGACCCAAGCTCCCACAACCATGACACTTCTTCTTGCCTTGAGCTTTGTCATTCTTTCTACCCTTCTTTTGCGGTTCTTTCTTAGGTCACACTTTCTTGTTTTGCGTCTCATCGGTCTTAATTCCCTGATTCTCCTCTTCAACATCCTCGTGCAGCATGTTAACAAGTCTCTCAAAGGTCGCCTCCATCGCATAGAAACCCTTACGAAGCTTGAGAGAAAATTTGACGTAGGTAGAACTACTGCGGCTACAAATGGAGGTTGGGCAATTCCTTGCCCTTCGACATTGGCCACAGTTTTAACATGCCTATAGAACCATGTCGCAATGGGGACACCCTTCGGAAGTTGGGATCACCAGATTTTCAGGGGAAGAAACAATGTTTCAATAATATATCGAGATAATGTTGAATATGGCTTTGGGGAATATGTTTTTTAAAAACAGGCTTTTCTTTAAAAATACTTCATTTTTTAAAACAGTTTTCAAAACTTTTATCCGACTTTGTAACCTTCAGCTATGATACCAAATGTGACACCCCACGTCGTTAATGTCAATATTTATTAGAATGCATTAAGTTCCACGAAGCATTATAGGTAAACAGTAACAGAATATCCCTAGACATATATAAAATAGCAGTGGAATTTAAAATTTCATTACATAGCAGAAAAACTTCGTAGTCTCAAAACCAGTTACAACATCAGGCTAAAATACCGAAATTGTTTCATGAAACCAAAACATCTGTCTTGCGCTAAAAGCCATCAGAGTACAGAAACGTAAAATCATAATCCCCAATAATAGCCATAACAAGTAGTCAGAGTGATACATCAGAGCAAACCAAGATCCAAGCAGAAACAGAAGAGAGAGTCCTTATCATGCCTGAGCGTTCCCACCCTAAGAACCTGTAGGGGAAAGGAAGAGAGAGAAAATGAAACATAACGAGTTAGACATAAAGGATGGTGAGTCCAGCGACTTTTAGCTTATAAAGAAGTAAAAGTTACATGATAGGCATATAAACTGGATGAGAGTTAACAGTATCATATAACATTTACAAACAGACTGAACATGATAAGCCAATTAAAACAGGATAATATGGAATAAGCTATGCTTCTCAATTATTTCTCTGCACCAATACTAGTATAACAGATATGTGATAGGGTTAGGTATCCCCTAATTACTTAATAGAAAAAGATTGATACCCACAGAATTATAACGGTAGGACTAGGTGTACACTAGTAATGGGTTTTACCCCAAACAAAAACAGCAGACACCTCAATAAAAATAACGGGAGTTACCCCAAACTGAAATAACAGGCAGCTAAACAGAAACAGACAGGACTAGATGTACCGTAATTACTACCCCTAAGCGATTGGCTCCCTAACTCGTAAAAACCCGGTGTCGGCCTCATAGTAGGGTGTATTACTTCCTAAAGTGATAACCAACAGAAGAACACAGACCTATTTACTAGTGCTACATCAACTTATTTTCCCAAGCAAGCCGGACCCATGCACGCACATGACTATATTGGAACGCGCCATCAAACACCCCCTCTCAGATGAATATCTTACAATCAGTTCAGTAAGAGTGCCCTGACCCCAACCTAGTACTGGGTCCCCGTTTGATACCAAAATGGGTTACTGAATGATATGGGCCCCACACAGCAGATGACACAAGCCAAACCCCTTAGCTAGTGTCCCGCAATCAACTAGGATTTTTAACAAGTTAAGCCTTATAGATCAATAGGTTCACCTAACCCTCACATATTAACAGGTTAATTTTTTTAGGTAAACAGGTTCATATAATCTTAAAAGATTAAACAAGTTTACTTAATGTGAAGACCCCAAAACCCCGTACGACGGTGTTAAGGGTAATCTTTTGAAATATAACACATAAACAGATGACAGCAGAACGGAAATAAATAAATACACCAAATAATGTACAATAGAATACACTGGATAAACGTAATCATCAGAGTTACACAGTATACAGGATCATACTTAGTACAAATGCAGTTCAACTATACATAAATGTCTACAGCGGAAACAAACATAATATGTACAATAGGAGCTGAACAACATAAAAAGAGATAAATGATAGAATCCATCTTCAGCTCCAGCTATCCAGAAAGAGCCTGCTAAAACTTGAACACAAGGCTGCCCGTGTAGAAAAAGGGGCACCCGAGTTTGCAAGTGAAACAAACTATGAGTCAGTCATAGGACTGGTATGAGAAATCTACTTAACACATTTTATAATATGGCTAATCACAGGACCACGCCACTTTCGCGGAACGGGTTTACTCCATTGGATTGCCAGTGCTTTAAAACAAATACTTCTTTTAAACATCGCAATGCTTTTTATAAAAATGAAGCCATTATAAGACTCAGTTCCCATCACACAATGCAACGCAAACCGGAGGATAGAGTTTTTACCTTATAATGGCCAAAATATGCTTGATACAAATAAAACAAAAGCATTTGATATTATTACTAGTGTTTATATGTTTCAAAAACAATTTCAAATCATAAGTATCAATCATAGACGGCATTAATGCCCCATACCACTATGTCGCCATATATAGGTATACAATCAAAACTGCACAGTCACGTATTTGGAAATTGGATTTCCTTCATGAACCAAGGCAAAAGATAGTCCTTACCGACTTCGAGACGCTCTAGCCCGCCCCTCAGGACCCAGACTCAGGTGGGCCCTTGGATCGTCAGGGCCGGTCCACATGGAGTGGATTAAAATGCCTGAACAATGCGTTTCCCCGCCCTTTGGGGCGTAAATGAGCCAACGAATGACTCCATCGGTCCCGGATCGACCGATATATCCGAGGCGCCTTGCAACAGCAAAACCACATAGGTGAAAAATAGTATAAATGTCAGCCAGTTTAAGCACCGACACCACCTCTAGCTAGAAAGAAACACATGTCCTTCCTGAGGTCCTCTCCCATTTCTGGTTCATACCGGGATGTGAGGTTCGCGAATTCACGTTATACACAAAGCTACGCCACACAGGCGGTGCTTTGATCATCAACCACAAGACTTTGCTTTTCAACAGAAGCCTTGATCATTGCACCTTAGCATGCCACATAGGCAATTCACACCATGCAACTGATGGCTATCAATCACACAGAATGAATTCCAATGTCGGACACACAGTCCATTTACAAGTCTGTTCTAGGTCTGAACGAAACCGGAGGCACTATATACCTCGCCTATCCATCGATCTCCACGTACGTCTGGACGATCACTACTCATTTTCCATATTTTAGGATGCCTCCCAATTAGGGCATCAGTTATCATCTAACCGAGGTGAAGATCTCCGGTCTTCAACCACCGTCTTCATCTTCGATTTCTTATCGTCGATTCAGTTATTCAGAATGGGATAAATCCGGTCTTTCTGAGCAACTCGCGTATATAATAAACAAGTGCCACATAAACACGACATATGCTTTATTCCAATTCATTAGTCACTAACCGTAAATAGGTAAGAGAACGATTTCCCAAATATTAACCCCGAAGGCCGAAACCAACATCAGATCAAAACCCAGGAAACCATTCGACTTAGCCAACCTTCAGTTAGTTTCTAAATTTCACATTACATATCATTTATAATATTTTATAACGATTTATCACTATTTTTATTTATTTAAAAATAGCCAATTTATTAAAACGACGCTTAAGGCCATAACGCGGCCGTGGCACTATTTTTCTTCAGATTTGATTTACATATATCTAAAAATCTAACCGTTGGATCTTCACAAAATTTATATCATTAGAAAGATCTTTTCAAAACGAATCCAACGGTTCCAGTTTTGGGAAAATCGGATGGTCGGATCTCCCGGTACAATCGTTTGAAGTTTCGATTTCAAAATACGAACTGTAGCGTCGTTATTCGATTTAATTTAATTATATTTATATATATATATATATATATAAATATAATCGATTCTGGCGCGGTTTTTCTTCAGATTTGACTTAAACATTCCAGACAATCCAATCGTTGGATTTTTACAAAGTTGGTGTCGTTGGAAAGATATTTCCAAAGCGAACCCAATGGTTTCGGTTTCGGGAAAATCCGATGGTCGGATCTCCCGCACTAATCGTTTGAAATCACGGTTTCAAAACATGAACTGCAGCTTCGTTATTCGATTCGTTTAAATTATATTTATTTATATATATATAATCTATTCTTCGATTTCAAAACGATATTCTTTTCATATATTTGATAAAAATGATATTTTTATCCAACCGACTTTTATTTCAACACTTCACTATTTTTAACAATTCATGTATATAATAAAAATGTGATTTTTTTATGTAAAACAATTTATTTCAAAACACGACTATTTTATATAGTTCATATAGATGATAAAAATATGATTTTTATTATAAAAAATTTCTTTTGAAACACGACTATTTTATATAGTTCATATAGATGATAAAAATATGATTTTTATTATAAAACAATTTATTTCAAACACGAATACCATTCAACACATGAATTTCTACTCAACGAATGAATTTCTATTCAACACATGAACGGTTTCAACATATGAAAATAATTTCAACAAATGAAAATAATTCTAACACATGAATATTTCAGAAAATTTAGGCAGCATAACGGCAGGGTAGTTAAAACCGAGGCCGTCCTTAGTACGGCTCCTCGCTCTACCTTAAAGCCTCGCAGCTTTTGACAATGCGGATTTCATGCATCTAGTTCGCACGCAGGCGGCATGTATATTATTTTTCATTTCCACAAACTAATCCTATGTGGTTTCAACCAAATAATTCTCAACCACAAACGGATATTTTTCAAACACAATCAATCAATTTCAACCACAAACAATTCTAATCAACCATTCGTAATCAACCAATTTTCACACCAATCACAACCAATAAATATCGTCCATGGTTTGTGGACGAGGGGTGTGTGTATATATATATATATATTTATTTATATAAGCATTTCACTTCTATTTCAACACATATATAATTTTTACAACGCATATATAACTTATATATCGAACGTACAACTTATACAACGCTTATACAAGAGGTGTACAACACTTATATAACTCATACATCGACTATATAATTTATACATCGTCGTTTTCCATATCGTTTATAATTTAGAAATCTCACCTTGGATTCCACTCCACCAAAAATAGCAGAAGGCTCAGAAAAATATGCGGTCTCTTCTAGAATGTAGAAGACGTCCACACGAGTCCACTGTCTCTTGTTTCACTGAATTTCGTCAAGAAACGAAAAAGATATGATTTTTACAGTGAATTCAAAAACTGTAGCGCTTTAAAGTGCTAAAATATAGTTAAAATAAAAATAGCCGTATACCTTTCTGAAATGTTCAAAACTAGGTTTTGATTTTTCTTTGAATCCGCGCAACGATACGTCGATCGGCCTTCGCCACGTGAAAGAGGGGAGAGAGGCGCGCCTAGGGGTGGCGGTGTGGTCAGGCTCGATCGTCGGTGGTGTTCGTGGCGGTGCGATGAACAGCTCGACTTTCGAGCTCGAGATCTCCCCCAATACTCAACGAAAAATTCGAACCCTGGTATGGATTTAAAGATCTCGAGGTGCTCTACAAATTTCCCAACTGGAGTGTTTGATTTTGATGCGTGGATTGATCAGAAAATGAACGGGAAAGTTGGAAGGGTTGCCGTCGTCGATCGGGGGTGTGGGGAGAGAGAAAGGCTGATGTGGACAAATGAGATATTTTCTTATATTTATAAATTTTTAAAAATCCAAAAATACCCCTTATCTCTTACGAACACCAATTCAAACCCAACGACTGTCGTCCCTAGCCAAATACCCCCATTCCGAACACAATGGGATATGTTTCGTAGGCCCATTCGACTGTTTCAGTCAGTTTTCTTTTAAATTAAAATATAAAGCATTCAATATTTGATTTGAACGTACATTTCAATTTGTCGGGGCCACTTACTGATTCTAAAAATTCCCAAAAAATAAATCTAGCTATGTTTTGACGATACGGTCCCAACAAAACTAGTTTCGTCGAATTCTGAGACCGTTTGCAAAATGACCATTTTCTGGTCGATCCAATTTAATAGAAATCGACCAAACACATTTTCCTTTGCCACGCTCACATATTAGCTTCAAAAATTATGAAATTTTGAAACCTAGCAAAAATTTGACATCCCGGATCCAACAAAAGTGGTTTCGTCGAATTCCGAGGTCGTTTGCAAAATGGCCATTTTCACGGGCTATATAAACTCTATATCGACCTTTCTGAAAATTCATTTGGCCATAACTTTTGCTTTCCGCTATGAAACTTCGATTTTTCAGATTCATTAGAAAGATATTCACTAACAGATTTAAATATTTTTGGTTTCACCAAAATCCATTTTGTTTTGCACCCGGTATAGTCAGTCAAAGTTTGAATTCAAATTTTGAAACTACCGCGCCATTTCAGGCCTTGTTTATAATTAGAATTAATTATATTTATTTTCAAACGTCGATTCAAACTTACTTTTCGTCGTTATTACTTAAAATATTTATGTTAAATATTTAAAATCCACCAAAACAACCAATTTAAAATTTTCAAACTGGTTCAGATTTTCCGGGTCGTCGCAATCTCCCCCACTTAAAACTTTTCGTCCCCGAAAAGGAACTAATTCGAAAGTGGTTTGATTAATCAACTCTACTTCCGTTCTGTCTTCCATTCTCCAACTTTTCAGTTTATGAGAATTTTCCAATTCTTCAAAAATTTGGCTAACACCCGGAATTTTCGAAAAATTTCGCCATAACCTCCTTTGTACGGGGAGGGGTTTGGAAATTTATTGGGCCGTATTAGGTACCCAATAAATCCTATAAAGCATACACATATTTATAGTGATATATTCTGGTGTTTACAGGGGAGTGTGTATAGATAATAACTCCAGAGAATAAATTCTCGTCACCTTGTCTAAGCCTGAGGGAGTGTGTATTTTTAATTACTCTAGAGAATAAATTCTCGTCACCTCGTCCCGTGTGGGAAATAAATAATCCATGTGCCGTATCTAATAACTAGAGAGATGTGATTATTGTCAACTCCAGACCCGTGTGGGGTTTTTATTAATCTGGTAATTTACCGTTATATTTTATATGGTCCATATCAATCATCAGTTCGACCTGTAAAATATAGTCATCGCCATACAAGCCTCTCGCTCGTATGGTAAATCTTCAACCTCGTCACACAAGCTCCAAATGCTTATGTGGTATATGATGAAGTATGCCTATCTTCAAGAAGTATGCCATGTAGTGTAGTTCAAAATTAATTGTTACTATCCTATGGCGACATTTATTTTTACACACAGAACAACCAGCACTCCGCATCCACTGGCATTCACAGGAGTTGATATAATAATATTTCGCATCCAACTCATTAAGGTTTACCTATTTGTTGGGCATGCAAATAAATTCTTTACTCCACAGCTAACCCATTTACCTGTTCAAACATATATAATGTACATGTACATATTTCTATCTATTTTGAAATCAGTTCAATGTGTGATTTAATCAAATAAATTCTACCATTCATTCTCTTATTAATTAAATTAACTATCGTTCTAATAATTTAATTAATCTAACCCACTATCACACAACACAAACAACAACCAATTTGTTTTTAACTTTTCAAATATATATCTTTTATATATGTTCAAAAATCATATTTCTAAAACCAGACTATAAATATAATCACAAATAGTTATTTATAAACATATTATTCTCGACTCGTTCTGGGGCATTTCTGACCCCATCTCTAACGAGTTATTCTGATTCTGTTATACTCATACAAGGATATTCCTGACCCTGTCTATAATGAGTTATTCGTCCTAGAACACTACTGGTTCTATCTCTGATGAGTTCGTTAATGTGTTATATACCAGAACTAAGCTTAACCAAAGCTCTGATACCACGGTGTGACGACCCCAAAACCCCGTACGACGGTGTTACGGGCAATCTTTTGAAATATAACACATAAAAAGATGATAACAGAACAGAAATAAATAAATACACCAAATAATGTACAATAGAATACACTGGATAAACGTAATCATCAGAGTTACACAGTATAGAGGATCATACTTAGTACAAATATAGTTCAACTATACAGAAATGTCTACAGCGGAAACAAACATAATATGTACAATAGGAGCTAAACAACATAAAAAGAGATAAATGATAGAATCCATCTTCAGCTCCAGCTATCCAGAAAGAGCCTGCTAAAACCTGAACACAAGGCTGCCCGTGTAGAAAAAGGGGCACCCGAGTTTGCAAGTGAAACAAACTATGAGTCAGTCATGGGACTCGTATGAGAAATTTACTTAACACATTTTATAATATGGCTAATCACCGGACCACGCCACTTTCGCGGAACAGGTTTACTCCATTGGATTGCCAGTGCTTTAAAATAAATACTTCTTTTAAACATCGCAATGCTTTTTATAAAAATGAAGCCATTATAAGACTCAGTTCCCATCACACAATGCAACGCAAACCGGAGGATATAGTTTTTACCTTATAATGGCCAAAATATGCTTGATACGAATAAAACAAAAGCATTTGATATTATTACTAGTGTTTATATGTTTCAAAAACAATTTCAAATCATAAGTATCAATCATAGACGACATTAATGCCCCATACCACTATGTCGCCATATATAGGTATACAATCAAAACCGCACAGTCACGTATTTGGAAATTGGATTTCCTTCATGAACCAAGGCAAAAGATAGTCCTTACCGACTTCGAGACGCTCTAGCCCGCCCCTCAGGACCCAGACTCAGGTGGGCCCTTGGATCGTCAGGGCTGGTCCACACGGAGTGGATTAAAATGCCTGAACAATGCGTTTCCCCGCCCTTTGGGGGCGTAAATGAGCCAACGAATGACTCCATCGGTCCCGGATCGACCGATATATCCGAGGCGCCTCGCAACAGCAACAACCACATAGGTGAAAAATAGAATAAATGTCAGCTAGTTTAAGCACCGACACCACCTCTAGCTAGAAAGAAACGCATGTCCTCCCTGAGGTCCTCTCCCGTTTCTGGTTCATACCGGGGTGTGAGGTTCGCGAATTCACGTTATACACAAAGCTATGCCACACAGGCGGTGCTTTGATCATCAACCACAAGACATTGCTTTTCAACAGAAGCCTTGATCATTGCACCTTAGCATGCCACACAGGAAATTCACACCATGCAACTGATGGCTATCAATCACACATAATGAATTCCAATGTCAGACACACGGTCCATTTACAAGTCTGTTCTGGGTCTGAACGAAACCGGAGGCACTATATACCTCGCCTATCCATCGATCTCCACGAACGTCTGGATGATCACCACTCATTATCCATATTTCGGGATGCCTCCCAATCAGGACATCAGTTATCATCCAACCAAGGTGAAGATCTCCGGTCTTCAACCACCGTCTTCATCTTCGATTTCTTATCGTCGATTTAGTTATTCAAAATGGGATAAACCCGGTCTTTTTGAGCAACTCGCGTATATAATAAACAAGTGCCACATAAAAATGACATACGCTTTATTACAATTCATTAGTCACTAACCGTAAATCGGTAAGAGAACGATTTCCTAAATATTAACCTCGAAGGACGAAACCAACATCAGATCAAAACCCAGGAAACCATTCGACTTAGCCAACCTTCAGTTAATTTCTAAATTTCACATTCCATATCGTTTTCAATATTTTATAATGATTTATCGCTATTTTTATTTATTTAAAAATAGCCAATTTATTCAAACGACGCTTCAAGCCATAACGCTGTCGTGGCGATGTTTTTCTTCAGATTTGATTTACACATATCTGAAAATCTTACCGTTGGATCTTCACAAAATTTATATCATTAGAAAGATCTTTTCAAAATGAATCCAAGGTTACAGTTTTGGGAAAATCCGACAGTCGGATCTCCCGATACAATCATTTGAAGTTTCGATTTCAAAATACGAACTGCAGCGTCATTATTCAATTTAATTTAATTATATTTATATATATATAAATATAATCGATTCTAGCGCTGTTTTTCTTCAAATTTGAATTAAACATTCCAGACAATCCAACCATTGGAATTTTACAACGTTGGTGTCGTTGGAAGATATTTCCAAAGCGAACCCAACGGTTTCGGTTTTGGGAAAATCTGATGGTCGGATCTCCCGCACTAATCGTTTGAAATCACGGTTTCAAAATACGAAAAGCAGCTTCGTTATTCGATCCGTTTAAATTATATATATATATATATAATCTATTCTTCGATTTCAAAACGATATTCTTTTCATATATTTGATAAAAATGATACTTTTATCCAACCGACTTTTATTTCAACACTTCACTATTTTTAACAATTCATGTATATAATAAAAATGTGATTTTTTATGTAAAACAATTTATTTCAAAACACGACTATTTTATATAGTTAATATAGATCATAAAAATAAGTTTTTTATTATAAAACAATTTCTTTTAAAACACGACTATTTTATATAGTTCATATAGATGATAAAAATATGATTTTTATTATAAAACAATTTATTTCAAACACGAATACCATTCAACACATGAATTTCTATTCAACGAATGAATTTCTATTCAACACATGAACAGTTTCAACATATGAAAATAATTCTAACACATGAATATTTCAAAAAAAACCGACAGCATAACGACAGGGTAGTTAAAACCGGGGCCGTCCCTAGTACGGCTCCTCGCTCTACCTTAAAGCCTCGCAGCTTTTGACAATGTGGATTTCATGCATCTAGTTCGCACGCAGGTGGCATGTATATTTTTTTTCATTTCCACAAACTAATCCTATGTGGTTTCAACCAAATAATTCTCAACCACAAACGGGTATTTTTCAACCACAATCAACCAATTTCAACCACAAACAATTCTAATCAACCATTCGTAATCAACCAATTTTCGCACCAATAACAACCAATAAATATCGTCCATGGTTTGTGGACGAGGGGCGTATATATATATATAAGCATTTCACTTCTATTTCAACACATATATAATTTTTACAATGCATATATAACTTATATATCGAACGTACAACTTATACAACGCTTATACAAGAGGTGTACAACGCTTATATATGTAACGACCCGCATTTTTCAGCGATATAATTAATTTATTTAATTATTTAATTTGTGATTTAGAGAATTAAAGGGTCGTGGAATTAAATTATACGGATTTATTTAATTGAAATAAAAAATATAATAATATATTTAATCCTGGAATTATCAAAAATAGTGGAATTTCACAGTATTGTGAATTTAGATTATTTAAAGTATATATATCAGTTTAGAGTTGAATTATATTGGCGAATATATTCTCTGATCGACAGTTGAACGTATAAATTATAATTTAATTATAATCGAGCTCGAAATGGCGCGACAGTTCGCTATTTGGCGATTTGAACTTCAACTGAATGTACAGGGCTCGTTTTAACTCGGATTTCCCTGAAACAAGAAACGTGTGGAGCTGGTGGAGTATATCTTTCTAGTGAAAGAGAAAAATCGGGATTTCGTCGGGTGGATTTTGAGTTATGTCCAAATCAAATTCTCAGAAATGCAGCGCCCTGACCATAACGATTTAATTATATTTTATATAAGGATTTAAAAAGAAATCGAACATCAATGTAACTCTGATGATGAACTATCGAGCTGTAAATCCATCTATATTTATTCTGGCACAGTGTGATATATATTGTGGATATATACGATAATATTTATTTGTTTATAATTAAGTTAATTATTTTTAAATATATTTATATATTTAAAAGGGTTATTTAGAGCTTTAAAAATAGCCAGTTTTGCATACAACCCCGGTTTTCGACGAAACCATTTTTGTTGGATCCGCAATATTAAATTATTGTTAGATTCCAAGTTTGGCGATTTTTAGAGGCAGTTTGTGGCCATATGGATTTTTTGAGTGAAAAACAGTCAGTATTTCGATGGTTAAAAATATGATGTGTGAGCATACAGAGTCGAAATTCGACGAAACCAGTTTCGTTGGGTCCGTAATGTCGGACTCTAGCTGCGTGGCCGATTGGGTAATTTTTGGGGGTCGTATGTGATCACAGGGATTTTTAGAGTACGAATGGAAGCAGTGATAACTTAAAAATAAATATAAAATTCGATTAAAAAATATATTAAAACTTCTCTATATAATGCCTCATTCACCTTTAACCCTAACAACCTCTTCTCTCTGGCAAAAAGTGCGCCGCCACCCAAGAAAAAAAATTCCACAGTGAAAATCTCACCTTCAAAAATCAAATTAAATTCATAGGAAAATCCTAAAATCACCATTTTTGTTTCTTTGAATTCCTGGGACCAAGGGTGTCATGCTGGTGCCAATCTGGTGGGTTGCGACACCCCTTTATCTGTCATCGGAAATTTAACAGAAGTCTAGGGTTGAGCGGTTTGGAAATTTTAAGCATGGATTAACGAATTCGAATTCGTTTTAGGATTGAGGAGGTGATTTAGCAGTTTATTTGAATTTTTGGGGATTTATCGAACCAAAAAGTGTAATGGTTTTTTCCAGTGGTTGCGGGGAAAACTGGGTTCGACACGAGCTATTGGTGGGGCGAGTGCAAGTCTGTGGTGATGGGGTTTAAGTGGATTGATCGAGGAGGAGGATGGTGATTTTTGTTTGGGTTTTTATGTTGGGAGGATGGTGCGATTTGGGTTCTTCGTTGAGGAATGGGGTGTTCGAACAAATACTGGAGCGGGTCGTAGAAGAAGGAGATGAGCGAAGTGATTAGGGAGCTAATGGAGAGGATTAGTATTAATTGGTAATTAATTAATTTTAGTTATATTGGTTAATAATGTTCAAATGATTACGAGGCTTTAAAAATGAATAACTTGGTCATACGATATCGGTTTTCAGCGAAACAAGATCCCTTGGGACCGTACAGACGAGAGCTCCACAATGGAACTGACCAGGAGTGAATTGGAGCTCGTTTGGATTTACAGTGAAATTGAACGTTTTAATCAAATCAATGACCGATATATCATTATTTAACGATCACTGTCCAATGTGAGTAACTCTCACTAACTCTGTTCAGCTTATATTTTTAAAAACGTATTTTTAAAACTGATAATATTGGTTGATTTGCTGTGTGTGTTGGTTGTTTGGTTGAACTGCTAGTTAGCAGTTAAAATTATCGATAACGATACATATATAAATCGTATTGAAATATTGACTCTGTTTATCAGAATATTTTATATTCATGTTGTTTGTGTTGACTGACATCTGTGGATGCAGGGAAACAGGTCGGAGGAACCCAACTGGGTCCCTCAACAATTATTTTACTATTCTTATATATTGTGAAATATGTGGTGATTTATAATCGGTTATTGTTTGTGTGTTGATCATGGTTATTTGGTGATTCCAAATACCAAAGAAAATACTTTAGTATAAAAAGAGAAATTTCAAAATTAAATTTGAAATCAAATATTATATAAATCAAGGGATTTTATATAAAATGGAAATTGTCGAAATGTACATGGAATGTAAAAATACTCGTATAAATCAAAATATTTATATAGAAGAAATAAAAGAAAATATTTGTAAACCATTTTCAAGTAAGATGGAAAGCAGACATTTGTAAAACAATACAAATGGGGTTGGAAGGAGGAATATGTGTAAAACAGTTTACAAATGAAATTTAAGGAGAAAATATTTGTATTTACGAATAGATTAAATAGAAATGGTTATTCAGAAATAAATAAAGTTATATAAGGATATATTTATTTAGAAAATAAATGGGATTATATAAAGAAGATATTTATGTGAAGTAAATATAGGCAGATAGAAAGGGAATTATTTGTAAACGAATAGAGTTAGTTGAATAGAGTAAATCGAATATCAGTATCCAAGTAGAGTTAATCGAATATTAGTTATTCGAGCAAAGAGTTGACCCGATAGAGTTAATCGCACTTAGTTAATCAGATTAGGATGTAATGGGATATTGGTTATTCAATCAGGGTTGATCAAATATAGTTATTTGAGATAGAGTTAGTCAACATAGTTATTTAGGATATATGGCCATTGTGTACGACTGCTAGCGAAATTCGCAGGGCTGTAGATAGCCTACGGCAGTCGGATGTTTCCTGAGGGAATCAGGCGTAACCATTGTGATCGCTGCGATCTAGAGTCAAGCGAATGGAGTTAAATAGAATATTAGTTAATCGATAGGAGTTAAATAAGTCGATTTTGAGTTAATCGATCATAGTAAATTAGTAGGGTTAATCGGTAAGAGTCAACCAGTTAGAGTTAATCAGTTTGAGTTAACCAGTTATGGTTAATCAATTAGAGTAAATCGATTGGAGTTAAATCGAAATAGTTACTCAAATAGAACTAATCAAGTTCGTGATAGTCAAGGATTAGTAGATTAAACAAAGTTAGTAAATAGGAAGTAATCGGATATCGCTTATTCGAAGTAGAGTTATCGAGTATAGTTTACTCGAGAAGAGTAATCGAATATAGTTCATTCGGAATGAGTTAAATTGAATATAGTTATTCGAAGAAGAGAATTATCGAATATGGTTTATTCGAAGAGAGAAAATTGAATACAGTTATTCGAAGAAAAGGATTATCGAATATTAGTTATTCAAACAAGAGGAATCGAATATAGTTTATTCGAAAAAGAAAGTTATCGGATAGTGATTATCCGAGAGTGAATTGTACATTGGAATTCGATTATATCGAATTAAGGGAAGTAATGTTTACTTTCCGGTTCAAAAATAAGATTTACTCATTTGTTAATAAATTAGTTGTTTATCATTTATCCAAATTATGATATAAAAGCTATATTTAAGTTAATATATTTCGAAAGCATGGAGTTATAACATTATAGTATAATCAAATGATTTTGTAAAGGGGGTGGATTCATAAACAGAATCTGAGAGTTTCGCAAGAAAGTTTTTTGAAGATTTAAAGTTTGAACCTTGTCTATTTTGAGGTTAGAAGTGTCGTTTAGTTAAGGTCTGAGAGGTAATTATACCCTAACTTGATTGACTTCAGTTTTAACTAAGAAGGGGATAAGGTTAGATAGTGAAAGTTGGTTAAGTGAATTGAGTTAATGACTGTAATGGTTAAGAGTTGGCATAACGATGTTTAACTTAAACATCTGTTTACAACCAGTAAAGGAGATTTGGAAATGTTTCCAAATAAGGATCAGAAATGTTTTTCTAATATAGGAAATAAGGAATGAAAGTAAATATGGTGATGTTTTTCGAAATGATTTATAAAGTATATTTTCTAAAATTTAGAAAAATAGAATTTACGAATATATAGGAATGAGAAATGGCTAAAATAAAGATGATTTTATCTAAAAAGAAATAAACATTGAATGATGGTTGGTCGATAGAATTTCCATCTGGAAATATTATCGTTGTTTGCACACCTGTTTTTCTTTGATAGTTAAATCATCAACTATCGAAGTTTTGACCAGTTTTCCGTCGTCAATACGGAGAGACCGGGATCAGATTCATTATCTGAAAACCACTCTGTATCGATGTTAGCGTTGCGATCAAATGTGATGAAGATAATTGAAGACGGAGTTATGCAAGGGCTATCCTGTTTACAGAATAGTGCCTTCGGTTTGTTCAGTCCCAGGACAAACGTAAATGGATGAATGTCTGACAGAGTATATCTAACGGATTGCGTAAGTTGATCTCTTCAAACGTACTTACGTTTGGTGGCAGAGGAATTCGTTTCTCTTAGCTTTATACCCGTGGTATTTTTAGGGAAATCAATTTGTGATTTGACGTGTATGACGATGTGGCATTCAAAGTGAATGGTGGTCAAGTGTTTCAAAAGATACGTATGACCTCAAGCCTCATCAACCGGGAAATGACAAAAATCGGGCAGGCAGCATGGCTAAGTGGGTCGCTCCCATTAGGGTGTATATCACCTATCTAGAGAAAATCCATTTCATTCTATTGTCTATTTCGATGCTGTCCCTTTTCGGGAAGACGGCGGGTAGCTCCCAACCGTTGGTGATATACATTCGACACACTCAAGCGAAATGAGTGATCGGTCATGTGAGGGCCGGGTTGCAAGATGTTCTTGTTGAACCCAGTGTATTTGCCTCTAGAGATACACTATCGGTAGGTGGTCCCATACCTTGTCATAAGTTGGAATCCAATCTCCAATAAGAACGTGTGGTTTTGTTTGTATACTATATATGTAGAACGTGAGATGCAAGCGTTCTGCTAGATTCTAATTACTTGTGATTAGACATTATTATAATATCAGAAAAGTATTGATTTCCAAAACTGTTTTGGATTATCGTAAGGTAAAAGCCATCCGTGTTTATGTGTGGATCGGTCTTACGATTATCTTTTCCTTTGAAAAGGATTTTAAAAAGTTAAACCGATGATTTGAGTTTACTCACACTAGTCCTATGACTGACCCAGAGTTTATTTTTGTTTTGTTTTCCCTAAACTCTTGGGTGCCTAAATTTGTACGGGCAGTCAAGTAGTTCAGGTCTTTACAGATAGACTTGGAGGAGCGTGAAGTAGGAGGCTTCAGGATCATATAGCTATTGTTATTTCTGCTGTGTGTAAGTGCTGTACTCTGATAATGTTGTTGCATATCTATACTGTTTATTTCAAAGTTATGTTATATGTTATATTTTGTTCGTTCCGCTGTGAGATTCGTGTTACTCTGATGTTGTGTTATCGTGACCTTCTTCTTCTATTCTAATTTTCTATCTTATCTATCCTCACCCTCTAATTCTCTTTCTATAAATGATTTGGAATGTTCGATGTCTGGATAGTCAACATAGTAGTTTGGTGTTGATTTTCGGAGTCGAAAAACCCAGTTCGTTACAATATAACTCGTACATCGACTATATGATTTATACATCCTCGTTTTCCATATCGTTTATAATTTAGAAATCTCACCTTGGGTTCCACTCCATCAAAAATAGCAGAAGGCTCAGAAAAATATGCGGTCTCTTCTAGAATGTAGAAGACGTCCACATGAGTCCACTGTCTCTTGTTTCACTGAACTTTGTCAAGAAACGAAAAAGATATGATTTTTACAGTGATATCAAAAACCGTAGCGCTTTAAAGTGCTATAATATAGTTAAAATAAAAATAGCCGTATACCTTTCTGAAATGTTCAAAACTAGGTTTTGATTTTTCTTTGAATCCGTGCAACGATACGTCGATCGGCCTTCGCCACGTAAAAGAGGGGAGAGAGGCGCGCCTAGGGGTGGGGGTGTGGTCAGGCTCGATCGTCGGTGGTGTTCGTGGTGGCGAGACGAACGGCTCGACTTTTGAGCTCGAGATCTCCTCGATACTCACCGAAAAATTCGAACCCTGTTATGGATTTAAAGATCTCGAGGAGCTCTACAAATTTCCCAACTGGAGTGTTTGATTTTGATGCGTGGATTGATCAGAAAATGAACGGGAAAGTTGGAAGGGCTGCCGTCGTCGATCGGGGGTGCGGGGAGAGAGAAAGGCTGATGTGGACAAATGAGATATTTTCTTATATTTATAAATTTTTAAAAATCCAAAAATACCCCTTATCTCTTACGAACACCAATTCAAACCCGACGACTGTCGTCCCTAGTCAAATACCTCCATTCCGAACACAATGGGGTATGTTTCGTAGGCCCATTCAACTGTTTCAGTCAGTTTTCCTTTAAATTAAAATATAAAGCATTCAATATTTGATTTGAACGTACATTTCAATTTGTCGGGGCCACATACTGATTCTAAAAATTCCCGAAAAATAAATCTAGCTATGTTTTGACGATACGGTCCCAACAAAACTAGTTTCATCGAATTCTGAGACCGTTTGCAAAATGGCCATTTTCTGGTCGATCCAATTTAATAGGAATCGACCAAACACATTTTCCTTTTCCATGCTCACATACTAGCTTCAAAAATTATGAAATTTGAAACCTAGCAATAATTTGACATCCCGGATCCAACAAAAGTGGTTTCGTCGAATTCCGAGGTCATTTGCAAAATGGCCATTTTCACGGGCTATATAAACTCTATAACGACCTTTCTAAAAATTCATTTGGCCAGAACTTTTGCTTTCCGCTATGAAACTTCGATTTTTTAGATTCGTTAGAAAGATATTCACTAATAGATTTAAATATTTTTGGTTTCAGTAAAATCCGTTTTGTTTTGCACCCGGTACAGTCAGTCAAAGTTTGAATTCAATTTTTGAAACTACCGCGCCATTTCACGCCTTGTTTATAATTAGAATTAATTATATTTATTTTCAAACGTCGATTCAAACTTACTTTTCGTCGTTATTATTTAAAATATTTATTTTAAATATTTAAAATCCACCAAAACAGCCAATTTAAAATTTTCAAACTGGTTTAGATTTTCCGGGTCGTTACACTTAACCTCATAGATTAACAGGTTCGTATAACCCCCACAAATTTAACTATTATAGATTAACAGGTTCATGCAACCCTTTCAAATTAAACAGGTTACAGATTAATGGGTTAACAGGTTCATACAACCCTACCAGATTAACAGATTACAAATTAACTGGTTAATAGGTTCATACAACCCCGTCAAATTAAACAGGTTACAGATTAATGGATTAACAGGTTTATACAACCCCATCAGATTAAACAGGTTTCAGATTAATGGGTTAAGAGGTTCATACAGCCCTATCAGATTAAACAGATTACAGATTAACAGGCTTATACAACCCTAACAAATTAAATAGTTTACAGATTAACAGGTTAACGGGTTTATACAACCCTAATAGATTAAACAGATTACAGATTAACATGATAATAGGTTTATACAACCCTAACAGATTAACAGGTTTATACTACCCTAACAGATTAAACGAATTACAGGTTAACAGGTTTATACAACCTTAATATATTAAATAGATTACAGACTAACAGGTTCCATAGGTTATATATATATACACACAGTTTCATTAACATGTTCCACTTAATCTTTGAATTAATCCCACAATTTTACATGTTCATACACACCAAATTTCAATCATATTCCATAGTACAGGATATGCCCCAATAATTCACAATACAACGTATGCCCCTAACATTTCAGTCATAATTTACAGTACAAGATATGCCTTTTAATCTTCCTTTTATTATCCTCATTCCCAATCATTCCCTAATTGTCCAAATTTTCATTCATACACAGATCTCTTACGAGATTGGCCTAGGCTAAAAGGTAGCCTAGGAATATAAAACAAAAAGGGAATAGGAGAGGGAGGAGAACAGAAATAGGCATAATAATAACAGAAATAGGAATATAATAACAACTGAACATCAAAACAGGTGTAAGGAAAAATACATGTAATTATAATAGAACTGTTTAGATATAAATAAGTTTCTTAACAAGCATAAGCTTAGATCCAGGTCTATCAACATGTCAGAATTACTATTGAACTTTGCATCTAAAATTAATATGAACTCACAAAGATTGGATCTAAAGAACATAAAATAATATGCTGATATTGCAGAAGAGATTCTTGTATGTATATAGGCTGTTGTTGAAGAAGATAGTCTGATTCAATCCAAGCAAAGGCAACATTTCATTGTATCCATTGTTTTAGGTCCATAAAAACAATAGAAATGACATGCTATATATAGGTTATCTCCAACAAACCCAGTCACTAAAAGTCCAGTTTTAGCAGAAGGAATTCAACCAGATCCCCGTTGGGTCGACCCATCCCCACCTGGGTCGACTCACCTGGCCATGGGCCGACCCATAGGTCGACCCAACCCATGCGTGGGTCGCCCCATGCCGCTCCAGATGTCACCAACTTTTTCCGCTTTGCATTTTTGAATTATTTTGAATTATTTTTTTGAATTTATTTATACATAAGACTCTTATATGTATATGAACTTCTAATCTTCATATCTTTCTCATACGATGTTGGTTTTACGCAAACTCGGAGTCTATCTTAAGCAGAATTTCGAGATCAACATAATGGTGTAGTCTGTTTTACTTATTTAGTAATATTTAATTAGGTATTCTTTAGTTTATCGTTGTAATGTCCTTTAAAATAACGGGGTGTTACATGGATATTGGTTGCTCGATATGGTATCTGAGCTTGTAGATAGTCACCGACGATGACGACTAAAGTTATGAAGGCTGATAGATTATCGTTGTCGTAAGTTCTAGTAGGCTCAAAGCAGGGGTATAATAGGGACACCTAAAAGGCTAGTTGGACTAGTCGAGTACCCTGGACCAATTGGATGGGCCTAGTTGTCTCTGGGAGGCAAATGTACGTTGGACATGCAGTAGTCTGGTTAAAACTGGGGTTACCATTAGCCCTTAACGAAAGGCAAGGCGTTTAGCCGATCATACGAATAACGATGGTTTCTAAGTAGGATTGGCGGTGATAGCCAGAGTCATGGATGTTTATTGTTTTGCTTGTATCGTCGTATGTAGATTATTCGACGTTGAAGGAGATATCTCCTAGGTGCTGTCTTATGTTGGTTTTGGTCTTCAGGGATTGTGCTTAAGAGATGTCGATATCAGTTAAGATGGTCTATGCTTGATAACTGGTTGCCATGAATGTATAGTGGATATGAATTTCATACCCCGCAGGATATAAATTTTAAGTCCCAAGGATATGAAACTCATATCCCCTGGGGTACGAAATTCATATCCCTAGGATGCGAAGAAAGGGTGCAGTACTCCAGGATACGAATGCTGACCTATGGTCCCTATTTCTCACATACTCCACTACCTATAAATACCCCTCTATCTCCAACATAAGGAGATAGGACATTTGGCTCATTTGACATCTTGAGAAGCAAAACTCCCTCTTGGACACCATTAAAGCCTCTAGAAGCATGAGGAAGAAGGGACTTCCTATTTCTCAAAGCTTTGAATTCCCGGACAACGAGAACTCCTAAGAACAAAGATTAATATAACTTAGTTAATCATTGTTAAAACTTGTAATGGTGATCTCCACAGTTGTACTCCTTCAGTAGTGAATAAAATCAGCAAAACCTTCAAAGCGGAAGTAGATTCCTGAACCGAACCACTATAAACACAGTGTTTTTTAATTTACTGCACATTTTCATTAAGTGAAACTTTGTTCTCGTTATCTCGATATTTTTTTGGGTGTTGCACCAACTTTTGCACATCAACATTTTTGAGCTTTCGTTGAGATGGCTGAGAACGCAAGACTCTAACCTCTTTCTTACTGACTTCCATTTCGAGCTAAAAATGCTACTTATGTCCCTTATACCTACCTCCCAGGTTCTCTTAAATGGTTAGAAAAGGAAAGAATAACATGAACAGAACTTTCACAACCACCGATATGAAAACTTCTTCTCAACTTCAACCTTTAGAACTTCCATTCGACATGGATATCGCTACATCCTACAATACCGATGCTCTAGTAACCCAAGCCCAATTCTTTGAGCTTAACAAGAAATTGGAAGAGAAGATGAGAGAACTTAACAACCGAATGAAAGAAAATATAAAGTTAGTGCGATGACTCTAAGAAAATGCTCGACGCGACGTCGCTAGCCTTGACGTCAATAGAAACACTCTTCCCTTACTGAATGTCTTGGAAAGATCTTCTTCCAACACTCACCATGGGAACCGAAGCCAAAGGAAGAGGACAAATGCCAACGACAACAGTAACAAAACTACCATCACCTTTAGTAAGAAAATGCGTCGACGCAAGCATTCCCGGTTGGGTCCTAACGACAAAGCATTAGTTAGTACCCAACCCTTTCCGCGGCAGAACCTTTTTGTCGCTTCTCAGAAATCGGTGCCTATGTGTCCAACATCCAACCAGACCCATGTTCCTATCAATCAACCTCAACAGAACCATGCAGTCGAGGTCGATGACTTACATGAAGTCGATGCTGATGTTCATAACCGAAGGCGCCCACGGCCCCGAACACCTAAACCGAGCCACGACCTCTGGAATCCAGTGGAAGTCCGGCCTGCATTTCTCACTGACATGGTCCGAAGGATCGTTAGAGAAACATGGGGGAATGCCACCGATATTTGAGAAACTGATAAAAGGCCTTACCCTTCACTCTGGCCATGCACGCCGCTGGGTGGCGTTGACGTTACAATATTCCCCAACTAACGGCTTATTCAGGGAGACAGATCCCTATAAATTCTTAAACCATTACGAGTGGCATATGGACTCTAGTCACTCCACCGACGCCATCAAATGCAAGTGCTTAACGGTTTTCTCTGAAGGCATCGCTCTACTCTGATTTTCTTGACTTACGCCGAGATCCATCTCTACTTTCGACTAGCTTGCTTCCGAGATGGTGAAACAATTCATGATGCATGTCGTAAGACCGAAGGATGCCCTGACTCTCTCTAATATCTACCAAAGAACGGTGGAAACTATTAAGAGTTATGTCAAACATCAACATCGCCCTAGAGGAAGTCGAACATCCAGAACCTCTTACTATCTTGGTCTAGCTTGCTAAGGGAATTTTTCCCAACTCTGAATTCGGAGCTTGGGTCGATAGAAAGCAGCCGAAGACCTTGGAGGCTTTCTATGGAAAGGCTAATCAGCTTCTGTGCCAAGAAGAAGCATGCAGAAACAGACCAATGCAGATCGGCCATCCCAACAACCCACACTAAAGCACTATCAAAAACAACGTTAAGGGAAAACATGTTGGGGGATCTTTCAACAAGATTTAAGGGGTAGCCCAATTCAATCCTAAGCCTAACAATGACAAACCATGTGGTCGTAACTTTCAGTAGGCTGGAGATCCAAAGAAGCGCGACCGCTTCCCGAATTACAAGGTCTACACTCCGCTTAGTTCTAAGTTGGAGCCAATTTTTCTAGAGACTTGTAACACAATCCAGTAAAAGAAGCCGAACATCAGGGAGTTTATCGATCAAGAGAAGAAATTCGACAAATATTGCAGATTCCATGATATGTTCATCCATAATACGAACAACTACCATTGCCTCAAGGATGCCATTGAAAAACTCATTCGAGAGGGCCAAGAGCAGTATGTTTAGAACCCTGCTCCCTAAGTTGCAGCCGCGAGCTCTTTAATGCCCACACCTCTTCAACTCCAAGAGGCCCTCGATTTGTCCAATCCGAGACCTCATCGCGGGGGTACCGTGATTAACACTATTTGCTGCGGGCCTCACCCTACAGATGGGATCTTTTGGCGTATAGAGGAATGCACCAATTCAATCGAGCATGCTGACTTGGAAGCGTGTTCCACCCAAGACAAATCTGTCTCGTCCAAGCTTCAGAATACTATTCGTGACAACAAAGTTTTCCATGAGAGAGATGCTATAGGAATCGAGATTCCAACCATAGATCCTCTCGTTATTTCTACACAGATAGGCGCAACCTATGTCCGAAGAGTTCTTATTGACTCAGAGAGCTCTGTTAATATCATCTTTAAGTCGTCCTACAACCAAATGAAACTTGAGGCCAAAGACTTAAAGCCCTTCCATGCCACCATTCATGGTTTCAACGACTCCTCCACCCGGCAGCTTGGTTTGGTAGAACTACCTACAAAATCATCCTTGGACGTCCTTTCTTTGTAGAATTTCGATTTTGCATCGTACCATGGTCCCTTCTCATGCAATTTCCGATAGAGAATGGGATCAGAACCATTAAGGGAGATCTAGCCTCTACGAGAGCCTGCTACCTCGTAGAATGGAAATATGTCATTAACAAAGTAATGGCAAGGGTGCAGAACCAATTACTGTGCCACAACCGCTAATGCATAACATCCACTGGAGTCTAGGTCCTGGCTTAGACGCAACTACCATCTTTCCAAAAACCTCGATCCAAGGCAAGATGAAGATCCCGATTCCCAAAGGGCTACTCCGGTGGAGCCAACCGTTGACGTTCCAATCAACCTTGCCGACCCGACTCGGGTCTTGAAGATTGGATCATAGCTTCACCCAACAATAAAGGAAGAACTTGTGGATTTCTTAATGACCAACCTCGATTTATACTCTTGGGCACATTCCAATATGTGTGTCATCGACCCATGAATCACTTGTCACATGCTCAATATCAATCCAAAGCACCTTCCAATCAAGAAAAAGCACTGAAACTTGAGAATAGAAAGATCGGTAGCAGTTGAAGAGGAGGTGGAAATTCTACTCGATAACGTCTTTATTTGTGACGCCCTCTACCTAGAGTGGGTCTCCAACCCGGTCTTGGTCCGAAAATGTAACACCCCGTGTATTCTATAACAGTGAAATTCACAAATTAAAGTATAATTAATTACAAATCAAAGAATTAAGGGAAACGGGCTATGCCATTGTGTTCGTCTCGGAAAAATACGTGAAATAGAGTCCGAGTTTTCCAAAATCGGAGTCCGTATGACCAATTTATGGCCCATCAAAGTTTCAGAAAATTTCAAATTCAGAAAACAGCTCGAAGATTCGAATTTCAAACACGCAGGGAGGCAGGGCGGGAAAGTTCCCGCCCAGGACAAGTCGACAGGGGTGTCGACTTGCCATTCGACACCCCCCCCCCCCCCGTGTCGACTGCCCAATCGACACGGGTGTCGACTTGCAGGTCGACCCGCTTGGTCGGCCTGGCTGGTCTGGTCTGTGCTGGGTCCGAATTTCTGAGGCTTGCTTTGTCACGAGGGCTAGGTGTCAGCTCCTGATTGGTCTCTCTTTCGAATGAATGGCTACGATTAACCCAAGCTACATCGACGGTCCTAATCAATTCATAAACTCTATAAAAATGACCCTAGACTCTACCTAATCTATTCATTCAAAAATAAGAATGAGGCCATCATGCTGCTGAGGAACGACTAGGAGTAGCCACCAATTTGAGAAGACAATTAGGAGACAAACTCTAAAGCATAAAGCAACTACAAGTTAAACTTAAACAAATCAAATCAACGCCTACATCAAAGGAATAGCATCTCCAAATCCAGAATTCAGATTCCTGAATTGAAGAATTCGTCACACGATTGTAAGTAGAGTACTATTCCGATGAGAATAAATAACTGTGTTTGATTTGTGTGAAATGAGAATTACACTTGATTTGTGGTGATAGTAATTCATATTTGTGCGTTGCTATGATTCTAATCGATTTGGAATGTTGTGATATAACGATTGGATATTCGCAAGTATGTAATTCATGATAAAAACTACATGTTTGCGGTAGTTTATTTGAGATTCATGCAAGTATACGATTGGATATTCGCAAGTATGTAATTCATGTTGAAGCTACATGTTTGTGGTTGTTTAATTGAGATTCATGCAAGTATGTGGTTTTGCTACTATGCCAACATAATGTATATTTTTTGTACAAAATCACTTTTTGTGTAATTGGTTCAAATTTGGGGTGTTATGATTCATATGAAATTATGTTGGAATTGGCATCATGATCTATGTATAAAACCATACTTTTGTATTAGAAACAAAAGTAAGCCTCTTTGTGAACTTATGTTGATTTTATGAATATGACTAGGCTATGTTTGGTATTATGCCTAATTGAAAAACATGTTAGGCCTATATTGTTAACAAGAATTATATGATAATATATGTGACACATAGCTAAGTTAGATTTACATTCCAATTGCAAGTTTGCATGAATAAAGTAAAAACCATGATTTCATGTTTAGGAATATTTATGCCATGATTACATGAATAGATCAAAAACCATGATTTCATGTTTGGGTATATTTGTGCCATGATTATGTGAATAGATTAAAAATCATGATTAAGTTGGAATAATTCTAGTTGAACTATACTTTTGTATTAGTAACAAAAGTAAGCACCTTTGTAAACATATAGTAATTTTATAAACACGATTTGCTTATGTTTGACATTATGCCTAAGTAAAAATATAGGTTTATGTTGTAGTTAAGACTATGTGTCAATAATGATATCTAATTTAGTTAGATTCTTAACTTAACTATAAGTTTACATGGTTTGATTCATGTCACTTATGCTTTATGACCAAAGTATATGCTACCACAATGCAAGTACACCAGTTTCTATTTTGTAGTTCTAACGTTATGTTGCAAGTTCATGCGTTCACATTCCCCTTTTTGTGTATACAATCACGTTTTAAGCCTCCCCTTTTTTCACGTGGCTAAGTTGGGCTTAAAAGGCTAAGCCCAACATATATTATAATAAACGAACGTATTAAACGGGGGAAATAGCGTTGGGCCAAATTAATTAATAAATGAAAATATAAAAGTAGATAGGCCCAAATTCAAGAATGGGTTGGGCCCATGATTGGTGTAAACCTTTACACCATTAGCTTAAATTGATTTTGAATAATGGGCTGCAAATATTTACATATAAGAAAACAAAGAAAAGAGACAAAATATGTAAATGTAGAAAATACGATGTGTTTAACCCGAGGTTGGATTGAGTTGTGATGTAAACCTGCCCGGAACCGCCCGGCTGTCCATTAGTCACAACAATACCTATCCAATGTGGGTGGTTAAACATGGAGCCCAATAAGGACCCGAGGTTAGACTGAGTTGTGGCGTAAGACTGCCCGGACCCAACCGGCAACAGGCAGCCACAACAATACCTGTCTAATGTGAGAGGTCAAGGCTTTAATAAGACAATTAAGGCTGAGTCAGGATTGATAGGATTAAGTAAATTATATTAATACTTAATCAAAATGGAACATGCTAAACTAAACAGACTGATTGGGGGTTAGGTTTATAAAACACTTAACCAACTTAGCATGTTGGCTAGAAATAGAAAAACCTAGTAGTGGGGGACCCTTTTCAGCAGTAACCCTATAAGGTATCATGATACCCTGAAACTAGGCAGGGTGGGGCACGATTACTGGGCTGACTGTAAGAGGTCAAATCGACGACGGTGGTGCAGCAGTGTAGGTTCTAACGGGGTGCGGGCATGCACACACTCCGGCGCAGAAAAATAAGGCACTGGGCACCAGTAGCATACATGTGCATTCTAGGATTGTGTCGGGCCGCCACCATGGGACTTGATACACCCCATGGTGGGACCAGCATAGGTAACTACAACATCGGGGGCCGTAAGACACATGTAACTATGCGAGTAGGAGCCGATCACCATAAAATGGATCACTTCACCCTGATTATGGGGTGCCTGTTGGGAACTAGTTTATATGGGTACAGAGATTAATATGGGGTACAATAGTATATTCGACCCTATACAACTTAACTAAGTTTATGGTGCTTTCCCATTTCTAGTTTATACTTATCATACCCAGTTCTTTATTCATAGACTGAATAGTCCTAGACTTACTCAGGCTTTATGTCTGACTCTACTTTTCTTTCGTCTTCTTTCCTTCCGTTCCCCCCCAGGCCCACAGGGAGGGAATACCACAGCTTGACCAGCCTTCATATCCAGCTTGAAGAGAAAGAATGTATTGCTTGGATCTTTTCGTTTTGGACTATGGCTTTGGACAGCAATTATGGGACTTTTGCAGTTTATTTATGTTTTCTTTATGCTTCTTTAAATATTGTAATCAAGACAGTTATGAAGATGTTATGTTTTTTGGAAGTATTGTAAAAAAAATTATGGCATGGATTGTGTAACACATATGTTAATGAAATAAAAGTTGTTGTTTTCCGCTGTTCAAAAATATGTGTTCTTATATCTGTCTTGTATATCTGTGACTTATACTTATAAACCTCCACCAAAATTAGGGCATTCCCTTTGAGAGTGACCCTAACGGAGGTGGGGTGTTTCACTTGGTATCAGAGCATAGGTTTACCAGATAAGATAAAAAGTTTTGAAAAATTATTTTCAAAAAGGAAATTTAAAGAAGCATTTTTTTTAAAGAGATAAAATATTATTTTATTTTAAAAGGCAAAGTCCCCCCAAAGCCATAGGTACTATCTCTTATCCTTCGTTTTGAATCTATCCTTCTTGTTTCAGCATGTCCGAAGAACTTAACTTGCCAGAGGGTGTACCAATACCTGGTTGGTTTAGACGGTTCTTAGAAGCAAGGGCCACTCAGCCAAGTCCCACCGTTCCTCCTCCCCCAGCTGCAGGAAATCATCCAGCTGCAGCAGCACCTCTTCCTCCACCTCCTCCACGGGGAAACACGTTTGCTAAGATATGTAAAGATTTTAAAGCTATGGGAGGAAAGGATTTTCATGGAACTGAGTCCTTCGTGGCAGCTAGAAATTGGCTGAAAGAAACCGAGGACTTATTCATCATCTTTGAGGTAGAAGATAGACAGAAAGTACAACTGGCAGTATGGCTACTAAAGGGTGAGGCTTCCTACTGGTGGGAAGTCACTAATGCAGAAAGACCAGTGGAGACATGGGAGGACTTTAGGGCAAGGTTTGAGGCTAAATTTCTCTCAGATGCGGAAAGGAGTTTGCAGTTGGAAAAATTCTAATGTCTTAAGCAAGGGAACAAGACAGTCAAAGAGTATGTTAATCAGTTCGATGAGCTGGCTAGGTTTGGGCTGGACCTAGTCAACACCCCGCACAAGAAGGCTCTCCGTTTCATCAAAGGGTTGAATGAGCCATTACACAGTTTGGCCATGACCCATATACCCATGGGAGCTACATATGAAAGGTTGGTACAAATGGCATTGCTAAACGAAGAGGATAAGGGCAAGAAGGAGACAAAGGCAGAAAGCTCTCAAGGGAAGAAAGAGGGTTTGCAGCCTAAGAAGACAGACTTTAAGAAAGGCGGGAAGGGCAACAAAGAGAAGAGGAAGTGTAATTTCTATGGCAAAGTGGGGCACTTAGTGAAAGATTGCCGGAAAAAGAAGGCCAAGGAGAATGGTGGGTGCTTTTCTTGCGGTGAGACAGGCCACAGGGCTAAGGACTGCCCAAAGAAACGAGGACAGGGGCAGAGGGCTGGATCCACCTCAGGGGCTCAAGTTCATGTGCTAGAATCGCCACCTCTGCAACAGCGAGGTATAAATACTTCTGTAGAAAGTGTAGTTTATCTTTATGATCACCCCGTTCGCACTTTATTTGATTCTGGCGCATCACACTCCTTTATCTCGTCTGCTTTAGTAGAATCTCTGCACCTAAAAACTAGTATGGTAGAGGACCCCTTAATTGTTTCAAAACCAATTGGGGGCCCAGCTCATTTGTCTATGATCTGTTTGGGATTGAAAATTTCTATTCTAAGCGTAGAATTTCAATGTAGTGCCTTTGTTTTGGGCTTTTATGGATATGGTTTGATTTTGGGCATGGATTGGCTATCCAGTAATGGGGCCATCCTTGATTGTGAGAAAAGGGTTGTTAGGCTCCTAACCCAGCTCGGTAATACTTTGGAAATTTCTTGTGATCCCTCGTATGCGGTTATGCTTAGTTACCTTGAATTGCTAGATGCCTCTGTTGAAAATTTGCAATCAGTTAGAGTAGTCCGGGAATATCCGGATGTCTTCGAAGAGGTGAAGGGCTTGCCTCCGAAGCGGGAGATAGACTTCCGCATATACCTTGTAGATAATGCAAAGCCCGTTGTGTTGCCCGTTAGACACATGGCTCCACGAGAAAGGAAAGAGCTCAGTAAACAGATTAAAGAGCTTCTAGAAAAGGGGTTCATTAGGAGGAGCATTTAAGAATGGGGCGCTCCAGTGGTGTTCGCTACAAAGGCGGATGGTTCACTCCGTCTATGTGTTGACTATAGGGAGCTCAACAAGCTGACGAAAAAGAATAGGCACCCTCTCCCTAGAATTGACGATTTGTTTGATCAGCTTGTAGGAGCGTCTGTTTTCTCCCAACTCGATTTAGCGACCGGTTTTCATCAGCTAAGGGTGGCTGAAGATAGTATCGATAAAACGGCATTCAGAACCCCAGACGGCTTCTTTGAATGGCTTGTCATGCCTTTCGGCTTGACAAATGCACCTGCTTACTTCGTGGACCTGATGAGTAGGGTATTCAGAGATTTCCTTAATAAGTTCGTAGTGGTCTTCGTAGACGATATCCTTATCTTCTCAAAGAGTGAAGAGGAACATGCTCAGCACTTAAGGGCAATCATGGAAACTCTGCGAGTCCATCAGCTAAAAGCCAAATTCTCCAAATGCCACTTTTGGAGAGAAGAAGTGAGGTTCCTTGGGCACATAGTATCCAAACAAGGGTTAGCAGTGGACCCTGCTAAGGTAGTGGCGGTACAGGATTGGAAGACACCAAGGAATGCAACTGAGGTCCGAAGTTTTCTAGGACTAGCAGGGTTCTATCGAAAGTTCATAAGGGATTTTGCGAAGATCTCAGCTCCGCTCACGAAATTGACCAAGAAGAATCTAGTGTTCAATTGGGACTTGGATTGCGAGTTTGCTTTCCAGTGACTAAAAAGGGCTCTTACAACAGCCCCAGTTTTGACGTTGCCGGATGGGAGCAAGATGTTCACTGTTTATACAGATGCGTGTGGGACAGGGCTAGGCGCCGTCTTAATGCAAGAAGGAAGGGTAGTAGCTTATGGCGGGAGGCAGTTGAAAGTGCACGAAAAGAACTACCCGACCCACGATCTTGAGTTAGCTGCCATCGTCTTTGCACTCAAGGCTTGGCGACACTATCTCCTAGGTGAGAAGTTCGAACTTTACACTGACCATAAATCGTTGAAATATCTTTTCTCGCAGAAAGATCTTAACTTGAGGCAACAGAGATGGGTGGAGTTTCTTGCCTCGTATGATTTCGAGATCTCCTACACTCCGGGCAAAGGCAACGTAGCAGCAGACGCGTTAAGCCGAAAGAAACTGACCTTAAGCCCGCTGTTTGTTGAAAGACAAAGCCTAGAGTTTATAGCCAGCTTCGACTTTAGGCCCTCCTCCGATTTTGTACCAGGCTTGCTAGCATCTCTCGAAGTACGTCCGACTTTAGTGGACTCAATAGGGACAACACAACGTGAAGACCCTCAGCTTGTGGAAACTATTGATAGGCTAATTAGGGGTGAGACTTCAAGTCACCTCAACAGATACTCCATCGACGATAAGGGTTGGCTAAGGTGAGACGGAAGACTATGCGTCCCACAGACAAGGGATTTAGTAAAGACGGTTCTCGAGGAAGCACATCACTCCAAGATGACGATACACCCAAGCGGAGACAAAATGTACAAGGACATAAAAAGAACTTTCTTCTGGAACGGCATGAAAAAGGACGTGGCAGAATTCGTTTCTAAGTGTATGGTGTGCCAACAGGTTAAGGCGGAACAGAAAAAGCCTGGAGGACTGCTACATCCTCTAGAGGTCCCGCAGTGGAAATGGGATAGCATCTCAATGGACTTCATCGATGGGCTGCCTAGGTCTAGGAGAGGCAACACTAGCATTTGGGTAATAGTGGATAGGCTTACTAAAAGCGCCCACTTCTTACCTGTCAAAAGTAAAAGAACTGCCTCATTTCTAGCATCTCTTTACCTCAAGGAAATTGTCCGACTCCACGGAATACCATCCAGCATTGTTAGTGACCGAGACCCTATCTTCACAAGTGAGTTTTGGAGGAGTCTGCAAGAAGCAGTAGGAACACAGTTATGCTTGAGCACAGCCTATCATCCCCAAACTGACGGCCAAACAGAAAGAGTGAACAGAGTTTTGGAGGACCTTCTAAGACTGTGCGTCCTTGACTTCGGAGGGACATGGGAAGACCATCTTCCTTTGGTGGAATTTGCCTACAACAACAACTATCAAGCAACCATCGGAATGGCGCCCTTCGAAGCTTTATATGGAAGACCGTACCGATCGCCCACTTGTTGGTGGGAGTCTACTGATAAACTCATACTTGGACCAGATATGATCCGAGAAACTACAGAGAAAGTAGACTTAATACGAAGAAGGATGAAGACGGCCCAAGACAGACAAAAGTCCTACGTCGACAAGAGAAGGACCGACCTTGAATTTGAGGTTGGAGACAGAGTTTTTCTTAAGGTATCTCCGCTGAGGAACGTTGTTCGTTTTGGAACCACAGGAAAGCTAGCACCAAGGTTCGTAGGGCCATTCCCTATCATCGAGAAAATTGGGAAAATGGCCTATAAATTAGAGCTACCCGAAAAGCTGGCCGGAGTTCACAACGTTTTTCATGTTTCACATCTCCGAAAATGTCTACATGAGTCTGCTGAAGTGGTAGAGCCAAATATCCTAGAAGAAGCTGAAGTGGAGCGCGAAGCAACCGTGAGGAAAGTTCCAACCCGCATATTAGGAACGGAAGTGAAGAAGCTACGCAACCGCGAAGTCAAGCTCGTCAAAGTTCAGTGGAGCGACGCCGTGGGAGACGCGACTTGGGAAACTGAAGCTAGAATACGCACTGCCTACCCTTTTCTTTTCGAGGGTACATCCTTGATCTTTCTTTTTCCTTAAGTTGCGCTTTTATCTATCTTTTTAGGTATATTTCCTCGACCTTATCTTTTAGGTAGAAACCCTTTGGATGAAAACATGTAATTTAAACATGTTATGGATGATGGTTGCAAGTGGTTGTAAGTGATTGCTAGTGGTTGCTCGTGGTTGCATATACACACACAATCTAGGTTTTAGATCGGCTCAGTCACTTCATATTGCATATGCATATATGTTTGCATTCGTATATGGTTGAACTTTAATGTGTTGTCATATGGATGTTGCATTTGTATGAATGATTGTGCACTCATGTAGAATCATGAATAGGAAAATTTGCATACATAATGGATTCATGGCACTTACATAATTCGCATTAAGGAGGTCAATTGAATCAGTAGACCACCTGATTTTGCATTAGATAAGTACATGTACACACACACTTCGCATATGATCATGAAGCATTAGAAGTCTTTTAAGGACAATGGATACTCGTGTTTGATGGATGAGTAGATGGATGTTTGGATGTTATGATATATATTTTTCCTAAACTTGAAGATTTCGGGGACGAAATCCTTTCAAGTGGGGGAGAATGTAACACCCCGTGTATTCTATAACAGTGAAATTCACAAATTAAAGTATAATTATTACAAATCAAAGAATTAAGGGAAACGGGCTATGACATTGTGTTCGTCTCGGAAAAATACGTGAAATAGAGTCCGAGTTTTCCAAAATCGGAGTCCGTATGACCAAGTTATTGCCCGTCAAAGTTTTCAGAAAATTTCAAATTCAGAAAACAGCTCGAAGATTCGAATTTCAAACACGCAGGGAGGCAGGGCGAGAAAGTTCCCGCCCAGGACAAGTCGACAGGGGTGTCGACTTGCCAGTCGACACCACCCCCCCGTGTCGACTGCCCAGTCGACACGGGTGTCGACTTGCAGGTCGACCTGCTTGATCGGCCTGGCTGGCCTGGTCTGTGCTGGGTCCGAATTTCTGAGGCTTGCTTTGTCACGAGGGCTAGGTGTCAGCTCTTGATTGGTCTCTCTTTCGAATGAATGGCTACGATTAACCCAAGCTACATCGACGGTCCTAATCAATTCATAAACTCTATAAAAATGACCCTAGACTCTACCTAATCTATTCATTCAAAAATAAGAATGAGGCCATCATGCTGCTGAGGAACGACTAGGAGTAGCCACCAATTTGAGAAGACAATTAGGAGACAAACTCTAAAGCATAAAGCAACTACAAGTTAAACTTAAACAAATCAAATCAACGCCTACATCAAAGGAATAGCATCTCCAAATCTAGAATTCAGATTTCTGAATTGAAGAATTCGTCACACGATTGTAAGTAGAGTACTATTCCGATGAGAATAAATAACTGTGTTTGATTTGTGTAAAATGAGAATTACACTTGATTTGTGGTGATAGTAATTCATATTTGTGCGTTGCTATGATTCTAATCGATTTGGAATGTTGTGATATAACGATTGGATATTCGCAAGTATGTAATTCATGATAAAAACTACATGTTTGCGGTAGTTTATTTGAGATTCATGCAAGTATACGATTGGATATTCGCAAGTATGTAATTCATGTTGAAGCTACATGTTTGTGGTTGTTTAATTGAGATTCAAGCAAGTATGTGGTTTTGCTACTATGCCAACATAATGTATATTTTTTTGTACAAAATCACTTTTTGTGTAATTGGTTCAAATTTGGGGTATTATGATTCATATGAAATTATGTTGGAATTGGCATCATGATCTATGTATAAAACCATACTTTTGTATTAGAAACAAAAGTAAGCCTCTTTGTGAACTTATGTTGATTTTATGAATATGACTAGGCTATGTTTGGTATTATGCCTAATTGAAAAACATGTTAGGCCTATATTGTTTACAAGAATTATATGATAATATATGTGACACATAGCTAAGTTAGATTTACATTCCAATTGCAAGTTTGCATGAATAAAGTAAAAACCATGATTTCATGTTTAGGAATATTTATGCCATGATTACATGAATAGATCAAAAACCATGATTTCATGTTTGGGTATATTTGTGCCATGATTATGTGAATAGATTAAAAATCATGATTAAGTTGGAATAATTCTAGTTGAACTATACTTTTGTATTAGTAACAAAAGTAAGCACCTTTGTAAACATATAGTAATTTTATAAACATGATTTGCTTATGTTTGACATTATGCCTAAGTAAAAATATAGGTTTATGTTATAGTTAAGACTATGTGTCAATAATGATATCTAATTTAGTTAGATTCTTAACTTAACTACAAGTTTACATGGTTTGATTCATGTCACTTATGCTTTATGACCAAAGTATATGTTACCACAATGCAAGTACACTAGTTTCTATTTTGTAGTTCCAACGTTATGTTGCAAGTTCATGCGTTCACATTCCCCTTTTTGTGTATACAATCACGTTTTAAGCCTCCCCTTTTTTTCACGTGGCTAAGTTGGGCTTAAAAGGCTAAGCCCAACATATATTATAATAAACGAATGTATTAAACGGGGGAAATAGCGTTGGGCCAAATTAATTAATAAATGAAAATATAAAAGTAGATGGGCCCAAATTCAAGAATGGGTTGGGCCCATGATTGGTGTAAACCTTTACACCATTAGCTTAAATTGATTTTGAATAATGGGCCGCAAATATTTACATATAAGAAAATAAAGAAAAGAGACAAAATATGTGAATGTAGAAAATACGATGTGTTTAACCCGAGGTTGGATTGAGTTGTGATGTAAACCTGCCCGGAACCGCCCGGCTGTCCAGTAGTCACAACAATACCTATCCAATGTGGGTGGTTAAACATGGAGCCCAATAAGGACCCGAGGTTAGACTGAGTTGTGGCATAAGACTGCCCGGACCCAACCGGCAACAGGCAGCCACAACAATACCTGTCTAATGTGAGAGGTCAAGGCTTTAATAAGACAATTAAGGCTGAGTCAGGATTGATAGGATTAAGTAAATTATATTAATACTTAATCAAAATGGAACATGCTAAACTAAACAGACTGATTGGGGGTTAGGTTTATAAAACACTTAACCAACTTAGCATGTTGGCTAGAAATAGAAAAACCTAGTAGCGGGGGACCCTTTTCAGCAGTAACCCTATAAGGTATCATGATACCCTGAAACTAGGCAGGGTGGGGCATGATTACTGGGCTGACTGTAAGAGGTCAAATCGACGGCGGTGGTGCAGCAGTGTAGGTTCTAACGGGGTGCGGGCGTGCACACACTCCGGCGCAGAAAAATAAGGCACTGGGCACCAGTAGCATACCTGTGCATTCTAGGATTGTGTCGGGCCGCCACCATGGGACTTGATACACCCCATGGTGGGACCAGCATAGGTAACTACAACATCGGGGGCCGTAAGACACATGTAACTATGCGAGTAGGAGCCGATCACCATAAAATGGATCACTTCACCCTGATTATGGGGTGCCTGTTGGGAACTAGTTTATATGGGTACAGAGATTAATATGGGGTACGATAGTATATTCGACCCTATACAACTTAACTAAGTTTATGGTGCTTTCCCATTTCTAGTTTATACTTATCATACCCAGTTCTTTATTCATAGACTGAATAGTCCTAGACTTACTCAGGCTTTATGTCTGACTCTACTTTTCTTTCGTCTTCTTTCCTTCCGTTTCCCCCCCAGGTCCACAGGGAGGGAATACCGCAGCTTGACCAGCCTTCATATCCAGCTTGAAGAGAAAGAATGTATTGCTTGGATCTTTTCGTTTTGGACTATGGCTTTGGACAGCAATTATGTGACTTTTGCAGTTTATTTATGTTTTCTTTATGCTTCTTTAAATAATGTAATCAAGACAGTTATGAAGATGTTATGTTTTTTGGAAGTATTGTAAAACAAATTATGGCATGGATTGTGTAACACATATGTTAATGAAATAAAAGTTGTTGTTTTCCGCTGTTCAAAAATATGTGTTCTTATATCTGTCTTGTATATCTGTGACTTATACTTATAAACCTCCACCAAAATTAGGGCATTCCCTTTGAGAGTGACCCTAACGGAGGTGGGGTGTTTCAGAAAATCAAATGGGAAGTGGTAAGTGTGTATTAACTACTCAAATTTAAAAATAAAGACAACTTCCCGCTCTCAAAAATCGATCAGCTCATTGATCCCATTGCAGGCTACCAGCTTCTCTCCATCATGGACGTGTACTCAACCTGTAATAAAATTCCAATGTACCTTCTTGATCAGGATAACCTTTATTCATCACTGACCTTAGGCTCTATTGCTATGTTGTCATAGCCTTTGGTCTCAAGAATGTTGGAGCGACCTATCAACGACTGGTCAACCGCATGTTCGAGGACCAAATCGGAACATCCATGAAGGCTTACATGGATGATATGCTCGTAAAATCGAGGGTGTCGGATGACCACGTCAACAACCTCACAGAATTGTTCGATATCCTCCATAAATATGATATGAAAATCAATCACTTGAAATGCTCTTTCAAACGTTGCATTTGGAAAATTCTTGGGTTTCATGGTCAATTCACGGGGATTAAGGAAAATCCTGAAAATATTCAAGCTATCCTAGATATTCAGGCCTCTCGGAAGATCAAGGATGTTTAAATCTTAAACAGAAAAGTGGTCGCCCTAAGTCGATTCATATCAAAAGCAATCAATAAGTGGATTCTTTTATTTGACTTGCTCGGGAAAGGGAAGTGCAACTTTGTATGGACATCGGAGTGCATCGCTGCATTGTGGGACCTCATGAATCACTTAGAATGACCACCCATCCTACCGAAACTGATGGACCACGAAGACTTATTCATCTATTTGGTTGTTTCTGTGCATGCGATTAACTCGGCACTGTGCGCAAATAAGATCGTATCCAACAACCCATTTACTACATTAGCAAGAGATTGACAGGCGCTGAATAGAACAATCCAAAGATCGAAAAACTAGATTACTGCCTGTCGATCTCTTCCCAGAAGTATCGACCTTACTTCCAATCTTAACCAATCAGATTTACACTGACCAGCTGCTACGATAGGTCTGTTGGCTAGCTTTTGGATTAAGCCACCAAGATTCACGCATATGTTCACTACTAAGTATTACTCGTAGGAGCCATGAAACCTCGATCGTGGTCACCAATCCTTAACGGATCATGACACTATTGCCGCCCCCGATCGTGGATCCCTACCACGATCCGATCCGTCCACTCAAGCACTCTACGATCTGATCCCTGAAGCTGAGAAATGAAGGCCACGACTGAGTCATACACGATCCGAAGATGAAGGATCTTGTTCCACCTGTCCATAACTGCCATTTTGAATATTTCTCCATCAAGCTACGTACATGTTCGACATCATCAGGATTTGTGCCATGAATGACTGCGATCCGTCTGCAGATATCACCTATAAATAGCCCCAAGCTTGGCATTTTTCAGGATCTTTTGGGCAATTCTGAGCTCTGATTCCACCATTATCATATCTCCATTATTCCTATTCAGAGTTGTCTCAAATTTATTTAGTGAATTAACATTGTAAAAGTGAGGTTGTGAGATAAATTATTGATTGTACTCGAATCTTAAGTATAATCACCGATATAAAGTGGACGTAGGCTCGTTAACGCCGAACCACTATAAATCTTGTATCTTTTCTACTTTTCTTGCATTTTTTTCTGATATTAATCTCTGCATAATTGAACAACTTGGATGTTGGAGCCAATTTTGGATCTAACATTTTGGTGCTTTCACCGAGAACAAAGTCTCAACATATTGGATTGTAGTTCTATTATTTGGATAGTCAAGTCCGAAGAAAACAGTCCAAAACTCCACTGTTTCAATTTTTGAAGATTTCAGTAAAGCTCAGATATCATGGCTGGAAAGAAGTCTAAGGAAGTACGAGCTTCCCAAGCGAATGAAGCTACGAACAAAGCAATTAAAGAAAGCGTGCACGAACAGGTCGAGGAAGAACTTTCGTATCGTGGCAACGTTGGGGCGATCCGATCCAATGAGGGAGCAACAAACCAAGCAGCTGAAGGAGTCACTACCCGATCGCAGGACCACGCCGTGATCCCTCCTGCACCCATCATCACGATCCGATCCCAGGGGACCACCATGACCCGACATCAAGGGGTACCACGACTCACCAGCTAGGAGGACCACGATCCAAACTGACAATCAGACTACTACCCGACCTGGGATGGAAGTTATGACTCATTCCGCTCATGCTGGAAGTTCTGCTCAACCCGGTTCAAGTTCCTTGCGTATAATAGAAGATGAAGATGACCAGTTTGACCCTTCTGCCCCTTTACCGAAGGACATCTGACTCGAATACTTGAAGCATTGGACAGGCAAACTGATGAATTGGCCGCTCAGAGGTAGGAGAGCTCGTTGCTGCGTCGGAATATTACTGCCCTAGGCAGATGAATTAATGATATTGAAAGGCAGGTTTTGCCACCTCCAGTTTACCCTTTATCCCTGGAACATACATCGTCGTCTGAAGAACCCCGAAGGAACCGACGATGGCCCCCATTAGAAAGGGCTGAGAACATAGAGTAGCTTTGATTTGGGTCACTTCTATCTCGAGAAGAAGAGGCACTTAACCAGGGAACTAATAAGCGCAACTTAAATGAGCCCGCTCTACCACCGAGGAACGACGTTCCTCCCGCTCGTCGCATGATCGACCACGGCAACAGGGGGCAAGGGAGTTCTGCTCAGGGCCCAGACTTTGCAGCAGCACGTCAAAGAAATGCTGGAGGAGGCCGTCGGGCAAGAAGTGCTGATCTCGAATCTACCCTGACCCATGCAGAGGTTGAAGAAATGATTAGGCAAGTCATGGTAGATAGCCGTGGACAGAGGAACGAAGATTGGGGCATAGATCGCAGTCGTACGCCTTTTACTGATGACGTACTGGATGTTATATTCCCGATGTGCTTCAATATGCCAACCATGAATCACTATACGGGCAGGACTGACCCAATCCAACATCTAATGCGATACTCCTAGTCAATGAATGCCGCTGCAGCTACAGACGCGGCGAAATGTAAAGCATTCCCTATATTCCTGGAAGATGTGGCATTATTGTGGTTTACCCGCTTGCCAGCACGGTCAATATCCAGCTTCAGGGAATTAAGTGAGAAATTCGTGAACCAATTCCGTCTTCATGCCCAGAGATCTAAAAATGGGATTGAGCTATCCTTTATTAAACAACGACTGGACGAAAGCCTAAGGTCATATTTGGATCGTTTCAACTTGGCTGTCACAGAAGTCAGAGATCCGCATGAGCAAACTGTGTTGATGGCCTTGATTGATGGCGTCGATAAAGATACCGAGTTTGGAAGATATCTGGCTGGCAAGCCACCCCAGACCAGAGAAATATTTTATGAAAAAGCTAATGTTCGTTTGCGTCGGGAGGAGATATACGCTAATCGGAAAAGAAAGGCTACTGATAAGGAAGATATCCAAAGCAACGTGGCCATCAAGCAAACGGGATATAGCTCAGGAAAAGTTGAAGTTAATGTCGGGAACAAGAATCAAGGCAGTGGTCACCAACCGGGGAATAGTAATAACAATAATCAGAAAAGAAATCGAGGAAATGACTCTTAGAGGAGATCCCGGCCCAGACCGTTTGAGAGCTTCACACCGTTAAATGATACGTTGGAAAACATCTTCCTGGATACATATAATGTCCTCCAGTACAAAAGGCCTCCTCCGAGAGATTCTACAGAGAATGAGCGTGAAACTAGGAAATTCTGTCTCTTTCATCAGGTCCATGGTCATTCCACAAACGAATGTCGTCATTTGAGAGATGTGGCTGAAAAACTGCTCCGAGAAGGGAAGCTTGATGACTATAAGGTGACTCCTAGAGACAAGGGGCAAGCCGTACAAGCCCCGAACCAAAGCCAACCTGCTGCCAAACCGACGGCTCAACAAAATGGAAAAAAATATCGTTATCAATACCATAGTTGGTGGACATCACCTGGCAGGGCACAGTTTCAGAGCTATGGATCAATACGTGAATGCAACTAAACAACATTTCGAAGTGGGGATGTAGCAACCCCAAGGACAACGCTCCGGTTAAGCAATAAAAGACGATGTCCAATGATGTCATATTTCGCGAGCGAGAGAGTATTGGAGTACACTCCCCAGCTGAAGACCCATTGGTGATCACCGTCACCATCAGCCCAGCTACAGTCCATAATGTTCTAGTGGATAATGGAAGTTCGGTCAACATTATGTTCAAGAAAACATTCGACCAAATGAAACTTGAGCCGAAGGATTTGAAACCATGCGAGGGTTGGATACGAGGATTTAATGGGGCCTCGACCGCTCTAATGGGATACGTGGAATTATCAGTAACCCTTGGGGAAGGAGAACGCTAGGGAGTGAGGATCGTCCCCTTCGTGGTCCTGGATATCGAGTCGCCGTAAAATGCCTTCTTAGGCCGACCGACCCTAGCCAAATTCAGGGCCTGTATCGCACCCTGGTGCTTATTGTTGAAGTTCCCAACGGATGTGAGTATAATTAGAGAAGATCAAGTTGTTGCATGAGCATGCTACATTGCAGAGTTAAAGTTGCTCCGCAAAGGGAAAGATGTAGAAGCAAAAGGTGGTTCTTCCCCTCCGAGGGAGGAATCGTCGTAGAAACTAAAGAGAATGCCTCAAGGAGGGTCGCTCAGAGAGTTGCCCGAGGATATAGATCCCAGAGAGGATGAAGAGCCTGTGGGAAGAATGTCGACCCCCAATGAAGCGACTGTGGACGTACCAATCGATGATAGTGACCCAGAGAAGGTCCTGAAGATTGGCTCCCAGTTGGATCCTGTTCGAGCCAAAGAATTAACAAGTTTCTTGAAAGCTAACTTGGATTTATTCGCTTGGACCCATGCAGACATGTGTGGGATATCTCCCTCAATTATGAGTCATTCGTTAAGCATCAACCCGAAACATCATCCTGTCAAACAAAAGAGGCGAATGCTTGGCCCAGAGAGGTCTGCGGCCTTGAAGGAAGAAGTCGAAAAGCTAAGAAGTAACGGGTTCACTAAAGATTCAACATACCCTGACTGGATTTCAAACCCGGTTTTGGTAAAGAAGGCCAATGGAAAGTGGCGTACATGCATCGACTTCTCAGATCTAAACAAGGCCTGTCCGAAGGATAGCTTCCCATTGCCTAGAATCGATCAATTGGTAGATTCAACCGCGGGTCATGAAATTCTTTCTTTTATGGATGCATACTCAGGGTACAATCAGATCCCCATGCATGTCCTAGACCAAGAGCATACCAGCTTCATTACAGATTTGGGATTATACTGCTATGTGGTGATGCCTTTCGGCTTGAAGAATGCCGGTGCTACATATCAGCGGTTGGTGAATAGGATGTTCTACAATCAAATCGGGAAAACCATGAAGGTATACATCGATGATATGTTGGTAAAATCCAGACGGTCAACCGACCATACTGCAGATTTAGCAGAAATGTTTGAGATTCTCAGGAAATATGGGATGAAGTTAAACCGTTTGAAGTGCTCATTTGGAGCATCATCCGAAAAATTCCTAGGGATCATTGTCAGCTCGCGTGGAATTGAGATCAATCCAGATCAAATTACCGCAATCTGAAATATTCAAGAACCAAAGAAGATTAAAGAAGTGCAAAGCCTTGCTGGAAAAGTGGCAGCGCTCGGCAGATTTATCTCAAAAGCTGCAGATAAATGCATCCCGTTTTTCGAGCTGATAAAGCGAGGCAAGCACAACTTTAAATGGACTCCTGATTGTATAGAAGCATTCAAGAATCTGTTGAGTCATCTAGAAAGACCCCTGATATTGTCTAAGCCAGTGGATCACGAGGATTTATTTATGTACTTGGCAGTGTCATCCCACGCAATCAGTTCGACTTTGGTAAGAGAGGAGGATAAGGTGCAAAAACCGGTGTACTTTGTGAGTAAGAAATTGGCAGCCGTAGAATGGAACTACCCAAAAATAGAAAAGCTTACGTACAGTTTGCTGATTGCATCTAGGAAGCTTCGTCACTATTTCCAGGCTCACCCCATTACTGTTTACACTGATCACCCACTTAAGTAAGTCCTACAAAGGCTAGAAGCATCAGGAAGGTTGCTTAAATGGAACATTGAGCTGAGTCAATTCTACCTGAACTTCCAACCCCGAAGGTCCATTAGAGGGCAGGCACTTGCAGACTTTATAACAGAGTTTACCATCCCAGAAGATGATGTGGTAACCGAGGAAGACGATTCGCCAAAGCTACTCCTTGACCCTAATGCCTGGAAACTATATACTGATGGAGCTAAAAATGACAGACGATCTGGTGCCGGAGTCGTTCTTGAAACTCCAGAGAAACAGCTAATATATTACGCTCTTAGATTAGAGTTCCATGCAACTAATAATGATTCCGAGTATGAAGCTCTAATTGCCGGGTTGAAGCTTGCAAAGGAATTGGGGATAACAAAGCTAGACATCTTTTGCAACTCCAATTTAGTTGTGAACCAAGTTAATGAAAAGTTTCAGGCTAAGAGTCCAAGGTAGATATCATACTTGGAAAAAGTGAAGAAGTTGCTGGATGGTTTTGATCACCACAGCATATCTCACATTCCTCGAGCGGAGAATCAAAGAGAAGACAAGTTAGCGAAGATGGCTAGTTCCGATAATCCGGAACACATGGAGCTAGTCCTGATTGAAGTACTACAGTTCCCTAGCATGGATCAGATGGAAGTTGATCCGGTACTAGAGATTGAACCTGAGAGGGAGTCATGGATGGCCCCCTAAAAGATTTTTTGATGAATGGAATGCTCCCAACAAAGAAAAGTGAGAGGCGTGCAGTTATCCGGAAGGCTTCCCGATATGTGTTGCAAGGCGAAGTCCTGTACAGACAAGGTTTCTCGATGCCTCTCCTCCGGTGCATCGCCCATGACGATATCAAGCGTGTACTAAAGGAAGTCCACGAAGGTGAGTGTGGCGACCACACTGGAGGGAAAACATTGGCAAAGAAGATATTGCGATACGGCTATTTCTGGCCCACCAAGTATGCACGACGTTGTGACGCTTGCCAGAAATTCTCCAAGATTCCTAGGGCGCCACCTAGCCAGTTGAAGACAATGACAATCCCGTGGCCTTTTGCTATGTGGGGAATTGACATTATTGGGAGCCTTCCCATAGCAAAGGGCGGAGCAAAGTTCGCTATTATGGCCGTGGATTATTTTACTAAATGGGTAGAAGTAGAGCCTTTGACCACGATCACAACCAAGCGAGTGATTACCTTTGTCGTTAAGAACATTATATATCGATTTGGGATTCCAAAAGTCATCGTAACCGATAATGGGACCCAATCCGACAGCACCGAGTTTCAAGATTTTTGTCGGAAGTATCACATCGAGAAAAGATACACCTCTGTGGCACATCCGCAGTCGAACGGACAAGTTGAAGCGGCGAACAAGGTAATCAAATCCATTCTAAAGAAAAGATTGAAGAGGGCCAAAGCCATGTGGGTTGATGAATTACCCCTGGCACTATGGGCCTATAGAACAACGTACAAGTCGGCGACGGGTCACACCCCGTTTTCCCTTGCTTTTGGAGCTGAGGCGGTCATTGTGATCAAGTTGAAAGCACCATCTCATCGAACCATTTATTACGATCCGCTGACCAACAATAAGTTGCTCCTTGAATCCCTGGACATAGTTGAGGAAAAAAGGGACGAAGCCGACTTACGTGCCCTGAGACATAAACAACCAATAGCTCGGTATTACAACAAAAGAGTCCGAGCTCGAGCATTTGAACCCGGAGACTTGGTTCTGAAGCACGTCTTTCCGCTCCCAGTACATATGGGCCCGAAATGAGAAGGACCGTACTCCATTTTACGAAAACTTAATAATGGAAATTTCAAGCTAGCAACCGTGGATGGAGATGAAATCCCCAGAGTGCGGAATGCCCAGCATCTGCGGCTTTATCTGACGTGAAATTGTCAGTTTTACTCTTTTGTTTTCTACGACCATGTAAAAAGGCTCGACTTGCCTAGAACAGTTTGGTTACTTGAACAAAAGATTATAAAGTGGACGTAGGTCATTATTCGACCAAACCACTATAAAAATATCGCGTGTCATTTACCTTTACTGCAACATTTCTTATCCACTCTTTTATTTTGATATCATTACCATTTTGAAGATTTTTTTAAATTATATAGTAATCTCAAAACAGCTATTTCAAAATGCCGTCTATCAGATCGGTAGGCTAACGGTAACTAAAGCTCCAAAAGGTGCAGCGAGGTAAATCGCACTACTGTTTGCACTCTAACTACCGAGATCAGGGAGAGAGTATAAAGGATGCGAAGATAACGTCCCCAAGGCATGAAGGTGCACCATGATAGAACCGCCTTGATAACACTCTAACCCGTTGAAGGATCGGGAGAGTATAAAGGCGCTAGAGACTTAGCGCCCCCAGAACTTCTTTCCCGCTAAAGTATCGGTGAGTAGACCAAGAATCGAGCTTGAACTCTAACCCGCTGAAGGATCGGGAGTGTATAAAGGCGCTAGAGACTTAGCGCCACAAGAACTCTAACCCGCTGAAGGATTGGGAGCATATAAAGGCGCTAGAGACTTAGCGCCACAAGAACCATTACCCTATTGAAAGATCGGGATAGTACAAATATAATCCTAATTGATTACCAATAAGCCCTGGCCAGGCACTATAATGACGATTGATTGGGGGCATATACGTGCACCACTACACATTTACTTAGCACGTGTATTCTCAATGATTATTTCGGTTATGATTAATAATTGTTACTTATGACTTTAATATTTAACTATGAATGTTTCGGTTATGACCATTTAAACTCTGCTAACATGTTGAATTTGCAGGAACGCAATGGTGCAAAAGAAATAGATCTTCATTTACTGAAAGCAGATTTACAAGAATGAGAAGCTAAACAAAAGTGAGGGCCACTCTCACGACTACATCTTTTGGCCAAAGTAACATGATAGTCCGGAATCCAAGAAATATCTCGAGTCTTGATGACTTGACCAAAGAAGTCGAACAACAGTTCCTCAAAACCAGCTATATCTTTCTCTTTTTCGGTGAGCTTATCGGCAGCAGCAGTTGCCGAATCAAGAGCATTATTGGCGTTACTTTCTGCGAGAGCTGCACGCTCCTCAACTTGGGTAAGTTGATTATTATAACCTCCTTTTCCTTTTTGGCAAGAGCGAGGTCATCTTTTAAGCTTGGCCTCTCTTTCTCCCAGGCATCTCTCTCAGCAGCAAAGCATTCCTGTGCTGTCTTCAGTTCGGTATTAATTGCCTTGAGATCTTCTACTTCCTTCCTCAGAACCACCCATTCTTGGTTGTTTAAGTCAAGCTCACTGCGAAAACGCTCCCTAGCACTCTCCATCTCGGACTTGTAATTCTCTGCGTCTCGCCGAGCTAAAGCCAATTGGGTCTGTGCATCCTCTATTTCTTTTTCCATTTTACTCCTAGCCCTAGCATCATTATCAATCTTTACTCTGGCTGCTTCCGTCTCCATCTGGCAGATGATAGTAGAAAGTGTAGCAGCATGCTTCTTCATTACCCCGTATTGTTTAGCCACATGGCATACGTACCCTATCACCTCTGTGTCCCAGTCCTCGGGGACCGGTTCAAGATCCGGGACGAATATCATCATCTCAAAGAAAATATTAGGGAACTGCTTTCGCAAGCGCTCTAGCCTGACCTGAATTTCAGAACTGGGAGCAATATTCTGCGCAGCTGTGGTATCCAAGTCGTGCTCGTTATAAGAAACAGGAGATGTCTTTCTCGTCTATACAATCCTACCCTTCCCTTTGTTTCTGTCCTCTGGCTTGTGGTGTTTTTTAGAAGACTGGACATGAGAGGGCGTACTCTTCGGAGGGGTCAAATATCTAGGAAGTTGTTTGCCCCCAGCTGGTAACGATGGACAACTTTGAGGCCTTTCAGAACCTTGCTTTGATGGAGATCGAGATCGTATGGAATAAGGTTGATGAGAATCCTAGGGCCGACGACTATCCCTTCCCCGACTATCACTGCGAGCCTGCTCGGGATCTGGGAGGAGGCTTGGTGTGCCCTCGCGAAGGGAACAGTAAGAATAAGACCGTTTGCGAGACATTTTTCCTGCAAAAGAAATAGGTGCATGTTAAAACTATGAACGACAGTGGTAAAAGAGTGTTATGATAAATGGTGCGTGTGATTTGTGCATCCCGTGAAATCCCCTTTTTAACGGACCAGGGCCCGGAGTTAGGCTCGTTTGGATGACTTCTTTTTCTCCAACTGGGGTACTCGTCTCTTCAGAGATGGGAAAAATTGGTTCCAGTCCGAAATCTTCCTGAGTATAAATATCGTTTGGTAAAGGAATCTTATTTAATCCCCCGAGTATCTGTTCCTCCGTTAATTCAACTTGAGCGACAGACTCAGCCGGTGATGAGGTTCTTAAGGGAGACTGCCCTTCAGAGGTCGGGACCTCCTTTGATTCGTCGGCTTTCCCCTCGTCTCCTTTGTATACGTTTAAATCCTCGTCATCTTGATTAATCATTGGCGAAGGACCCTTGCGAAGGGTAGTTGTATTTACGGCTTGAGAAGTTCCTTCTCCCTCAGTCGGAGGTATATACTTGTAAGGTTTGCCGCTCGCTCCATGTCCGAATCTTATGTCTAAAAGACGGTGTTTGTGAAGGTTCTCGTCAGTGATACATTTCTTAATCCTTAAGAAATCTGAGTTACTCTTAAGACGGCGGGACATTCGGTCTTCGTACATCGATCCTTTCGTTCTCTCAAAATTGTGATCTGTATGGAACAAAATGATTCGTTAGCACTAAAATTATGCATTCGAATTAAATGCGGGAAAGTTGAAAACATACTTGCTTGTATCCACTTCCTCGCGCATCCGGCTTGATGTTTTATATAGAACCAATCAGATTTGACATCCCCTATATTACTATAACCATCTGTCACAACTTTTCTATTAGCAACTGATCCAAAGAAAGAGAAATTGGGAGCCCCTGTGGAACGATGCTTGAAATGATAATAGAACTTCAGATCTTTAAGGGTAAGTTCGGTCTGCAGAATCTCTATATAAGAAATATACAGAGCCGCATAGGCATTCAGATGGAGTTGCATTGGGTAATGTGTAACTGTCTTAAGAGATCGACAACAAGCAGAGGAAAAGGAGGAATAGCCCCTACCCAGCACATGAGTCGACTAATAGTCATGTACCCCTCTGAGGCAGAATGAGGTCTATCTTCGCTTTCTGGAGCTTTTACATCGTCCCAAGGAATTCCGTGTCTTAAACATATCTTCTTCAGTTTTATATCATCTAACTTAGAGGGTAAAGAATCGGTGAACTTCTCTATTTCCTTAACACCTAGAATTTCATCAGGAGCTCGATCATCCTCATCTTCAAGGGATGTGCCCTCAGAAGTCATTGACTCCATATCGGTATCCGTCTCGTAATCAGGATCGGATTTTTCCTCATCTGAATCTGAAGAAAGCACATCAGGGTCATGATGTACTGATGTCTATGGTTCAGTGCTCTCCTCTGATGTCTCAGTCACTTGCTTATCAGACATGGCTGTGTTGGTGAGTAAAAATTAGAACACAAATTACCCGTTCCCCGTGTGTGTAAGTGCAAGTGTGTGTCTGTGCATACATTAAAGAAAAGAATGAAGTCAATCAGATAAACAGTAATGGCCATTGTATGCTATTAAGTTATGTTGTTGTTCAGTCCGGAAAGTTCATCTCGAAGGCTCTAACCTAACTGTCCATTGGCTTATCAGAGTTACATTGTATTTTTTTAGTCAACATGTGTATCGGATCGTCCGTCAGACTGGCTCGTGAGAAAGCACCGAATTGCGGAGAAGCATCAGATCGGGGAACGCTGCGGATCATGACCCATTATTCTCTACCCACACGGATCGTGACAGACTCCCCGCGATCCACCTTACTCCCTATGTCCACGAACCAGCGTTCCTTTATTGCCACGACCCAATCCGTCTCTATCATTGCGACCCAATCCATTGTCCGGTACTATGCCATAGTTTCACCATGACCCTTCTGTTTCCGCGATCCGAGCCAAAGCCTCGTCTGCAGACCGACCCAACCTACTCCTTCTCCTCTCTCGCTTCTCCTATCCATCCATAAATCAACGAATACAAACCCATTACCATCATCGCCTAACCCAGAACCCCATCACTACCGTTACCATACTAGCAAAAGTTCGAAAGAAACAAGATTGAAATAGTAGAAAAGCTTTATCAGCGTGATTACCTTTTTTCCTATTTAAGTTAGGGAACGAAATTATTTCTTTTTGGAAATCGCGGTTATGGTTTGGCAGGGTAGAAGCAGAAGCGGCGGCAGTGTGAGGGAAAAGAAGAAGAGGAAGAATAGTGAAAGGGGGTCAGCTTATATAGGAAAAACGTTGGCCCTACATATTCCCATTTTTGTCGCGACTCGATCCGTGGAGGTCCACGGACCACGAGAAAGGCCCAGTGAAAGTTAAAATGCGGCCCACTCCTTTGGACACCCACGGTTGGAATCGGAGAGCCCATCGTGGTCCAGTAGAGGATTCATTTGATCACAGGATCACGACTAAGGCCATCGTCACGAATCGTGTTATATGCCCATGACCTGAATTCGAGAGTGAAGACCAGATGGAAATTGTGAAAATGCTTGAAAGATTTAGGACTTACTTGGTGGATTGATCACAACACACTCTGAAGCTCGAAAAATGAAAGTTAACCAATGAATAAAGAAAAAACTTGAAGATCCAGTATGACACTTATACCGATCAAAGAGTGCAACTCCCCAAAGCAATACGACATCTCAGACAGACACGACTTTTGACTTACATCACTCCATGAAAAGATAAGTTTGTAATTTCGAAGCATGTTCCATCCTCAATAAAACATACTGCGAGGGGGCAAAATATTGGCTAGATTTTGGATCAAGCCACCAAGATTCATGCGTATGTTCACTACTAAGTATTACTCGTAGGAGCCATGAAACCTTGATCGTGGTCACCAAGCCTTAACGGATCGTGACATTATTGCCGGCCCCGATCGCGGATCCCTACCACGATCCGATCCGTCCACTCAAGGACTCCACGATCCGATCCCTGAAGCTGAGAAATGAAGGCCACGACTGAGTCATACACGATCCTAAGATGAAGGATCTTGTGCCACCTGTCCATAACTGCCATTTTGACCATTTCTCCATCAAGCTACGAACAGTCCGACATCATCGGGATTTGTGCCACATATGACTGCGATCCGTCTGCAGATATCACCTATAAATAGCCCCAGGCTTGGCATTTTTCAGGATCTTTTGGGCAATTCTGAGCTTTGATTCCACCATTATCATGTCTCCATTATTCCTATTCAGAGTTGTCTCGAATTTACTGAGTGAATTAACATTGTAAAAGTTAGGTTGAGAGATAAATTATTAAATATACTCGAATCTTAAGTATAATCACCGATATAAAGTGGATGTAGGCTCATTAACGCCGAACCACTATAAATCTTTTGTCTTTTCTGCTTTTCTTGCATTTTTTCTGATATTAATCTCTGCATAATTGAACAACTTGGGTGTTGGAGCCAATTTTGGATCTAACAAGGTCCTTCAACAAACTGAGTCGTCTAGGTGTAACGACTCGCATTCTACGCATCATAGGATCGTAGAATATTTATTTTATTCACATACAAAGTCATATGGTCGTGTAACTTTGGGAAACAATTAATGGGGCCATTTCCCATGTTCATGATTTTTTCCGAATTTAAATGACCGTTTTACCCCTGGAGAATCTTGTTTCACCTATAACTTTTGATTGGTAAGGAGTTTTGATCTGAAACCACTTCCATTGGATTTAGATGATGGTTTACCTTTCCGGTGTGGTCACATTAATCAAACGGACTTATCGTTTGGGAGATATGGCTGAAATAAGGTTTGGAACGTGAAAAACAACATAATCGGGCATAACAAGGTGATTAACAGCTAGGCCTATAACCCATTTTGGGATTAGGGTTATGGGAAGGCTGATAGGGTTTTGGAAATCAGTCTTATTCATTTTTTGGCCGCCAATTAACATTTCTCTAACCCTAATAATGGCCTCCATTCTCTAAATCACCTTTTAATCACATTCTAATCATATATTAAGCTAATCAACATCAAATCAAGGCAAATTAACATCAAATTGGAGGTAGAGCTGCTGTGTTGTATTGGGATTCGAACTAAATTAGAGATATTTTCAGATATGAGATTTATTTGTGGCTAAGGTGAGTGATTAGCATGTTTTTACACTAATTACGGTTAGTTATGGGTGATTAGTGATAAATAGCGAAATTATGCATCATAAAAATATGGAAAAATATTTATAAATTCTTGAATATTACTTATGCCTCTGGTGAAAATATGTGTTAATTTGGATTAAGTTTGCTAATCCGATTGTTAGAGATAGTTAAACATGATTAAGGGGAAAACATGGTTTTTGTGCATATTTGATTCATATTAACATGTTACATTGTTATTTTGGTGTTTATGGTTGATTCTACATGTTGCTATTACTGTTTGGAATGTTTTATGATTGCTTAGTAAAGTTAGATTGGTCGAAAACGCCATCGTATGGCGTAAAATTGCTTGTTGGAAAGTTGTAGGAAGTTGGAGCAGGTCCCCGATCGTAAGGCATGTCACGACCACGACCCGACCCCGATCTTGAACCCACCTCACGAGCCGACCACCCTCCACGAACCGAACCACTCCAAAGGTCACAAACCACGAGCGAACCAAGATTCCACGAGCCGAGGGCCAGGTGGAACCACAAACCAATGTCACGAGCCGGCCCCAGGATCACCACGATCCATTACTACGAGCCACGAACCGGATGTCCTCCACGAGCCGCAACCACGAACCGGAAGAAGAAGGACCACCACGATCGGACCTAGGAGAACCGATGATGACTGGAGCACTATGCACGTGCGAACCGAACCAAATGGAGACCAAACCGCAATGATGACTAAAACCCAAGATGCAATGGTAGTCCGAATAAGAAGTTAGAACTCAGGATCCAAATGGGAACCAACGAGTTAACTTCATGAGTTGGGCTTTGTTGCGGGACGTGTGAAAAGGGTTATCGATATCTATAGCGTTCATAGTGAGAGACGGATGAGTGGCTATGGATCAGTGCAATGGGACCGTTAAGACTCCCAAGGGAAACTAATCGTAGCATGGCTATGGATCAGCGTGATGGGACCATTAGGACTCCTAAGGGCAAAGTGATCGTAGTAAAGGATTAGTGGTTATGGACTAGAGCAATGGGGTCACTAAGACCCCAAGGACAAAGTAGTCGTAGCAAAGGATATGTTGATCAAAGTGGTGGATATCATATACTTCACACGTTGAGTGAGAGATGTGACGTTAATTGCTATGTTTGATGTTTTCTATCACCATGACATGCACATTTCCACTTTACACCATATGTTATTGTTACCTTTGAGTACTGTACATCTTGTTGTGTAAACTCTTTGGTTGCAGGTCCAGGTTCAGGTATGACTATTTATATCTGTTATTGTTCTTTTTTTGCTGCTATCGCTCATACCAGAATTTTGTCTAACCCAGATTTTTATGTCTCTTCTTATTACTCTAGGTGCTCCTAAATGAGCAGACTAGAGACAGGTTAGGTGGTATGCATGAATAGCTGTCCGGAGACGAGCATGAGGCTTCCACATACTATTTACATATATTCTCCTTGTATTGTTGCTGGTCACTGCTTTGGGCATTAGTAGTGTACCTTTTCTATTTTGCTTTAGAGATAGTATTTTGAAGTTGTAATAATGGTTTGGATCAAAAGTTGTATTTTGGATTCCTCTTCTATGATGGTTTAGTTTTCAGCTTATGCATTGTCTCGCCTGTTTTATGTCAAGTTGTGTTATTATTATATTTTATTCCATGCGCTTTGAGATATACTATAAGTTCTTTGGTGATTCATAGTTTCAAATCCCTTTCCATTGACGACCGTCCCGTGTTAGTTTGACATCGGTACAACGCATTTTTAGGGAAATGTCGGCTGGTATGGGGCGAGCCGTCACACTTGGTATCAAATCCTAGGTTGCATAGTTAACCTAGAGGAAGACATCAGGGATAGATAGTATACATATATCTAAGGATGAAGTCGCACTGCACTGGAACCACTGTGGAGATGGTTAATCGTTTTCTCTTTACAGATTGAACGATGAGCCGATACACGATGAGTACAAGTTCAGGGGCCAATAATAGGAATTCCCCTAATATGAGGACGATGTTTACTACCTTAATGAGAGAGATACTTAGGGATGCTCAGTGAGCAGTTCCTAATGCTGCTAACAGTGGTGGTGCGGTAGCGTAGGCGCCTAGGGCCGATTTCGCCAAGCTCAACAAGGATTACACTAGTCTTGGTAGGAATCCATTCCACGGAACGAAATAGGCTACAGAGGTTCAAGATTGGCTTGATAGTTATGAGTGCATCTTTGAGGATTTGAGGATCGAGGATGCGATGAAGAGAAATCTAGCATCGTGTTAGCTTTAAGGACGGGCTATGAATTGGTGGAATGCTATTAAAGAAGCTACTCCCGAGGATCAAGTTACTTGGAATCAGTTTAAGACTGGCTTCAGTGACAAGTTTATCCCAGTTGCTTAGAAATCAGAATTATTTACGAAATTTTTGGAGCTTAAGCAGAATGGTAGGGCAGTCTCGGAGTATATTGCTGAATTCGATACTTTATCAAAGTATGGATTATCTCTTATCAATACTGCTGAGAAGAAAAACGAGAAGTTCATAACTGGCTTAGATAAGTACTTAGGGGAAAGACTTATAAATCATATAGATGAGACATTCGAGTCGATTGTGGGAAAGGCATTAAGATCTGAGAGCCTTTACCCTAAGTCAAAGGTCAAGGTTGCTATTACATCTGCAGGGGAGCCAAAGCCGTAGGCAAGCAGTGAAGGCAATAATAATTCGCAGAATAAGAGGAAACAGAACCAAGCTAAGGATGGTCAGAAGAAGAATAAGAAATATGTTGAGTGCTAAGCTGTGGCAAGAAGGGCCACTATGCCAAAGATTATCGAGAAAAGCCAGCGGATAGGAAGTGCTTCAATTGCGGCCAAGTGGGACATCACAAGGATAAATGTCCACAACCTCCTAAAGAGAAGTAGACTGTGAAAGCATATGCTATCAACGATGTTCCTTCTTCGTCGAACGACCCAACCGCGATGGACAAATTAATGGGTGTCGTCATTCAAGGTATGCTTTCCATTTATGATGTTCCTATTCGAGTACCGTTTGATACTGGGGCTTCCCATTCCTTCATATCTAGTGACTTGGTAGATAGGTTGGGGTTAGAACCCGAGATTGTCGATAGACCTTTAGTTGTGACGAACCCGATTAGTGGTTTGACTAGCCTTAGTATGATTTGTCGTAATTTGGTCTTATCAAGTCATGGATGCATGTTTTCTTGTGATTTCTTTGTGTTGGGTTTTACTGGGTTTGGCATTATTTTGGGAGTCGATTGACTCCGAAGATATAGGGTGGTGGTAGACTGTGAGGGGTCTTCGGTGACAATTAGAGTGGACGATGGGCGGAGGGTACTATTTGGTTGCCTACATTGTGATGGGGTGATGGCTAGTTTTCTAAATTCTCTCGACATCCCGCATGATGAGTTGTCAGATGTGCCTATTGCTGGCGAGTATCCGGACATCTTCGGGGAAGTGACCGGACTTCCACCACACCGAGAGATTGAGTTTCAAATTTATTGAGTGAAAGATGCCAGACCTATAGTGATGCCACTTCGTCGTACGGCGCCAAAGAAGCAGCGAGAGCTCAAGGTGCAAGTAGGTGATCTTTTGAAGAAGGGATTTATCCAAATGCGTGTCTCCGAGTGGGGAACACCAGTTGTGTTTGCTACTAAGGCCGATGGTTCCCTTCGCTTATGTGTAGACTACCGCGAGTTGAACAAAGTGACTAGGAAGTATAAGTATCGTCTTGCATGGATAGATGACTTGTTTGATAAGTTAAGTGGAGCAAGAGTGTTCTCCCAGTTGGATCTTGCGACAGGATTCCATCGGCTCCGAGTAACAGCTGAGAGTGTACCTAAAGCGGCATTTCGGACGCCGTCTATATTCTGTGAGTGGTTGGTCATGCCATTCGGGTTGACCAATGCACCAGAATATTTTGTGGATCTTATGAATAGGGTATTCAAGGATCAATTGAATAAGTTTGTTCTTGTGTTCGTGGATGATATCTTAGTTTACTCGAGGACAGAGGAAGAACACAAGGGATATTTGAGGGTAGTAATAGAGGTGTTGAGGAAACACCAATTGAAAGAGAAATTATTGAAGTGTCACTTCTGGAGGAGGAAAGTGAGGTTCTTGGGCCATGTTGTTTCAGAAAGTGGTATTGCCGTGGACCCTGCAAAGGTGGCTACGGTACAAGATTGGTCTACGCCCAAGAATGCAATGGACGTTAGAAGTTTCTTAGGGTTAGCTAGATATTATCGTAAGTTTATCCAAGACTTCTCCAAGATAGCAGCACCATTAACTCAGTTGACCAGGAAGAATCAAGCTTTTGTTTGGGACGAAAGGTGCGAGGATGCTTTCAAGAGTTTAAAGGAAAAGTTGTCGTGTGCACCAATGTTGGTTATTCCTAAAGGGAATGAAGGAATGACGGTATACACAGATGCCTATGGTACCGGACTAGGTGCTGTACTGATGCAAGGAAGTTGGGTTGTAGCTTATGCTAGTCGGCAACTAAAACCACATGAGAAGAGATATCCTACCCATGATTTGGAATTGGCAGCGATTGTGTTCACATTAAAGAAGTGGAGACACTGTCTCTTGGGAGAAATATTCGAGTTGTTTACCGATTATAGGTCATTAAAGTATCTTTTCTCTCAAAAGGATTTAAATCTTCGTCAGCAGAGATGGTTAGAGTTCTTGGCTTCGTATGATTTCAATATCGCATACACACCCGGGAAGGGCAAAGCAGTAGCTGATGCATTGAGTAGGAGACATGCTCGTTTGGGGGATACGTTTCTTGAATGGAAGCAACTGGAGTATATCACAGGATATGATTTCAGACCTAAGTGCGAATTAGATCCATAAATACTAGCAAGTCTGACGATCAGACCAACCTTGATTAAATGGATTGGTTCTAGTCAGAGGGACGATCCTAACCTATTGGATATCATCTCCAACATAGAGATGGACTTCGATGGTAAGGAAACGAACAAGTATGGGCTTGATCGAGAAGGATGGCTTTGAAAGGATGGGAGACTGGTTCTTCCTAGTGTTAATGGATTTAGAGATGAAGTGCTTAAAGAGTATCATCACTCAAAACTGACTATACATCCCAGTGGTAACAAAATGTATTGAGACATGAAGCAAACCTACTACTGGGAAGGGATGAAGAGAGACGTTGGGAAGTTTATATCCAAGTGCATGAACTGCCAGCTAGTTAAAGCCGAGCAAAAGAAGCTTAGTGGTTTGTTACAACCGTCGGAAATTCCCGAATGGAAATGGGAACAGGTCTCAATGGATTTAATTAATGGTTTGCCAAGGACTAGATCAAGTCATGATAGTATTTGGGTGATTGTGGATCGATTGACCAAAAGTGCAAAGTTTACATTGGTCAAGTCGAACAGAAAGACAGCTAAGTTAGCGGAACTATATATGAAGCGGGTTGTGAGATTTCATGGAGTACCTAAAGGCATTGTGAGTGACCGAGATCCATTATTTACTAGTGGGTTTTGGAAGAGCTTACAAGAAGCTTTAGGGTCAGATTTACATCTCAGTACCGCATACCATCCTCAAACCGACTGTCAGACAGAGAGGGTGAATCGTATATTAAAGGATCTCTTAAGAGCTTGTATATTGGATTTTAGAGGATCATGGGATGACCATTTGCATCTAGTTGAGTTTACATATAATAATAGTCATCAGTCTAGTATTGGTATGGCTCCATTTGAAGATTTGTAAGGAAGACCATGCAACTCACCATCATGTTGGTTGGAAATCAATGAGAAATTTGTGCTAGGCCCAGATGTAATAAGAGAAACTTCAGATTAAGATCAAGGTTATTCAACAGCGAATGAAGGCTGTCCAAGATAGGCAGAAGAGTTTTGCTGATAAAAGGCAAAGAGATTTGAAATTCTTTGTTGGTGACTTGGTTTTCATCAAGATTTCTCCGTTAAAGAGTGTGATTCGTTTTAGTGGAAGAGGTAAATTAGCACCAAGGTTTGTTGGTCCATTCCCAGTTCTCGAGCAAGTTGGGAATTTAACATATAAAGTTAGATTACCTGACAAGATGGCAGGAGTTCACAATGTATTTCATGTTTCCCATTTAAGGAAGTTCATGCACAATTCTGACATGACTATTTCACCAGATCAGTTGGATGATATCGAGGTAGAATCTGAGGCAGTTGGAAGCCGTAGAACGATTCTTATTGTCGGACATGATACGAAACAACTTCGAAGGAAGACGTTGGAACTTGTCAAGGTCCAGTGGAGTGATAATGAGCACGAATGTACTTGGGAAACAGAGGAGAACATAAGAAAGTCGTATCCAGAACTCTTTGCCTGATAAGATTTTAGTAGTGATAGTTATTCCCTTGTTAGTAAACTGCATGCTAAGATAGGCTTGTTGTGATATCATGTATGTTTGATTGTTTATGAATGGCTGATAGGCATGTGGGGCACCATTGCATGTTTTGGTTAAGGAAATTCAGGGGCGAAATTTCTTAAGGGGGGGAGAGTGTAACGACCCGCATTCTACGCATCGTAAGATCATATAATATTTATTTCATTCACATACGAAGTCGTATAGTCGTGTAACTTTAGGAAATGACTATTGGGGTCATTTCCCATGTTAATGATTTTTATCGAATTTTAAATGACCGTTTTGCCCCTGGCGAATCTTGTTTCGCCTATAATTTTTGATTGGTAAGGAGTTTTGACCTGAAACCACTTCCATTGGATTTGGATGGTGGTTTACCTTTCCTTAGAGTGGTCACGTTAACCAAACGGACTTACCGTTTGGTAGATATGGCTGAAATAAGATTTGGAACATGAAAAACAACATAATTGGGCTTAACAGGGTGATTAACAGCTAGGCCCATAAACCATTTCGGGATTAGGGTCATGGGAAGGCTGATAGGGTTTGGGAAATCAGTCTTATTCATTTTTCAGCCACCACTTATCATTTCTCTAACCCTAGTAATGGCCTCCATTCTCAAAATCACCTTTTAGTCACATTCTAATCATATATTAAGCTAATCAAGGCAAACTAACATCAAATTGGAGCTAGAGCTGCTGTGTTGCATTGGGATTCAAACCAAATCAGAGATATTTTCAGATCTAAAATTTATTTGTGGCTAAGGTAAGTGATTAGCATGCTTTTACACTAATTACGGCTAATTAGGGGTGGTTAGTGATAATTAGCGAAATTGTGCAACATAAAAATATGTATAAATTCTTAAATATTACTTTATGCCTCTAGTGAAAATTTGGGTTAATTTGGATTAAGTTTGCTAACCTGATTGCTAGAGATAGTTAAACATGATTAAAGGGAAAACATGGGTTTTAGATATGTTTGATCCATATTAACATGTTACATTGTTGTTTTGGTGTTTATAGTTGATTCTACATGTTGCTATTACTATTTGGAATGTTTTATGATTGCTTAGTAAAGTTAGATTGGTCGGAAACGCCGTCGTACGGCATAAAATTGCTTGTCGGAAAGTTGTAGGAAGTTGGGGTAGGTTCCCGATCGTGAGGCATGTCACGACCACGACCCGACCCCGGTCGTGAACCCACCTCACGAGCCGACCACCCTCCACAAACCGAACCACTCCAAAGGTCACGAACCACGAGCGGACCAAGATGTCACGAGTTGAGGGCCAGGTGGAACCACAAACCAATGTCACGAGCCAGACCCAGGATCACCACGATCCATCACTACGAGCCACGAACCGGATGTCCTCCACGAGCCGCAACCACGAACCGGAAGAAGGAGGACCACCACGAGCCAGTGGAACACCACGAGCGGACCTAGGAGAACCAATGATGACTGGAGCACTATGCACGTGCGAACCGAACCAGATAGAGACCAAACTGCAATGGGTCTAAAACCCGAGATGCAAATGTAGTCCGAATAAGAAGTTAGAACTCAGGATCCAAACGGGAACCAACGAGTTAACTTCATGAGTTGGGCTTTGCTGCAGGACGTATGTAAATGGGTTATTGATATTTATAGCTTTGGTTCACCAATGAGAGACAGATGAGCGGCTATGGATCAGCGTAATGGGACCGTTAAGACTTCCAAGAGCAAGTGATCGTAGCATGGCTATGGATCAGCACAATGGGACCATTAGGACTCCCATGGGCAAAGTGATCGTAGCAAAGGATTAGTGGCTATGGACCAGCGCAATGGGGTCACTAAGACCCCAACGGCAAAGTGGTCGTAGCAAAGGATTTGGTTATCAAAGTGATGGATATCGTATACTTTACGCACTGAGTGAGAGGTGTGAGGTTAATTGCTATGCTTGATGTTTGCTATCACCATGACATGCACACTTCCTCTTTAAACCATATGTTAGTGTTACCTAAGAGTATTGTACATCTTGTTGTGCTAACTCTTTGGCTGTAGGTTCAGGTATGATTATTTATACCTGTTATTGTTCTGTTTTTGCTGCTATCGCTCATACCAGACTTTTGTATGACCTAGAGTTCTTCTTATTACTCTGGGTGCTCCTAAATGAGAAGACTAGAGACATGTTAGGTGGTATGCACGAGTAGCTGTCCAGAGACGAGCAGGCGACTTCAACGTACTATTTGCATATATTCTCTCTGTATTGTTGCTGGTCACTGCTTTAGCCATTAGTAGTGTAACTTTTCTATTTTGCTTTAGAGACACTATTTTGAAGTTGTAATAATGGTTTGGATCATAAGCTATATTTTGGATTTCGCTGCCATGATGGTTTAGTTTTCAGCTTATGCACTGTCTCGCCTGTTTATGTCAAGTTATGTTATTATTATATTTTATTCCATTCACTGTGAGATACATTACAGGTTCTTTGGTGATTCGTAGTTTCAGATCCTTTTCATTTGACGACCGTTCCGTGCTAGTTGGACATCGGTACAGCACATTTTTAGGGAAATGTCGGCTGGTATAGGGCGGGCCGTTACACTAGGCGACTCTTGAAATGGAACATCGAACTCAGCCAGTTCGAACTCACCTTTTTTCTTTGCCAAGCCATCCTCGGGATTGCCCTAGCGAACTTCATCACAAAGTTCACTATTCTCGAAGATCCTCTCGAGGATAGTGAGCCTCCCAACATCCACTAGAAACTATTTGTGGGTGATTCGTCTAACAGTTAGTGCTCTAGAGCTGGATTTGTACGTATCACTCCTAAAGAGCGCTCAATTTATTGAGGTTTAAAGCTCAACTTCCCTGACACCAACAACGATGCAGAATATGAAGCCGTGATCGCTGGACTTATAACTTTAGTTGAACTTAACATTAAGGCTCTCCATATATATTGTGGCTTACGACTCATCGTACCCAGGTACACGACGAGTGTCAGGCTAAGGGGGCACAGCTTGCTCCCTGCCTTGCTCAGGTCCGTTAGCTGCTTACTCACTTCGACCACTATGTCATTACTCAAATCCCTTGAGAATAGAATAAGAAGAGTAGTTCATTGGCCAAGCTAGCAAGTTATGGGATGCACAACTCTTGGGAATCATTCCAGTCAAAGTACTCAACTCTCCGGGTATCGATCAAATGCAGAACAATTTGGTATCAATGACGGAGACCGAGCCTGAACACGAGACTTGGATGACTCTGATCAAGAACTACTTGCAACATTGGATCCTCCCCAACAATCAAAATAAAAAACGAGCACTCGCCTGCATATCATCATGCTACATCATTTAAGTGCGCTATATTGAAGAGGATTTTATGTTCCACTACTCTGGTGTATTGCCCACAACGATGTCGGTCGTCTGCTATTGGACGTGCACAAAGGACAGTGCAGCGACCACATCATGACGCAAACTTTGGCAAAAAGATTCTTCGATATCGCTATTTTTGGCCAGCTCTTGAGTGGGTGTAGTTGACTACACCCGCAAGTTGGAAAAATGCTAGAGTTTTTTCAAAATTCCAAGAGCTTAGCCTTTTGAGCTTATGCAAATGGTTAGCCCATGTCTATCTGCAATATGGGAAATCAATATCATCATAACTCTTTCAAAAGGCCAGAGGCAGTGCACGACATGCTATCATCGTGGTTGATTACTTTAACAAGTGGACCAAAGTCGAATCCCTTACTACAATTACAATAAAAAAAAGTAATCAACATCGTCGTACGCAACATTATCTATCATTTACGAGTTCCTAAGACAATCATTTCTAATAACAAGACCCAATTCGACAATTCTCAGTTCAAGACCTTCTACCGTCGAAATCGCATTGATAAACAATTTTGAAGGTGTCTTATTCTCAAGCCGATGGACAAGTCAAGGTTGTCAATAAAGTGATCAAACCCTTCATCAAGAAGCGATTGGAAAAGGTCGGTGTCTTATGGGTAGACGAACCCCCTCTAGCACTTTGGGGTTATCGGATAACTCATAAGTCAGCGACCAAACACCTCCATTCACCCTCTCGTATGGATTCGAAGCCATCATTCCCATTAAGCTTAAGCTCCAATCTCATCGAGTCACATATTATAATCTGAAGACCAACCAAGACCTTGTCCTCGAATCACACATGACTTATTCGAAGAGAAAAGATACGAAGCCGAACTCAGAGCAACAACCCAACGTCAACGAGTCGCCCGATACTTCAACTCCAAAGTTCACCCAAAGCACATCCACATCAGCAATCTTGTCCTGAAATGGATATTTCCCATATCGACAGTTTTGATTTTTGTTGGGAAGGTTCGTATGCCAAACAATGAAGGCTTGGAGATGGTTTCTTCAAGCTAACTGCCATTGATGGTGCTGAACTACCAAGAGCAAGGAACAACAATCATCTTCACCGCTACTTTACTTACTTTATTGTACAGATTTAATGCTTTCCACCAATGATTTGTTTCAAAATTCAAGGCATTGTAAAGAAAAGGTCATTACTTCCAAAAGATATCAGCAAATAAATTACAGACGATTACATTCTTGGTGTGCTTACTTTCTGCGTAGTATGTTTGAGATGCGACGAGTGCACAACACTAGATCGACACCTTAGGACTTGACATTGAACCACCATCTCGTGTCACTACAATGACTCAAACCTTATGAAACTGTCCGCCCTTCACAAGTCAACTCAAGTTTTAAACAAAAGACGAGGCCGAGTATATATAATCTGCGACGCTCATTGACTTGAGTGTCCAACTTCGTCCCTAAGTCTCTGGACATAAGGGCAACCCACCAGCCAAGTTTGTGTGATACTAACCGCTTGCTCAGCTATATCCGACCCGTAGGGTCCGAATCTGGGTATAGAATTGGCAAACCAACGACGCCCTTACCTATAACCCAAATGAAACGACCGGAGAGTATAAAGACAAAATAATGGCGTCCACCATGCCTCCTCACGACTTGAGATCAACGACCGCTAGGAGATCCCGAGAGTGAAGTCACCAAACTCAAACTTTGTGTGACTCAAAGGTCTCAACCAAAGAAGTTTCAAGAGTGGAGTCAGCACACACGATATTCAAATGACTTGAGCATCCTAGGAGCGAACCCGTGAACAAAATTGGTCTAAGTGTAACGACGAGTATATTTGCGCAAGTACAAAAACTGGAAAGCATATACAAAAATTCAAGCACTCAGAACAATATGTGATGCAAGCAAAGTTAACTAACTTTCATTCACAAAAAAAAAGCACAAATATCATTTTCTGTCTAATGACGTGATATACATGAAAACCACATAATGCCTCCAAAAGCAAGGGTCGTACTCGCGTATCCTATCGGCCTACAACCAAAAAAATATGTCTATAAAGATCATTTGGGCGAGCCAACCTTCTTTTTCTTGTTCTTCTAGGACTCAAAATTAGATGGCTCGTTGTCACCCTTCGTTTTCATCTTTTTAGAGCCGCTTCCCCCACTTCTTTTCTTTCCCTTAGGAGAAGGAGACTTCTGTCGAAGCATAATCAAGAACTCCCCGTCATCATCGCTTGAGATTTCGGTGGTCACCATGCTAGGACGACCAATTGCTTTTAGAGCTTTCGGCAGGGTCTTGGTAGACAATGCCAGCACTATAGAATTATATCCCACCTTTTCGGTTTCCTTGTTCTTTTTGGCCTTCTTCTTGGCCTCCCACTCTCCCTTCTTCTAAGCTTTTTGCCCGGCCTTTAGCTTCCTCACCTCCGCCGCCTTCAACCTCTTAAACTCATCCTTGGCACTTTTCTAGGCGGCCTCGTCCTCAGCTTTCTTTCTAGCTGCCTCCTGTGCCTTAGCCTAAGCCTCATCCTCATCCTTCTTCCTCGCTTCTCCGTAAACCGTATGGGGAGCTTTCTCATCGGTTTTCCTCTTTTCCTCCTGTTCTTCCCACTTTGTAAGCAGTGGGGCGTCCTTCTTCTCAACCAGCTCATGCATAGTTTGCCCGTCTGTTTCCATCGTCCGATCACCTGGATACCCTCCTCGGGTTTTCGTTTCAATTCTAGGAAGAGATCGTCCATCTTGAACTCTCCTAACTCCAAATCCGAGAACATGTCTAGATGACTAAATCCCTCTCCTAGCTTCTTCCCTTGAGTTCCCATACCAAACTCGAGCATGGTAGGCATTATTGGCTCAAAACCAGTTGTCACCTATGCTCCGAAGGAACCTGCACGATGAAGAAGAAGACAAGTTAGTCTACTTAGGCTCTGTGTTGTCATCCTCTTAGACACTCGTGATGAAGTGGTTTTACCTTCCAATACTTATTGCATACCCTCTATAGGCATGGTTCTTCTGACTGTTGGATGAAGGGAGCCTCCTTGTCCCAGCCTCAGATAATCAGGATCATACTCAGTAACAGCTGGGGTTGGAACTGATAGACTACTTGCAGAGATGACTGGAGCAACTTTCTGTTGTTGAGAGCTGATACCTAGAAATGCATGAGCAACTATTACACTCTTATTATTGACTTCTTTCCCTTTCACGACAATAGGTTGTGCCACCCTATCCGTCTCGGCGTCCTCTCTTAACAATGCCTTTCCTTTAACTAATACACAGTGCTCTTCCTCGATCAAGTATTCAAACATCATCGCCACCTCATCGACCAAGTCTGCCTGAGGATGCCTTGCCTTATACTCTACTAGCTTGTCCCAGGCTTGAGCCAGTGCAAGGATAATCTTCGACCCATAAGATTCTGTTGAATCGAAGTGTCTTGACATACAAACCCCATATTAATAGCTCCAACTCTGCTACTACTCTCTCCTCGACCTCATCGACCTCGGCACTAAGATTCTCCACTTCAGCCTGGTGCTCAGCCTTTATCCTATCCACCTAGCTCAACACCTTCTTGTTCGAAGCCTCATCGACCTCCTTCTCTTCCTTGGCCTGCTCAAGCTCGACAGTGCTTGAGTCAAGAAGTTTTCTAATCTCGGTATTCTCCTTGATGAGTCACTATTCCTGCTCGTTCTCTTCTTGAAGACTTTTGTTTTCTAAAGTTGGGGTTTTGTTGCTTTGACGGATTTGGTATAGTTACTCATTTTCTTTCATCAACCAGTCATTTTCCTAGGACGTATCTTTGTTGTCTTGTTCGAGCAAGGTGTACCGGGTGTAGATTGAGTCCAGCATCTCTTTGTATGGTTCCCGATCTTCGACCATTTCACTTTTAACTTTCAAAAGCTCTCTTTTTATCTCATCTATTTTGACAACATAGAGTTAGCACATAAATACTCGAATACGCAGAAATAGGTACAAGTTGAATTGTTCTCTTACCCAATTCAGCCTCCCGATTCTTGGGGCTCCCCTTCTTGAACTTGAGCTCAAGCTGCAAGCCGTGAATCTCTCCGTTCTTTTGGAGGATCAACTCCGAGAGCCTCCCCGCATAGTTATACATTTCTCAGTACTAGGAGTAGGCATCATACACCTTGCTGCGTATGTCTTCTTCCATGTCCAGTGGGATCTGATGTATGTTCGGCAACCATAGTTGCTCCTCGAAGTAGAAACCGAGAAATGCCTTCTTAAGTACCTCCTTCATTTCTTCGCTACTGAGTTGCTCAACCTCCGACATATCCGGCATCACTTGAACACATTTTGTTATAGCCTACCTCTTGAATCTCGATACTCTGGGCACCAACTCCTTGCTTACTGACTTGGTCACAGGGAATGTTTCAGATCTCAAAAATATCACCCAAGATCTCATCCGAGATCTCATTTTACGCTCTTCCCGAAATGAAACAACAAATATCACTGTAAATCTCCTTTCGAATATATCGCCCAAGATATTGCAATATCAAATGACATATCGAATGAGACGAGATACTGGAATATCGTCCGAGATTTTGGTTCTCCTGATTAAAATTTAAATTCATGCCTAAATTAGAACAATAATCAGAAAAACCAAATCTAGCCATGATAATCTCCTACTATTTAACATTTTACATTTTACATTTTAAATAACCATGTCGTATGTTGATTAACATGAAAATGTGTTTTTTATGCTCTTATATCTTATTTTTTGTGTATAAATAAATATTACTTAGGTATTATTTTGTTGTTTTTATAGATGTGTTGTCCAAACCTCATTCATCCTTAAAAGTGAAGAATAAATGTCATATACATGAAGAATTGCATAAGAGGCTGTCATTGGAGGCTAGTTGTGTTCACATTGGTCACCTTGGAAGGAGATTGGTAGAAAAGATCTTAGGAAATCTTCTATCAATCAAATGGACACATGGCAAACAAGTATAAAGGGAGGATCGTAGCATAATCTTTGATAAGGTGGCCTATTTATACAATTAGGGTATGTAACTCAGCTATAAATACACATGTATACTTGTAACTACTGTTTCAAATCTCGCAAATATCGCCCGAGATCTCCTCCGAGATCTCATTTTGGGCTTCTTCCGAAATGAAACAGCAAATATCACTCTAAATCTCCTTTCGAATACATCGCCCGAGATATTGCAATATCGAACGATATATCGTCCGAGACGAAATAATGGAATATCGTCCGAGATCTTAGTTTTTTCGTTTAAAATTTAAATTTGTGACTGAACTAGAACTATAATTGAAAAATTCAAATCTAGCCATAACAATCTTTCGTTATTTTACATTTTGTATGTTAAATGACTATATTGTATGTTCGTATATGTTTTACAATACTTATGATTTTCATATTCGTCTTTTTACATACATGTTACTTATGAAATTATGTATTTTGTGGTCTATTTATGCTAATTTTTTTTAATGTTTTGGATCCTTTTAATGTTTCTTGTCTAACAATATTTCTGTTTTAAGCATATTACGAAATAGAGTATGAATGATCTTTCGCAAAATAAAGAATAATAAAGTTATTTTCCATTTTAAGTTTAAGTTACTATGTTTTTAAAAGAATTCATAAAAATCATTTTGTTAAAATATCATTTTTTAACATATCATGTACCCCAAGATTGCTCCGATACGAACTTTCAGACCCGAGATGAAAATCCGAGACAAACTCCTGAGTTAGACTCATCTCGTCCGAGATCTCCCCCGATATGAGACCGAGTCGAAACGCGATCAATATCCGAGATTTAAAACCTTGCCTGTAATATCCCAGAATTTCAACGGTATAACAATAAGTTAATTTAATTATTTTAATATAATGGTTTGAGAATTTAAATGGTTTGAATTCAAATATATTGAATATTTAAATTAAAATAAATAATGAGATAATAAAATTATTTCTGAAATAGTCAGAAATGGTTGAGTTTGCAATATGGTGTAATTTGAATAATATATGATGTATAATGCAATTTAGAATTTAATTATAATAACGAATATATTATTTAAACGATAGTTGAACTTCAACTTAGTGTACAAGATTCGTTATAAGTCGGACTTCTTCGAAACAAGAAACGCTCGAATCTATCAAACTATATTTTTCTAATGGAATAGAAAATTCGAGATTTCGTCTTATAGATTGTACGTTATGGCTAAATCAAATTTTCAAATAGTTGCTATGGAATCGTTTATAAGCCATAACGATATATTTAATTACAATTAAATATCGGTTTTGAATTTGGACAAGATTTTTGAGACATATTATTAATTTGATTTATAGAATTTTTCTGTAATTTTTAATTTGGAAAATAAATCACTTTTTATTTGGAGTATTTTTCACTCTACATCAGCATTTCGGGATATCGCAGAATAAGCTATCTTGTCTATATGATTATATTTTTGGGATCGTGGAACATTGCTCATCACAACGGGATTTTTATTTTTGTCGATAGCAGTCTGTAACTAGACGGAATTTTATGTAATGGGGTACCGAATCTTTTAAACTTAACTGTGTACACTAAGTAATTTACTGGAAGTGAGGCATGCCCAATGACATAGCGGTTAAGATGGGCACTTGATCTGACCACGAAGGAAAGAACATCAAATGGACAAGCTGTTTTTGAATTAACTACCGCTCGTGATTTTTCTATTTTTGCAAACATTAACACAATTCAAGAAACCCGGAACCTCTGTAAGTAACCACGATGTTGACATGTTAGTAAATTCAATTCATATAAATCAGACTATAAAATTAAATAAAGGAAAATATATTGTTAAAAGAACTTTTTTGTATGTTTCCCAAACTCATACTGAAAACGTTATCCTACTCATGAACACTGTTTCATTTTAGATTCATGATTGAGTCTCAAACGGGTTTAACAAAAAAAATGGCATATGCAATGTGCGAACGTTGATATGCAAGGATGTGGAAATTCAACATTTCCATTTTATGTTATAAATACATTATAAGTTCACTGATCATACAGTAGGTATAAAAGAATCCAATGCTAAAGTACAACATAAATCATTTTCCATCATTAGTAATTAAGTTATTGGTACAACATGCATTTTCAATGCCTAACCTATGTATGTCGAATCAATCTGCAAACCTACATGTACCCTCTATTACTTCATATGTACTTCATCCATTCCTTCTTGTTTCCAGTAGTTTGAACCTTTGCGCGGAAATTGAACAAAAGAAAGTAAAATAAAATTTAAAATCTTCATGAAAGCGCTCATTCCTAGATCACTTTTCGGATGTTTCCTGTTGTTATTCATGTCGGTGGATGCAGCGTCTTTCTGTGAAGCTCCAAAAATGGGCTCTGTTAATGGCGGTTGGTTCAAGAAGAAGAAATATGGAGCGTATGGTTTTTGCGTGTTGCCTGGATATAGGAAGGAAGAAAAGCCTTGATCTTAATTATAATAGTAATGGTAAATAAAATTTAATGACCTGAATGGTGAACAGTATGTTGGATGGTGAAAGACAACGTTCGGTGTAGAGCGGGGTTAAAGCTGGGTGATGGCCGCGAGTATGTGGAGTTGTGGTGTTTTAAATGGTGCGTGATAATTTTCGTAAGGAGATACTAGAGCGGATGATGGAAATTCATTTGGGAGGATGGGGGCGAAAGGGTGGTGTTGATATGGAGTATTGGGAGCAAAACGGGAAGCTCGCATGGGAACAAAATCAGTGGAGTTGGTTATGGAATTAACAACAGTAGCATATGGGGGAATTGTGTGTGAGGCATGGAATTGTATGTGGGCCGACTTTGGACCGTAAGCCCAAATAAAAATCACATATACCCGAACGTGAGGAAGTGAACATGGCACTTGTTTGGAAGTGAACACGACAACTGTTGCAAGTGAATTCGAGGGACCTCCATACGTTCTGGATTATTAGATTTTGGGTTCCAACGTATTTGGGCTTGCAAAACTTGGGGTGAGATTTATTTTGTAATATAGATTTGTTATATTTTAAGGCTATGTTAGTTAGCAAGTTGTTTAAGTGAACAATAGCCACTTTATATGGTAAGTAAGTTGATTATTAAATTTGATTTAAAGAAGTTAAATTAAAATAGAAATAATATGAATTAATTTAATTAATTAATAATGTTTATCATAACACGCATATGTATCTGATACGGTATCAAAAACAGATGAAACAAATTTCGGTGGGTTTATATTGGCAAAGACCACGCGTACAAACTGTTTTGAAACAATGTGGAGCTCGATCGAAATTATGGCAAAACAAAACATCTGATACACACTACCGACCGTTAATCGTTATCTAGTGATTAACGACAAAGGTGAGTAAACCCACTAACTCTGTCCAATTTTATAATTTTATAAATGTTATTAATATTGGTAAAAATGGTTAAATGTTTGTATGATGATTGTTTGGATGATTTGTTAAGTATTTGGTTAAAATAATATATATACAGTTATATGTATAAAATCGTTGATTGAATATCGATGCTGTTATTATTATATTTCATATTAAGATGATATATATTATTGATGTTGTCTAACGTCAGTGGATGCAGGGAAACAGGTTGGAGGACAATTATACTGTTGTTTATCATATATTACATTATACGATGTGACAAATTATCTTGTGTTGATTATTGCGTGTTGAGATGTTTAAACAACATTGACCAGAAAAAATTAGTATCTAAATACAGTAAGATATATGAATATATCAGAAAATAAACTGGGGTTTTAAAAGCGAATTTCTATTTTAAAATAGAATTGAGATTTCGATTGGCTCCAATATATTTACTTGTTCAGTTATATAAAACAAGTAATTTGATTTATAAATGATATTTATAAATGAAGAGAAATTATTTTTTATTAAACAGTTTGGAAATTTAAATTTAAGAAATGAACTTAAATAAAAAGAAAAGGGTAAATCGGTTAGAAAGAAAAACAATGAAATTATTTCGATGTTCGAAATATGAATAGAATTGAAATAAATCGATAAGGATTTATAGTATAATTCGATGATCCCGAATGTTATTAGAATACATTATTTTATAAATATATAAAATTAAATTCAGGATTTGACGAGATAAATAAATATTTGGATTTGTTGTCGAATAGGAAATCGAGATTTAAATTATAATTTAAAGTGGGTACCCACCACCAATTGCCCGTGTGCGAAGCATGGGTCTCATCCTAGTTATAACTTATAAATTGAGTTTATGAAATGAAATATGAAGTAGGTGTTTATAAAATAACCAGATAAGTGGGATTTTAAATTGTAATAATTTTTCTTGTCTAAATCAAGATTTGATTTAACAAAATGAGTTCAGATTTCTATAAAGAAATAATATTCACATTTCAAAGTGAATAATGATTTAAAAGAAAAACGGTTTGATTTGGAATGGTTATAAAAGCAGATTGATAAATGTTTTAAAGATGATAAATTCAGAAATGAATTTAGGAATGGAGTTGAGCTAAAATGGCAATTTATTTAGATGTTCTGAATGATAATTGAGTAGGGATTATTCGAAAGTGAGTTATACGTTGGAATTCGATTCTATCGAATTCAAGAAAGTACCATTTACTTTCCGGTTATAATAAATATTTATCTATTTATCAAATAAATAAATTGTTTGTTTATATATTTAAATAAAAGATATATTTTTAAATTAAATATTTCAAAAGCAGAGATTATAACGTTATTGTTATAATCAAAGATTTCCGTAAAGAGGTGGATTCATAAAATGAATAGAGAGTTGTGTAAATAGTTTTGTAAATAAGAAATATAGAAATGGGGTTAAGAACATTAGAAACGGACTGGAAATTAGTTATGTTGAATGGTTGTTTTAGTATCAATCTGATGTTGGCTTCTGGCTTCGGGGTTATACTTAGGGAATTATCCTTTTACTAGTTTACGGTTAGAGACTGATGGTTGTGGAAGGTTAGTGACGCATGAATGAGAAATGGAAATGTTTTCCAAAGTTAATAACGTATATTTTCGAAATACAAGAAAATAAGGAATTGTGAATATATGGAAATGTTTTTCACAAAATCATGAGAGGTTAAGCGAGCTGGAAAATATTTGAGTAAAAATATTTAAGGGAAATTGGGGAATGAAATGATGATTGATCGGTAAGATTTCCATTTCAGAATACGACTGTTGTTTGTACATATGTTTTCCTTTGATAGTTAAATAACCGACTATCAAAGTTTTTGACCATTTCCATTGTCAATACGAAGAGACTGGGATCAGATTTATTATCTGAAGCCATTATCGTTTCAAATTAAATAGATCGAAGGAAATTGAAGACGGAGTTTACACAAGGTTTTTTTTGATGATCCTAGGTACAAATTGCCAAAGATAGATTTACAAAATAATTCCTTCGGTTTGTCCAGTCCCAGGACAATGTGTATGGACGAATGTCTGACAGAGTATATCTAATAGATCGCGTAAATTGATTGCTTCAAACGTATATATGTTGGTGGCGGAGGAATTTGTTTCTCTTAGCTTATACCCATGGTATTTTTGGGGAAATCAATATGTGATTTGGCGGGTATGACGATGTGGCATTCAAAGTAAATTATAACGACCCAAAATTCCCCGCATAGGAAGGCGCGGATTGCTTTGAGGACAAGACTAATCGGAACACAAACAGAAGAAATTTTCATTGTTAATTACAACAATTCCATCAAAATACAAGAATATACAGAGTATGGATCAATATTACACATCATAAAATATCAGAGATTACAATACACTGCATAGCAGCGGAAAATAATACAAAACACAACTGAAGGAGATATACGGATACAAAGCTTTCCGAATATCATTCCAGCTGTAAACCTGGATCCTATGAATATAAATCTGCAAAACCAAAACTACTAGCTTCCCATATGGAAATAGGGGCACCCAGAGTTTAGATTAAAACAATAAACTCCAGGTCAGTCATGTGACTGGTGTGAGAATTAAACAGTTATTTAAAACTTTACTTTAAATCAGGTATTTAAAGGGACCACGCCATATAACATGGAACGGCTTTCCTCCCAAGAATACCAGTGCATATAACAAAATAGCGCAATGCTTTTTGGAAAAATGAAGCTATTATAAGACCCAGGTCCCATCAAACAATGCAACGCAAGCCGGAGGATAGGGTTTTCCCTTATAATAGCCAAACATGTTTTGTACGTTAAAACAAATCGTTTGATACTATTATAAGTGCATAGTGTATAAAACAACTTCAAATATAAATGTATCAATCCTAGATGGCATGGGTACCATATATCATATCGCCAATACTAGGCTCTACAATCAAAACCGCAATTGTCACGTATTGGAAGTTGGATTTCCATCTACGAACCAAGGCAAGAGATCGTCCTTACTGAATTCGAGACGCTCTAGCCCGTGTCTCAGGAACAGTCGCAACTGCACCTTGGATCGTCAGGGCCAGTCCACCGATGTGGATTATAATGCCTGAACAATGCATTTCCCCGCCCTTTTGGGGCGTAAATGAGTCCTATGACTCCATCGGCTCCACATAGTCACCGATATATCTGAGGCGCCTCGCAATCCAACAACCACATAGGTGAAAATAATATAAATGTCAGGGCTGGTAGGTCACTGACACCACCCTAGCTAGAAAGAAACGCATGCCCTCCCTGATGTCCTCTCCCGTTTCTGGTTCACAACCGGGGTGTGAGGCTCGCGAATTAACGCTACACAAAGCTATGCCACACAGGCGGTGCTTTGATCATCAACCACAAGACTTTGCTTTTCAACAGAAGCCTTGGTCACTAGCATCTCAGCATTCCACACAGGCAATTCACGCTATGCAACTGAAATCAATTACCCAAAATGAAATCCGATGTCAGACAGACATCCATTTACAAGTCCGTTATGGGTCTGCACGAAACAGGAGGAACCTTATTCCTCGCATATCCATCGATCTCTAAGTACGTCTGGACAATCACCAACTGATTCCCTCCTCTTGGGTGTACAATCCAATAAAGATCATTAGTAATTATCCAAACGATGTGAAGACCTCCGGTCTTCGACCACCGTCTTCATCCTCGACACCTCGTCGAATCAGTTATTCAGAATGGGGGTAAACCTGGTCTTTCTGAATAACTCGCGTATATAATAAACAAGTGTTACACAAACACAACATACGCCTCATTCCAATTCAAAATATTCTTTTATTCAAATATTCACATCTATATGAGAAGGTTCCCATTAACTTTATCAAAGATAAATTCTTTTAAATTTATTCTTTAATCTTCCACTGAAAATCAATTCAAACCAAATTTTGGTTTATCCAAACTAGTCGGGATTAACGAACCTTACCGAAGTAATCATTTGTTTTAATTTCCCAATCCCAACCTAGTCATCCCATGAAGTAAAACTGGTAATACTTCATATCTAACACCACGGTGTTATCGGTAAATTCAATTACCATTTCACGTTCTAATCTAATTAATGATTTAACAATCGCCTGGAGCAAAACTGGTGATACTCCATTCTCGATCATTTCAATCTAATTAAAGATTCATTAAAACTCCACTTGGTTTTAATCTTCCCAAAAATCAATATTAATGATTGTTTAACTTAGGAAACCATATTCTGTCTTTAACTGGGTTAAAGAACCAATGTCATTTAAAACACGGTTCACAATAAACCCGAAATCACATTCCATTCCATCAACCTTTAACCATAAATTAGCAAGTGAACAATTCCCTAAGTATTAACCCCAAAGGCCGAAACCAACATGGGATCAATACCCAAGAAACCATTCAACTTAACTAATCTCCAGTTAGTTTCTGATTTTCTTAACTCCGTTCGGTTTATGAACAATATTATTAAAGATACCATTCACGACAATCCAAAATCACATTCCATTAACGATGGAATCTTCATGGAAAACAAACCGATATATATAATAGATATAAACTTCCATATCCGACTAATAATATAAATGGAATAACGGCAGTGCCTTTTAAATTCTGGATATATTAGCAGTCTTCCTCCACAGAAATTCACTTCGATTATTACCAAATCGAATTCCATTCCATTCCAATTTTATTAAATTGGAAAAATTTACTTCGGAAAATATCCTTTAAATCTTTACAAAAGATTTATAAATTCCAAATCACATTTCACTTTAAATCAGGTTAAAGAACGAATGTCGCTAAAACATAGTTCACGATAAACCCAATTCACATTCCATTCCATCAGCCTTTAACCGTAAATTAGCAAGTGAACAATTCCCTAAGTATTAACCCCGAAGGCCGAAACCAACATTAGATCAATACCCAAGAAACCATTCAACTTAACTAGTTTCCAGTTAGTTTCTGATTTTCTTAACTCCATTGGGTCTAAAAACAGTATTATTAAAGATGCCATTCACGACAACCCAAAATCACATTCCATAAACGATGGAATCTTCATGGAAAACAAATCGATATATATAATCGATATAAACTTCCATATCCGACTAATAATATAAATGGAATAACCGCAACGCCTTTTAAATTCCAGATATATTAGCAGACTTCCTCCACAGAAATTCACTTTGATTATTACCAAATTGAATTCCATTCCAATTTATTTTATTAAATTGGAAAACTTTACTTTGGAAAATCTCCTTTATATCATTACAAAAGATTTATAAATTCCAAATCACATTTCACTTTAATTTGGGTTAAAGAACGAATGTCGTTAAAACAGAGTTCACGATAAACCCAATTCACATTCCATTAATTATCGGGTTAAAGAACAAGTGTTATTTAAAACACCGTTCACGACAAACCCAAATCCCATTTGGTATTAAATACAAGGCTCTGAATAGAAAATATATCGGCTTATATTCAATATCTAATTCTACGACTAACAAATATCGTATTGGAAATAACGATATAAATATATCTTTCAAATTTCCATAACAATATCTGTATTATCACGAAATCCAACATCGAAATATTCCAAAGACAATTTTGATTCAAATCCATTCCAATTCAATTGTTGGAAATTCTGGTTACTTTTAAAACCGTTTCAAACCCGATTTATTTATTTCAAAAATAAATGGATTATAATTCTAGTTCAAAAGTAGTTCATTTCGATAAAAATCTATTTTTATCTTTTCAAATATAGAATTTTTCATCCTAATTCTTTCCAAATCATTTCTTATGATTTTACACAAATTATTACTATTTTTTATAATTTTATCAAGGCCCGTACAGTCGATTTCCATAAACGGCCATCGAACTGCACTTACAACGACCTTTTCCAAATTTGATTTGGACATAATTCCAAATCCAACCGTTAGATTTCAAATCTTTAATATTCGTTAGAAAGCTCTTTTCGATACGAACCGAACGGTTCCAATTTTAGGAGAATCTGACGGTCAGATCTCCCGTAATATCCATTCAAATTCAATGCTCGAAATTAGCGAACTGCCGCAGCGCGGCACGTTCTATTCAGGCCATTATATATAATATATATATATATTATATACTTCGTCGATTTCCTTTCGAAATGAATTTTATAAATCGTTTTAAATTCGTTTTCAAAATAATTTCAACTTCATATTCAATTTCTAATCAAAATTGAATATTCCATATCATCGATACATAAATGATAATATTTTCAAAAGATTATATTTTGAAATCAATTCCTTTTCGATATTCATTATAAAAATGAATAAAATCGATATAAATATCGTTCACGTCAAAATGGCGTCAATCTAATCGACACGGCTATATATATTTAAATATATTCGTGTCCATCCCAAATGGGACATCAAAATCAAATTTTGATTCTTTTCTGAATATTATTTGAAAATATTCGTTATTTTAAAATAATTGTTATTTTAAAATATTCTTTCTATCTGAACTGGAATCAGACACAGTCAATTACCATATAATGTGATTTATATGGATTTCACACAACAAATGTGTATAACCACAATGAAAACAACAATCCATCATCCATAGTGCATTCTACACTGTATAAGCATCAAATATAAATATTTAACGCTTATAACAGCCTGTCAATCAATCGATCGACATACAACTAACTATTGGGATTAGTGTATTCCAATATCATCCCAATGCCCGTGTGGGGTTTCAAACAATCAAACACAGGTTTTATTTGTGCAGTTGGGCGATATGTAAAATTTATCGTCCCAACCCATATCAGTTAAATGTGTGTACATAAACAAATCGTCCGATTTGTTTATAAATATTTATTTTATATACACGTTAAAAATTATATTTTTAACCATAAAATAATTTATTGCATTCCACATCACACAATCAATATTCACACCACAAACAACAAACAAACAAGTCGTCCATGGTCTGTGGACAACGGGTGTCGGGTGCTGCTAAGCACCGTCTGCATCCTAGTATATACTTCAACTAGAAAACAAATTAAAAGTGAGGAGTTCTCACCGATTAGCTAAACCAAACACCGCGACTCTTCTTTTGTTGAAAATCTTGCCGTGTCCGCCTTTTGTCACTTTCGTTGTCCGTATTCGCTACATATATAAAAATCACATTTTATATGGTATTCATATAAATAAAAATCACATCTTTATATGGTTTAAAAATCTTACCTTTGCTTGATTAAAAATCAAATCTTTTTATATTTAAAAATATAACCTTTTCTAAATTAAAGACCTAATCTTTCTATTTCAAAAATATAATCTTTTCCTTTCATAAAAATATGGTCTTTTCTTTTGTAAAGATATAATCTTTCTGTAAATAAAAATCATTCCTTTTCATTTATAAAAATCCTACCTTTCATGTATATGAAAATCAAAATTTTTTACTTCGCTACACATTTAAAAATTATATAATTCTCTACATATATAAAAATTATATTTTTAATGTTCTACTAGTATAAAAATTATATTTTTATTTCTTCGCTAAATAGATAAAAATTGCCTTTTTATTAGCTATTCATACAACAAAAAATCCCATGTTTATTCGCTATATGAATAAAAATAAAAGTAAAGACTTACAAGCAATGCGTCGGCGATGGGTGATGGGTGGTCAGATTTGGGTGTTTAGAGGAGAGAGGGTGAGGTAGGAGGAGCCACGAGGGGGGGGGGTCTCGATCGGAGGGGCTCAACTGAGCTTTGGTGGCGTGGGCGGTGTCGCCAAGGGCGGTTGCGGGTGGGCAGCGCGGTTGCGCTTTCTCTCTCTCTTTTTTTCACTATCGGGTTTGAACGATTAGTTTTGGGGTAGAAGGGTTTGACTTCAAAGAAGGGAAGGGAGGGGTTTTTAGAAAGTTTAAATATTAATTTAATTATCCAAAAAGTAACTTTTTATTTCGACTTCGAAACGAGACCCACCGACTGTCGTCCCTAGCTAATTACCCTCATTCCGAACACAATGGGTTATGTTTCGTAACCTAATTCGGCTATTACGATCAGTTTTTATCGAATTCAAAGTATAAATCAGTATATATTGAATTTGAGTGTACATTTCAATTTACCGGGACCACATACAGACTCTAAAAATTCAAGAAAAATTATTTCTAACTTCGTATTGATGATACAGTCCTAACAAAACTAATTTCGTCAAATTCTGAGATCGTTTGAAAAATGGCCATTTTCCAGTCGATCGAAATTGACTAAAACTATAAAAGCAGATTTTCCTTTGCCATGCTCACATATTGATTCAGAAAATTACGAATTTTGGAATCTAGCAATAACTAAACATCTCAGATCCAACAAAAGTGGTTTTGTTGAAAACCGAGGTCGTTTGCAAAATTTCTATTTTTAAGGGCCAAAATTCCATAGCGACTATTCTGAATTTTCAACTGGGCATATCCTTTTATTCCCGCTATGAAATTTCAATTTTTCGGATTCATTGGAGAGATATATTCAAATAGATTCTAATATTTTTGGTTTCGCTAAAATCCGGTTTATTTTGAATCTTGTACATTCATTTGAACTTTGAAATCGAATTTTCAAACTATCGCGCCATTTTCAATTCCTTTTATAATTAAAATAAGATATTTATATCCTAACGACGATCTATATAAATATATACGTTCTAATTCTATTCAAAATAAATTTCTCGTTGCTATTTTTTAAAATAAACCATTCTAAATATTCAAAATTCACTAAAACTGCCAAAATAAAAATTTTAAATTGGCTCGGATTTCCGGTTTATTATAATCTCCCGCACTTAAAAGTTTTCATCCCTGAAAAGGAACGAAGCTGAAAGTTGTTTAACTAATCAACTCAACTTTCATTATTTTCATTACGGCTTAAGTCCTTACACTTTTCAGTTTCTAAGAACTTTTCCAATTTTTCAAAAATTTGGCTAACACTATAAATTTTCGAATTTTTTTGCCATAACCTCTCCTGCATGGGAGCACCGGGAAAATCCCGAAATTGCCATACATGCCTCTGCAATCCAAGAAGAAAAAGAAACAGCCAAGCGGCTGGCCAATCGGCTCATAATATCATCCAAAACCCAAGAAGTTAGTAAACATGTACCTATTTGTCGGGCAAACAATTTTATTCCTCTTCTCTAGCCTCCTTGTTATGACCTGTTCAATGTATATACATGTACATGTATGCAAATTCTAAAAAATTTCAATACAGTTCAATATTTGATCAATTTGGTTAAATGGTTCCAAATTTTAATTAATCAACCAATAATCAAACAACACAATCCTCAATCAATTAGTTGATTATCATTTCAAATTCATAATTTTGATATATAGTCAAAAATCACATTTTTGGTGCCCAATCACAACAATAGGCCCTATCTAGTTTCGGTTCTCACACCAGTTTATTGGAAGTACATAGACATCACACCTTCGAAACTTGAACACAAATGCTGATGATGATGCATCAACATCAGGATTATCCCCGGGCGACTAGAGTGTGATTCTATATCTATCCAGTATATTAAAACTTCGAATACACGTGGATCAGAAGTATACGCAAAATCTTTATATACTTGATTGTCCAATTTCAATACAAATAAATATTCAAATACGTTGAATAAAGTTTAAATTTTCAAAACAAATTCGTTTTCATCTTTATTTCTCAAAACAACACTCTTTACACTCGTTCTAGGATACTACTGATCCTATCTCTAACGAGTTATTCTTATTCCATATTACTAATCCAGTTTCTGATGAATTCTTTCGTTTGGTTATAACGTGTCTTGTTCTCTGAGCTCTGTAAACCAAATCTTTGATACCAAACTTGTAACGACCCGAACTTCCCCGCATAGGAAAGCGCGGATTGCTTTGAGTACAAGACGAATCAGAACACAAACAGAAGAACTTTTAATTGTTAATTACAAAAGTTCCATCAGAATACAAGAATATACAGAGTATGGATCAATATTACACATCATAAAATATCAGAGATTACAATACATTACATAGCAGCGGAAAATAATACAAAACAAACTGAAGGAGATATACAAATACAAAGCTTTCTGAATATCATTCCAGCTGTTAACCAGTGTAACACCCCGTATTTTCTATGAACGTATAAGTAACAAATCAGAGAATAACTAATTTTTAAAATCAGAATCAAGGGAAACGGTTTGCGCCATTGCGTTCGTCTCGGAATTCTGCATGAAATCGAGTCCGAATTTTCGAAAATCGGAGTCTGTATGAATCTGGTTCATTCTGATGTATCCAGTCTCGTTTTCTGTCTAGATTCGTCCGCCTAATCCTATATAAACAGCCCCCTAGCCCCATTTTCTCTAAACAATTTCATTCTGTCTATACTCTACCTCTGTTCTAATTAAAAATAAAAATGGCGTCGCTACTCTACTGGAATCAAAACTTGGACCGATGCATCTTCTTCCAATCTGAATAGAATTAAAAGCTAGATCAAATCTCAAATCAAAGTTTAGAGCTACGACAACAATTAAAGAGGAGCAATTCAGCATTTCTGCATCAACAAAAGTTTATTATCCTTTCTTAAAACCACGAAAGGCAAGTACAGTTATTTTCCGATATAAACTTTAATTATAATTGTGACATGATTGTAAATCTGAATTTGAGGTTGTGTATGTTCTGTTCTGATCTATTTTATTCTGTATCTCTTTCTTCTTTCTATTTTATAGCCAGGCTACCACGAGCCTGCGCCAAATCTCATAAGAGATTAATGCACAAACGCTAAACTTTGGGACAAATAATGAATGATGGCATAATTGGACATGGCTAATCTGTGACTGAAAGGACATATGTTGTAAACTTGATTTAGATCCATGCATATTCTGTGAGTTGGAAGAAGAGGAACCATTGTATGTTAACATACGATTTGAGACTTTGGACATAACGCATATTTTGAATTAAGATCTGTAATAATTTAAAGTTCTAGATTGTTGGGTATATTTTTATATAACGATTCATGACTTGAGATAAAAAGAGAATATGACTTAGGTGTAAAGATCTATATTAAGATTTGATAACTGTTAAACGTGAATAACACCTAAGTGGGAGATTTTTGAATATATGACAAGCATTGAAATAGATGGCTATATTTGGTATAATTTATATGTGAATCTTTTGTACTAGGCAAGTTTAACTAAAATTGGGACATATTTTATATGGTAAATTATGACATAATCTGTGCCATGTAAATTCAATGCAAACGTGGGGTATATTATCATATTGTGAATCATGACAACTATTTAGGCATGCAAACTTAGGCCAAATTTATAATTAGGCAAGATATGTCTATGAAACTTTAAGGAATGATTAAATATGTTATATTGCCTAATCTGCTAGTTCTGTTATATTGCCTAATCTGCTAATTAGGTTAAATTGCCTTATCTGCTAAATCTGCTAAATTGCCTAATCTGCAAGATCTGTTATCTGTTTAATCTGTTGAATGGCGTAATCCGTTGGAACTGAAATGCTGAAATTTGAAGTATGTAAATCTGTAGGCTCAATTTAAAATTGAGCAAAACTTGTTAATAGAATCTTGAATAATCTGCTGTAACTTGTACAGAAGTTAATTTGTTAAATTAGCATGATTAGTCTGATATTAGCATAGTCTGTGAATGAATGCATTGGCTAAACATGAAACATGGCTAACTCGAGGTTAGAATGAGTTTGCGGCGTAATCCTGCCCGGAACCGCCCAGCACATCCAGGGGCCGCAAACAATAGGTTATAATGTGAGAAGTTAGTCATAACGTGCTTGAAACCCGAGGTTAGACTCAGCTTGCGGCAGAAACCTTCCCGGAACCAACCGACCAAACCAGTGGCCGCAAACTGTCAGTCTAATGTGAAAGGTTTGCGCATTAATTTTTAATTAATACAGATCAAAGATAAATATGATGTCTAAAACGTGTAGGGTGGATAGGGTTGAACCAATTGGACTAATAAATTTAACAAACCCATTTCGTGAATCAGTAGGCCCAATTACAAAGTTAGACAAATTTGTAAATCTGTTGAATCCGTATATCTGATCCGTTAGTCTGAAAACTTATTTGATCTGTGAACTAGTTGATTTGAACTCTGTATGTCTGAACTTGTAAACAAGTTAATCTGAAATCTGTTAGTCTGGGGACACAAGGTTAGAAGGGAAATTACTTGTGTCATCTGTTGTTTGGGACCCATATTAGTCAGTAACCCTTTCTGGTATCAAAACTTTGACCCAACAATAGGTAGGGTCCGGGCACGCTTACTGAACTAATTATAAGCGGTTCATTCTGATAATGGCGAGGGGTGTTGATGGTGCGTTCCAACCGGGTCATGTGCGTGCATGGATCCCGGTCTGCCTCTGAAGATGTAAGACGCCGTGACATCTGTAAATAGGTCTGTGTCATTTAAAGGTTGCCACTTTGGGGAGTGATACACCCTTTTGTGGGGCTGGCACATGGTATTTATGTATTAGGGAGACGATCGCTTGGGGTAGGGTTTTAGGGTACACTTAGTTCTGTCTGTTTCTATTGGTACCGTCTGTTTCCGTTGGGTGGTAACACCTGTCTGTTTCTGCGCGGTACCGTCTGTTCGGGTGGTAAAGGCCCATTTACTAGTGTACACCTAATTCTACATTCTGTTTCCGTAGGGATTAATCTGCTTCTGTTTCTGTACCTTCTGTTCGGGTGGTAAAGGCCCATAATTAGCATTCTGTTTCTGTCTGTTTCTGTTGGGGTGGTAAAGGCCCATTACTAGCATTCTCTTCTGTGGAAATTATTCTGTTCCCGTTTCTGTTTCAGTTTAGACATTGGGGTGACACCTAATCCTGTTATACTAGTATTAGTGCAGAGAGGTGAAAAGTAATAGCTTACATCATTATGTTCTTTTTCTGTTTAACCTAAGTATATCTGCTACTCCTGTTACTGTTATCTCACATCCAGATTTATTTTCATGTCATAATTATTATTATCTGTTCATATGCTGAAAGTCACTGGACTTGCCAGACTTTATGTCTGACCTTGCTTGTTTTCGCCCCTTTTTCTTCCGTTCCCCCCAGGTTTTCCAAGGAGGGAATACTTTAGCCTGGTCCGGATTTCTTCTGCTTGAAGTGCGTAAAGTATGGATTAACTTCTTATGGCATCTTCTGTGGGGATTATGATTTTAAAAACTATGCATTCTGAAGGCTTTTGTACAAAACTGATATTTTTGTACTTGAATACTGATAATGTGATTTGAAAAGATGTAACCAAACTTGCTTCGGTTTCTGTTGTAATAAAGTTATAAATTTTCCAAGTATTGTTTTATCTGTCTTGAAATTTTCTGTTCTGTTTACTAAAATGCTCCACCAAAGTTAAGGCATTCCCTTTGTGAGCGTCCTTAACGGAGGTGGGGTGTTACACTTGGTATCAGAGCTGAAGGTTACCAGATTGGGTAAAAGTTTTGAAAACTATTTTCAAAAATGTTATAAAAGGAAGTATTTTCAAAAATAAAGTTTATTTTGAAAGGCATAATCCCCAAAAGCCATATATCTATCTTTTCAGTTCTCCGTTTTGAATCTTTTTCTTTCATTCCAGCATGTCTGGGAATCTTAACTTTCCAGAAGGCGTGTCAATACCTGGCTAGTTCAGGAGGTACTTAGAGGCTAGGGCCAACGATGCAGGCCCAACAGATATTCCTCCTCCAGCTGCAGCGATTCCTCCTCCTCCGCCCCCTCCTCATGCAATTGCTTTCTCAAAGATCTGTAAAGATTTTAGGGCCATGGGTGGAAAGGATTTCAAGGGAACTGAATCATTCGTAGAAGCAAGGAACTGGCTCAAAGAAACTGAGGATCTATTCGCTATCTTCGAGGCGGATGATAGGCAGAAGGTACAATTGGGGGTATGGTTACTGAAGGACGAAGCTTCCTATTGGTGGGAAGCCACTAACGCCGAGAGGCCAGTTGAAACATGGATGGATTTCAGAACAAGGTTTGAGACGAAATTCCTCTCGCAAGCTGAACAAAGTCTACAACTGGAAAAGTTCTTATCTCTTAAGCAAGGAAGTATGACGGTCAAGGAATACGTCAACCAGTTCAACCAACTAGCTAGGTTCGGACTGGATTTAGTCAACACTCAGCATAAAAAGGCTCTCCGCTTTGTTAAAGGATTGAATGAGCCACTACACAGTCTAGCCATGACCCATGTACCCATGGGAGCGACTTACGAGAGATTGGTGGACATGGCACTACTGCACGAGGAAGACAAGGGCAAGGAAGATGCAAAGAAGGAAGAACCATAGAACAAGAAAGCATGGCCCAAAAAGGAAACACAAAAGAAGGATGAGAAGTCTGAATATAAGAAGGAGAAAAAGTGCTTTACTTATGGAAGCTCGACCCATCTGAACAAGGATTGCAGAAAAAGAAAGGGCACTTGCTTCAACTGTGGTGAGATGGGACACTTCACTAGGGACTGCCCGAAGAAACGAGGGCAAGGGCAGAGGGCTGGACCAACTTCTGGAGGGCAGGAAAACACTCTCGAGGCTAGTGGATAGGATAGAAATAAGGAAACTTTCTCTAGGAGATTTAATTTCTTTATCTGATTTTTGAGTTAAAACTCTTTTCTGATTCTGGCATTTCGATTCTATAATCGATATTCTGCACTTGAGTACTAGTATTGTTTCTGATTCCGCTGTAGACTCAGACCCATAAGGGTTATGACTCATCTAAGTGTGGTAAGTTGGGTATCTGTGTTGAGCGTTAAGTTGACTATGACGCATACATTCTGAGTTTTTATCATGCTTAGTTTCCTAAGAATCATTCGGTAATCTGATCTATACCAGTAATCTGTAAATATCTGAATATTTTTGATAAGGTTAAGATTTCCAGTTTTGACACTGTCTAAAGAGGGTAGTCCTCTGGGTGTCAATCTGATGTTGATTTCGGTCTTCGGGGTTGATACTTAGGGGAATTATTCTCTCAACCAATGTCTAATGGGAACCAAGTTTTTGTTTTATCTGTACTCGCTCCCCTCATTCGACTGTATCCTATCGATCGAATCTTCGAACTCTAGGTAGAAACCAATGGGTGTAAACATGTGTTTGAGACATGTTATGTTTGATGGTTGCAAGTGGATGCAAGTGGTTGCAAGTGGTTGCTCGTGGATGCATATACACACAATAGGCACTAGATCGGCTCGAAAACACTCTCATACTGCATATGGATGTGTGAGCATTTTCAATTTTTGTGGATGCAAAATGATTGACTCATCACCTGGGTGTTGCATATGAATGAATGGTTGTCACTCATATAAGAATGATATGGATCAAATAGTAAAATTGATACATGTTGGACTCATGGCACTGACATAATTCGCATTAAGGAGGTCAACTGAATCAGTGGACCGCCTGATCTTTGCATTAGATAAGGAACATATACACACACTTTTGCATATGTTCATACAACATTAGAAGTTTTCTAAGGAAAATGGATGCTTGTGGATGATGGTTGAGTAAATGGATGACCGGATGGTAGGACACATTCTTCTTAACTTGAAGATTTCAGGGACGAAATCCTTTAAGGAGGGGAGAATGTAACACCCCGTATTTTCTGTGAACGTATAAGTAACAAATCATAGAATAATTAATTATTAAAATTAGAATCAAGGGAAACGGGTTGTGCTATTGCGTTCGTCTCAGAATTCTACATGAAATTGAGTCCGAGTTTTCGAAAATCGGAATCCGTATGACCAAGATATGACCCTCCGAAGTTTCAGGAATTTAAATAAAATAAAACAGCTCGAAAATAAAGCCAGAAATTCGAAATTCAAACCCAGAGAAGGCTGGCGGGAAATTTCCGCCCATATACCCAGGTCGACTGGGGAGTCGACCCCCCCCAACCAGGTCGACTGGGGTGTCGACCTCCCCATGACCAGGTCGACTGGGGAGTCGACCTGGGGGTCGACCTGCTCCCGAAACCCAGTTTTTGAACCTAGTTCATTCTGATGTAGCCGGTCTCATTTTCTGTCTAGATTCGTCCTCCTAATCCTATATAAACAGCCCTCTAGCCTCATTTTCTCTACACAATTTCATTCTGTCTATACTCTGCCTCTGTTCTAATTAAAAATAAAAATGGCGTCGCTACTCTACTGGAATCAAAACTTGGACTGATGCATCTTCTTCTAATCTGAATAGAATTAAAAGCTAAATAATCTCAAATCAAAGTTTAGAGCTACGACAACAATTAAAGAGGAGTAATTCAGCATTACTGCATCAAAAACAGTTTATTATCCTTTCTTAAAACCACGAAAGGCAAGTACAGTTATTTTCCGATATAAACTTTAATTATAATTGTGACATGATTGTAAATCTGAATTTGAGGTTGTGTATGTTCTGTTCTGATCTATTTTATTCTGTATCTCTTTCTTCTTTCTGTTCTATAGCCAGGCCACCACGAGCCTACGCCAAATCTCATAAGAGATTAACGCACAAGTGCTAAACTTTGGGACAAATAATGAATGATGGCATAATTGGACATGGCTAATCTGTGACTGAAAGGACATATGTTGTAAACTAGATTTAGATCTATGCATATTCTGTGAGTTGGAAGAAGAGGAACCATTGTATGTTAACATACGATTTGAGACTTTGGACATAACGCATATTTTGAATTAAGATCTGCTATAATTTAAAGTTCTAGATTGTTGGGTATATTTTTATATAACGATTCATGACTTGAGATAAAAAGAGAATATGACTTAGGTGTAAAGATCTATATTAAGATTTGATAACTGTTAAATGTGAATGACACCAAAGTGGGAAATTTTTGAATATATGACATGCATTGAAATCGATGGCTATATTTGGTATAATTTATATGTGAATCTTTTGTACTAGGCAAGTTTAACTAAAATTGGGACATATGTTATGTGGTAAATTATGACCATAATCTGTGCCATGTAAATTCAATGCAAACGTGGGGTATATGATCATATTGTGAATCATGACAACTATTTAGGCATGCAAACTTAGGCCAAATTTATAATTAGGCAAGATATGTCTATGAAACTTTAAGGAATGATTAAATATGTTATATTGCCTAATCTGCTAGTTCTGTTATACTGCCTAATCTGCTAATTAGGTTAAATTGCCTTATCTGCTAAATCTACTAAATTGCCTAATCTGCAAGATCTGTTATCTGTTTAATCTATTGAATGGCGTAATCTGTTGGAACTGAAATGCTGAAATTTGAAGTATGTAAATCTGTAGGCTCGATTTAAAATTGAGCAAAACTTGTTAATAGAATCTTGAATAATCTGCTGTAACTTGTACAGGAGTTAATTTTTTAAATTAGCATGATTAGTCTGATATTAGCATAGTCAGTGAATGAATGCATTGGCTAAACATGAAACATGGCTAACTCGAGGTTAGAATGAGTTTGCGGTGTAATCCTACCCGGAACCGCCCGGCACATCCAGTGGCCGCAAACAATAGGTTCTAATGTGAGAAGTTAGTCATAACATGCTTGAAACCCGAGGTTAGATTCAGTTTGCGGCAGAATCCTGCCCGGAACCAACCGGCCTAACCAGTAGCCGCAAACTGTCAATCTAATGTGAGAGGTCTGCGCATTAATTTTTAATTAATACAGATCTAAGATAAATATGATGTCTAAAACGTGTTGGGTGGATAGGGTTGAACCAATTGGACTAATGAATTTAACAAACCCGTTTCGTGAATCTATAGGCCCAATTACAAAGTTAGACAAATCTGTAAATCTGTTGAATCCGTATATTCGATCCGTTAGTCTGAAAACTTGTCTGATCTGTAAACTATTTGATTTGAACTCTGTATGTCTGAACTTGTAAACAAGTTAATCTGAAATCTGTTAGTCTGGGGACACAAGGTTAGGAGGGAAATTACTTGTGTCATCTGTTGTTTGGGACCCATATTAGTCAGTAACCCTTTCTGGTATCAAAACTTTGACCCAACAGCAGGTAGGCTCCGGGCACGCTTACTGAACTAATTATAAGCGGTTCATTCTGATAATGGCGAGGGGTGTTAATGGTGCGTTCCAACTGGGTCATGTGCATGCATGGATCCCGGTCTACCTCTGAGGATGTAAGACGCCGTGACATCTGTAAATAGGTCTGTGTCATTTAAAGGTTCCCACTTTGGGGAGTGATACACCCTTTTGTGGGGCTGGCACAGGGTATTTATGTATTAGGGAGCCGATCTGTAACATCCTAGATTTTTAGTCAATCTATTTTGAGTATTTAAATTTATTTTAAATATTGATTTGAAATAATAAATGAATTTTAATACAGAACTTGTCAATTTAATAACCGATATATGAGTTAATATCAAATATGGTAAAATTCTTGTAATATGAAAACAAAATATAATTGAGTTTGAAATTAAAACATGAATTGAAATGATTCAGTCGATCAATATAAACCCTATTTTGAAAAATATACGATAATAATAATTTATTATCACGAAATTGTTTGTTTTTAAATTATATATTTTCAATTTAATAAGATTATTCCATATATTGGTTCAAATTAAAATCTCAGAATCAGGACCATTAAGTTCAGAACAAGGACATAATCATAAAATGGCGGTCATTATGTTAAAATTGCAGTTCAGATTTTAAATTAGGGGACCGTAGGATATTTTAGTTTTAATTAAAACAAATCAAATCAAATTCTTTTCATAATAAATTCAGCCACCCTATGTGCTTCTCAAGCCAACCTAAAATCTTACAATACACAAACCTATGTGTTCCTCGAGCCAAATTTTCTGTTTCCATTTTCCCCTTCAAAGCCATCAGTAAATTAATGACGCAGACTTATTTCTTTCATCGAGCCGAATTAACTGTCCCCTTTCCAATTATAAAAACCGCAACCATTCCTTATTCATTTGCAAAAATCAAACAAGTCTTCGTTCTCTCTTATCTCAACACAACAACGAAAAATAATAATCAAAATCGCTAATTTAAATAGCGGAAGCTGTGAAATCAAACGAGGCGTGATAAAGGAGCTCACGTTGAAAAAGGGAAGTGGTGTTTGGTAATAGGATTTCCGTTGAATTCAGAAAGGGATTTCGACCAGGTTGAAGAGGTGCAATGGAAGGGGGAGTTCGATTAATTTTTTTTCCTTTGGGCGAAGTGATTTGGGTTTGGTAGTGTGTTAATTGGGGAAGATAGTTCAAAAGGGTTCAGGGAATAAGGTGGTGACCAGAAGTTTGTTATTCAAATGGGGGATTTTCTTGGCAAATGGGACTGATATTGGAAGCATTTCAGTGATCGATATCGCCTTCTTATGCTAATGGGTTCGATCATTTTAGCATTTGTCTATCGAAATGGAAGTGGTATTTGCCTATACAGGAGAAGTGAGGTATACATTAAAGATTTAAATTTTATAAGTTAATTAATTTATGTATTTATTTTAGTAGTTAATTTATAATGAATATAATTTAATCGATAAATTTGAAATAAATAAACATAGGTACTTGACAAATTCAGTTGAAACAAGTCGAGACGATATGGAAATTTAATCGGATATTTGGCAAACGAAAACAAGGTGAGTAAATCTCACTCACAGTTTTACATTTAAATTTATTTTTATCATTAAAAATAAATTTGTTGGTTGCTTGGGTGCATGAATGAATTGTTGAATTATTGTGGTTATTGGATTTCCCGCAACACTATTAGCGGATGCCCGCAGTATCATTAGCGGATGACACAATGCCCACTTACATAAGTGGATCCCCTTTTTATACTGCGATATCCTGCCTTGAAGCAGGATTGGTATTATTTTTGTTGAATAACATCTGTGGATGCAGGGAAAACAGGTTGGAGGGATCCAACTGGATCCCTCAAATTTATTCATTACTGTTTACATGTTTGTGTGATGTGTTGGATTGGATTGATGGTTTGCTTATTTGGGGATTTAAATATCACTGGCCCTAGAGATTGGAATTTAAAGATATAATAAAAAGGGATTTTAGATTTCAAAAGGAAAATTATATTTTTCCAACTAGAAATTGAAATTTCAGATTTGGCTAGGAAAAATACTAACTTGTTTCTAGAAATAAAAACTGGTAGTTGAATTTATGAATGATGTTTATAATTGAGTAGAAAAATTATCATTCGATAATTTTGGAAAGCAAACTCAAGTGTTAATTTGGAAAAGGAAATTTATTTTCCGAAAATAGAAATGGGATTTGAAATCGCAAACTTGTTTTAATATTTAAAACAAGAAGTAAAGTTTATAAACGGTGTTTATAAATAGAAAGGGATAATTATCAGGAGATAATTTGGGATTTTAATTCAATTATGAATTTAAAAAGAGATATATAACTTGAAATTGTTTCAAATAGAAACGATGAAATTTATTCTGATATTTGGAATATAAACTGAATTTAGATAAATCCACACGGATTTATGATTTCCACTCGATTTTGTCGAATTTATAGAATACAATTATTTTCAGAAGATATTGGAATTGTATTGAAGGTTTAATATGAAAATAGATTATATAAATATAAGTTATGGTAATTAAATATTTTCAAATGAAAATAAACTTGAGATTCAAAAGGGAAATCAAATACTCCAAATAGAAATCGAGTTTCAATAGATTATTTAAATGGAAGTTGAATCTAATAAAGAAGTGAATTTACAAACGAGGTTTATAAATATGATGAAGTAACTTTCATCGTGTGATTTGGAAATAAATTTCCAAATATAAGAAATGGGGTAGAAGGCGAGACTTAAATCGAGTTTGTGTATTACAAGCTTTTACTCGTCTCAGGATAAAAACGTCGTCGATCAAGGTCTGAGAGGTAATTAAAATCCCCCAACTTAAACGACTTCACTATTGTCAAGAGATGATATAGGTTTGTAATGGTGAAGAGGGTTAAATAAATTGAGTTTCCCTATAAAGGAAAATTATAATTTGAATTCGATTATATCGTGTTTTATAAATTAAATTATATCCAATGGAATTGGAATTTTAAATGTAGAGGTCGAGCTTTGAATAACTAATAACCATGTTATGGAATCAGAAAGAAGTATTCAATGATTTTTGGAAAATCGAGATGTTAAGTTAGATTTGGGAAATTGTTTTTAAATATTAAAGAATGGAGTTGAGATTTATTTTATAAACGAAGTTTAAACGTTTATAATTAAATTTAATTAAATCGAATTCGCCGCAGCGCGGTAGTTCGTAAATTGGCAATTTGAACTTCAATTGAGTTTACAGAACTCAATCTAAGTCGGAATTCGATGAAACAAGAAACACCCGGATCGATTAAATGATAATTTTCAAATGAAAGAGGAAAATCTTGATTTCGTCATATAGATTTTGAGTTATATCAAAATCAAATTTTAGAAAAGTCGCTGTAAAATCGTTTATAAACCATATCGGTTTATTAAATAAAATAAAGGGATTTTTGTGAATAAAAATCCGTGTTTCCAATGTAAAAATCCAGAGTTGAGTTATGAAAAAAAATAAAGACTCAAGTCGAGTAAAGGGATAGATTTTTGAAATAAAAAAAATCTGATTTTTATTTATCGAATGAAGTTAACTAATTTCAAAGAAAATTAGTAAATAGAGTTTTGAGCCGACCTTAACTTTGTTAAGTGATTTGAATTTATTAACTGAAATTGGGGAATTATATATGAAACGTGAATTAGAGTTTTGGAAGCGATCGAGGAAATTGACTTTGATTTATAGTAAGTGTATTTATACGTGATAGATTTAAAAACAGATTAAGCAAAGAAGCTAATTAGAAAATTAATTAGCGAATAGAACAAAAAGGGATTGAATGGATTAAAATGAAATGGAAATGGCCGCATATGTTTAAACAGGTATGGAGAATATGAAGAGTATATTTTAGTGCCCAACAAAAAGGTACATGTTTCATTTTCCATATGAGGTTTTATGCGCCGAATCGCCAAGCCGTTTGGGTTTTTCTTTTTCTTTTGGATTGGTGAGGGCCATGGGAGGCTATTTGAAATATCCCGATGCTCCCGGTACAAAGGAGGTTATGGCAAAATTTTCCGGAAATTTAAGGAGTTAGAATAATTTTAAGAAATTTTGATAATAGAAATCGATATAACAATATATATAGAATTCGCTAAGGAAATGAATTTAATATAAAATATTAGAAACAGGCCAGTGATTGTGAAATTTGTTTGATGGATGTTTATTTTTCCTTTGATAGTTAAAACACCGGCTATCAAAGATTTTTACCATCGTTATCGATACAGAGAGACCGGCTGAATTTAATATTCGAGAACCACTCCGTATAGGCATAGGCGTTGCGAATTAGATTATGCTGAAAATAATCGAAGACGGAGTGAAAATCAAAGAGCTGTTATGTTTGTCCAGTCCCGGGACGACATGTATGGACGAATGTCTGACAGAGTATTCCTAACGGTCACATAAGACGATCTTTTCAAGGTATTACGTCTGGTGGCGGAGAAATTCGTTTGTCTTAGCTTTTATACCCGTAATATCTTTGAGGAGATTAACTAGTGATTTGATGGGTTTGATGATATGGCATTCAAAGTGTATGGTGGCTGGATATTCTAAGAGATAGACGTAGCCTCAAGCCTCACAACCGGGAAATGACAAAAATCGGGCAGGCATCATGGCTATGTGGGTCGCTCCCATTAGGGTGTATAATCACCTATCTAGAGAAATTCCTTTTGTTTCTTAATCTATCAATTCTGCCTATTCGGGAAACAGTGGTTTGAGTCCAACCGTTGGTGATATACATTCGATACACTCAAGTGAAATGCATGGTCGGTCATGTGTGGGTCGGGTTGCAAGACGTTCTTGTTGAACCCAGGTGTATTCGCCTCTAGAGATACATCATCGGAAGGTGGTCCCATACCTTGTCATAGTTGGAATCCAATCTCCAATAAGCGCCCTGCGGTTTTTGATTTTATACTATATATGTAGAGCGTGAGATGCAAGCGTTCTACTATTTGGTTATTTATTTGATTAGACTTTATTATAATATCACTGGATTTTGATATCAAAATGGTTTGGGTTATAGTAAGGTAAAAACCGTCTGTGTTTATTTGTGGACTGGTCTTACTATTATCCTTTTCTTTCAAAGGATTTTTGAAGTTAAACCATATGGTTGGAGTTTACTCACACCAATCCCATGACTGACCCAGTGCTTATTTTGTTTTGTTTTCCCTAAACTCTTGGGTGCCCAAATTTGTACGGACAGGTCAAGTGTTTCAGGTTTTTTACAGATACACTTGGAGGAGCTTGAAGCAGGAGGCTTCAACGTTAGTTATTTAGAGTTATTTCTGCTGTACCAAATGTTGTATTGTACTCTGATGATGGTATGTATATATGAGATAAAATTTTGTATTTCAAAGCTTATGTTATATAATATATTTTATTCGTTCCGCTGTGAGATTCGTGTTTACTCTGATTATGCTCAGTTGTGTTCTTCTTCTTCTATTCTATTAGTTCTATCTTTTCAATCTCACCCTCTAATTTCTTTCTATTAATGATCAGGTATTTTCGATGTCTGAACAGTCGACACTGGGTTTTGTGTCGATTTTCGAAATCGAAAATCTCGTGGTCGTTACAGTGGTATCAGAGCTTAGGTTGAGCGAACATCTAGGCTTGTGTGGCATGTGCTCATTAGAGATAGGGTCAGTAGTACCCTAGAATGAGTTGAGTGTATATATGAGAGAGCGTATTTGTAAGTTGATATAAAAATTGTTTTATATTGTGTTGGCTTGTCAGTTGGGTAGTTTATGAATTCTGGTCAAATCGTGGGACGCCACAACGTCGATAGGAGTTTCTAAACACTTGAACAGAAGAATTGACATAATATTGTTTTAAAGTGGGTAAATGAAATAATTTTACCCAAAATTATATTTTGATATAAAGGAATAATTTTCTGAAATTATTATAGTATATTGATGTGTTGGTTGCTATAATCAAATGAGATTATTAAATTTAAATGGTTATATATAACCAAATAGAACTTGTATATGAATAATATATGCAAATATGATCAACTAAAATTGAATTCAAACCGTAAATTGGAATTTAAATCCCGGAAGGTTGTAAAATATATTTTTTGGGGAAGATTTTGAATAAAATCATATCGAATGGATTTTTGAAAGTGATAAAGCACCGAACTCACTTCAGTGGCTAGAAAATAAGTCTGATGATGACTACAACACCATCAGTGTTCAATTTCGAGTTTCTAAGTGATGGATTGCTACCTTAGTAAGATTTCGAAAGGAAATTATTTAAGAAAAACAAGTTGTTTGGAAAATTCAAATATTTGAATTTGAGATGAGTATATGATGAGATTTCAGAGGAATTTGAAATAAATACCCGGAATTTGAATTCTGAAATCTAAATTTAACTTAAGCAAGTTAAATAAACCGAAATGATGAAAACCAGTTAAATGAACTGAAATTTAATATTCCCATGAAACTTAAAATACTTGAGTTAGAAAATATGAAATACGGAGTTATAACAAAGTAGGCTTTTGAAAGTTAATGGGTATGTAGCATTTCTTCTGCCTTAGTAATTTCGAGGACAAAATTCTTTTAAGAGGGAAGGAATGTAACGTCCCAGATTTTTAGTCAATCTATTTTGAGTATTTATATTTATTTCAAATACTGATTTGAAATAAAAAAATGAATTTTAATATAGAACTTGTCAATTTAATAATCGATATATGAGTTAATTTCGAATATGGTAAAATTCTTGTAATATGAAAACAAAATATAATTGAGTTTGAAATTAGAACTTGAATTGAAATGATTCAGTCGATCAATATAAGTCCTATTTTGAAAAATATACGATAATAATAATTTATTATCACGAAATTGTTTGTTTTTAAATTATATATTTTCAATTTAATAAGATTATTCCATATATTGGTTCAAATTAAAATCTCAGAATCAGGACCATTAAGTTCAGAACAACGATATAATCATAAAATGGCGGTCATTACGTTAAAATTGCGGTTCAGATTTTAAATTAGGGGACCGTAGGATGTTTTAGTTTTAATTAAAACAAATCAAATCAAATCAAATCAAATTCTTTTCGTAATAAATTCAGCCACCCAATGTGCTTCTCAAGCCAACCTAAAATCTTACAATACACAGACCTATGTGTTCCTCGAGCCAAATTTTCTGTTTCCATTTTCCCCTTCAAAGCCATCAGTAAATTAATGGCGCAGACTTATTTCTTTCATCGAGCCGAATTAACTATCCCCTTTCCAATTATAAAAACCGCAACCATTCCTTATTCATTTGCAAAAATCAAACAAGTCTTCGTTCTCTCTTATCTCAACACAGCAACGAAATTTCCTCTTCACAAAATAATAATAATCAAAATCTCTATTTTAAATAGCGGAAGCTGTGAAATCAAACGAGGCGTGATAAAGGAGCTCGCGTTGAGAAAGGGAAGTGGTGTTTGGTAATAGGATTTCCGTTGAATTCAGAAAGGGATTTCAACCAGGTTGAAGAGGTGCGATGGAAGGAGGAGTTCGATTAATTTTTTTTCCTTTGGGCGAAGTGATTTGGGTTTGGTAGTGTGTTAATTGGGGAAGATAGTTCAAAAGGGTTCAGGGAATAAGGTGGTGACCAGAAGTCTGTTATTCAAATGGGGGATTTTCTGGGCAAATGGGACTGATATTGGAAGCATTTCAGTTCGGTATCGCCTTCTTATGCTAATGGGTTCGATCATTTTAACATTTGTCTATCGAAATGGACGTGGTATTTGCGTATACAGGAGAAGTGAGGTATATATTTTAAAGATTTAAATTTTATAAATTAATTAATTTATTTATTTTAGTAGTTAATTTATAATGATAGAATTTAATCGGTAAATTTAAAATAAATAAACATAGGTACTTGACAAATTCAGTTGAAACAAGTAGAGACGATATGGAAATTTAATCGGATATTCGGCAAACGAAAAAAAGGTGAGTAAATCTCACTCACAGTTTTACATTTAAATTTATTTTTATCATTAAAAATAAATTTGTTGGTTGCTTGGGTGCATGAATGAATTGTTGAATTATTGTGGTTATTGGATTTCCCGCAACACTATTAGCGGATGCCCGCAGTATCATTAGCGGATGACACTACGCCCACGTACATAAGTGGATCCCCTTTTTATACCGCGATATCCTGCCTTGAAGCAGGATTGGTATTATTTTTGTTGACTAACATCTGTGGATGCAGGGAAAACAGGTTGGAGGGATCCAACTGGATTCCTCAAATTTATTCATTACTGTTTACATGTTTGTGTGATGTGTTGGATTGGATTGATGGTTTGCTTATTTGGGGATTTAAATATCACTGGCCCTAGAGACTGGTATTTAAAGATATAATAAAAAGGGATTTTAGATTTTAAAAGGAAAAATATATTTTTCCGACTAGAAATTGAAATTTCAGATTTGGCTAGGAAAAATACTAACTTGTTTCTAGAAATAAAAACAGGTAGTTGAATTTATGAACGATGTTTATAATTGAGTAGAAAAATTATCATTCGATAATTTTGGAATGCAAACTCAAGTGTTAATTTGGAAAAGGAAATTTATTTTCCGAAAATAGAAATGGGATTTGAAATCACAAACTTGTTTTAATATTTAAAACAAGAAGTAAAGTTTATAAACGGTGTTTGTAAATAGAAAGGGATAATTATCAGGAGATAATTTGGGTATTTAAATTCAATTATGAATTTAAAAAGAGATCTATAACTTGAAATCGTTTCAAATAGAAACGATGAAATTTATTCTGATATTTAGAATATAAACTGAATTTTGATAAATCCACACGGATTTATGATTTCCACTCGACTTTGTCGAATTTATAGAATACAATTATTTTCATAAGATATTGGAATTGTATTTAAGGTCTAACATGAAAATAGATTACATAAATATAAGTTATGGTAATTAAATATTTTCAAATGAAAATAAACTTGAGATTCAAAAGGGAAATCAAATACTCCAAATAGAAATCGAGTTTCAATAGATTATTTAAATGGAAGTTGAATCTAATAAAGAAGTTAATTTATAAACGAGGTTTATAAATGTGATGAAGTAATTTTCATCGTGTGATTTGGAAATAAATTTCCAAATATAAGAAATGGGGTAGAAGGCGAGACTTAAATCGAGTTTGTGTATTACAAGCTTTTATTCGTCTCAAGATAAGAACGTCGTCGATCAAGGTCTGAGAGGTAATTAAAATACCCCAACTTGAACGACTTCACTGTTGTCAAGAGATGATATAGGTTTTAATGGTGAAGAGGGTTGAATAAATTGATTTTCCCCATAAAGGAAAATTATAATTTGAATTCGATTATATTGTGTTTTATAAAATAAATTATATCCAATGGAATTGGAATTTTAAATGTAGAGGTTGAGCTTTGAATAACTAATAACCAAGTTATGGAATCAGAAAGAAGTATTCAATGATTTTTGAAAAATCGAGATGTTAAGTTAGATTTGGGAAATTGTTTTTAAATATTAAAGAATGGAGTTGAGATTTATTTTATAAACGAAGTTTAAACGTTTATAATTAAATTTAATTAAATCGAATCCGCCGCAGTGCGGTAGTTCGTAGATTGGCGATTCGAACTTCAATTGAGTTTACAGAACTCAATCTAAGTCGGAATTCGATGAAATAAGAAACACCCGGATTGATTAAATGATAATTTTCAAATGAAAGAGGAAAATCTTGATTTCGTCGTATAGATTTTGAGTTATATCAAAATCAAATTTTAGAAAAGTCGCTGTAAAATCGTTTATAAACCATATCGGTTTATTAAATAAAATAAAGGGATTTTTGTGAATAAAAATCCGTGTTTCCAATGGTAATGTCCAGAGTTGAGTTATGAAATAAATAAAGACTGAAGTCGATTAAATGGATTGATTTTTGAAATAAAAAAAGTCAGATTTTTATTAATCGAATGAAGTTAACTAATTTCAAAGGAAATTAGTAAATAGAGTTTTGAGCCGACCTTAACTTTGTTAAGTGATTTGAATTTATTAACTGAAATTGGGGAATTATATATGAAATGTGAATTAGAGTTTTGGAAGCGATCGAGGAAATTGACTTTGATTTATGGTAAGTGTATTTATACGTGATAGATTCAAAAACAGATTAAGCAAAGAAGCTAATTAGAAAATTAATTAGCGAATAGAACAAAAAGGAATTGAATGTATTAAAATGAAATGGAAATGGCCGCATATGTTTAAACAGGTATGGAGAATATGAAGAGAGTATGAAGAATATATTTTAGTGCCCAACAAAAAGGTACATGTTTCAATTTCCATATGAGGTTTTATGCGTCGAATCGGCAAGCCATTTGGCTTTTTCTTTTTCTTTTGGATTGGTGAGGGCCTTGGGAGGCTATTTGAAATATCCCGATGCTCCCGGTACAAAGGAGGTTATGGCAAAATTTTCCGGAAATTTAAGGAGTTAGAATAATTTTAATAAATTTTGATAATAGAGATCGATATAACAATATATATAGAATTCGCTAAGGAAATGAATTCAATATAAAATATTAGAAAAAGGCCAGTGATTGTGAAATTTGTTTGATGGATGTTTATTTTTCCTTTGATAGTTAAAACACCGGCTATCAAAGATTTTTACCATCGTTGTCGATACGGAGAGACCGGTTGAATTTAATATTCAAGAACCACTCCGTATAGGCATAGGCGTTGCGAATTAGATTATGCTGAAAATAATCGAAGACAGAGTGAAAATCAAATAGATGTTATGTTTGTCCAGTCCCATGACGACATGTATGGACGAATGTCTGACAGAGTATTCCTAACGGTCACATAAGACGATTTTTTCAAGGTATTACGTCTGGTGGCGGAGAAATTCGTTTCTCTTAGCTTTTATACCCGTAATATCTTTGAGGAGATTAACTAGTGATTTGATGGGTTTGACGATGTGGCATTCAAAGTGTATGGTGGCCAGATGTTCTAAGAGGTAGACGTAGCCTCAAGCCTCACAACCGGGAAATGACAAAAATCGGGCAGACAGCATGGCTATGTGGATCGCTCCCATTAGGGTGTATAATCACCTATCTAGAGAAATTCCTTTTGTTTCTTAATCTATCGATTTTTCCCATTCGGGAAACGGTGGTTTGAGTCCAACCGTTGGTGATATACATTCGATACACTCAAGCGAAATGAGTGGTCGGTCATGTGTGGTCTGGGTTGCAAGATGTTCTTGTTGAACCCAGGTGTATTCACCTCTAGAGATACATCATCGGAAGGTGGTCCCATACCTTGTCATAATTGGAATCCAATATCCAATAAGCGCCCTGTGGTTTTTGATTTTATACTATATATGTAGAGCGTGAGATGCAAGCGTTCTACTATTTGGTTATTTATTTGATTAGACATTATTATAATATCACTGGATTTTTGATATCAAAATGGTTTGGGTTATAGTAAGGTAAAAACCGTCTGTGTTTATTTGTGGACTGGTCTTACTATTATCCTTTTCTTTCAAAGGATTTTTGAAGTTAAACCATATGGTTGGAGTTTACTCACACCAGTCCCATGAATGACCCAGAGTTATTTTGTTTTGTTTTCCCTAAACTCTTGGGTGCCCAAATTTGTACGAGCAGGTCAAGTGTTTCAGGTTTTTTATAGATACACTTGGAGGAGCTTGAAGCAGGAGGCTTCAACGTTAGTTATTTAGAGTTATTTCTGCTGTACCAAATGTTGTATTGTAGATGATGGTATGTATATATGATATAAAATTTTGTATTTCAAAGCTTATGTTATATAATATATTTTATTCGTTCCGCTGTGAGATTCGTGTTTACTCTGTTAATGCTCAGTTGTGTTCTTCTTCTTCTATTCTATTAGTTCTATCTTTTCTATCTCACCCTCTAATTTCTTTCTATTAATGATCCAGTATTTTCGATGTCTGAACAGTCGACGCTGGGTTTTGTGTCGATTTTCGGAATCGAAAATCTCGTGGTCGTTACACGATCGCTTAGGGTAGGGTTTTAGGGTACACTTAGTTCTGTCTGTTTCTGTTGGTACCGTCTGTTTCTGTTAGGTGGTAACACCTGTCTGTTTCTGCGTGGTACCGTCTGTTCGGGTGGTAAAGGCCCATTTACTAATGTACACCTAATTCTACATTCTGTTTCTGTAGGGATTAATCTGCTTCTGTTTCTGTACCTTCTGTTCGGGTGGTAAAGGCCCATTATTAGCATTCTGTTTTTGTCTGTTTCTGTTGGGGTGGTAAAGGCCCATTACTAGCATTCTCTTCTGTGGAAATTATTCTGTTCCCGTTTCTGTTTCAGTTTAGACATTGGGGTGACACTTAATCCTGTTATACTAGTATTAGTGCAGGGAGGTGAAAAGTAATAGCTTACGTCATTCTGTTCTTTTTATGTTTCACCTAAGTATATCTGCTACTCCTGTTACTGTTATCTCGCATCCAGTTTTATTTTCATGTCATAATTATTATTATTTGTTCATATGCTGAAAGTCACTGGACTTGCCAGACTTTATGTCTGACCTTGCTTGTTTTCGCCCCTTTTTCTTCCGTCCCCCCGGGTTTTCCAATGAGGGAATACTTTAGCTTGATCCAGATTTTTTCTGCTTGAAGTGCGTAAAGTATGGCTTAACTTCTTATGGCATCTTCTGTGGGGATTATGATTTTAAAAACTATGCATTCTGAAGGCTTTTGTACAAGACTGATATTTTTGTACTTGAATACTGATATTGTGATTTGAAAAGATGTCACCAAACTTGCTTCGATTTCTGTTGTAATAAAGTTATAAAATTTTCAAGTACTGTTTTATCTATCTTGAAATTTTCTGTTCTGTTTACTAAAATGCTCCATCAAAGTTAAGGCATTCCCTTTGTGAGTGTACTTAACGGAGGTGGGGTGTTGCAACCAGGATCCTGTGAATATAAATCTTCCAAACCAAAATTACTAGCTGCCCATGTGGAAATAGAGGCACCAAGAGTTTAGGTTAAAACTATAAAATCCAGGTCAGTCTTGTGACTGGTGTGAGAACTAAAACAGTCATTTAAAACTTTACTTTAAATCAAGTATATCAAGGGACCACGCCGTATAACACGGAACGAATTTCCTCCGAAGAATACCAGTGCATATAACAAAACAGCGCAATGCTTTTTGAAAAAATGAAGCTATCATAAGACCCAGGTCCCATCACACAATGCAACGCAAGCCGGAGGATAGGGTTTTCCCTTATAATAGCCAAACATATTTTGTACGTTAAAACAAATCATTTGATACTATTATAAGTGTATAGTGTATAAAACAACTTTAAATATAAATGTATCAATCCTAGATGGCATGGGTACCATATATCATATCGCCAATACTAGGCTCTACAATCAAAACCGCAATTGTCACGTATTGGAAGTTGGATTTCCATCTGTGAACCAAGGCAAGGGATCGTCCTTACTGAATTCGAGACGCTCTAGCCTGTGTCTCAGGAACAGCCGCAATTTCACCTTGGATCGTCAGAGTCGGTCCACCGATGTGGATTATAATGCCTGAACACTGCATTTCCCCGCCCTTTTGGGGCGTAAATGAGTCCTATGACTCCATCGGCTCCACATAGTCACCGATATATCCGAGGTGCCCCACAATCCAACAACCACACAGGTGAAAATAATATAAATGTCAGGGCTGGTAGGTCACTGACACCACCCTAGCTAGAAAGAAACGCATGCCCTCCCTGATGCCCTCTCCCGTTTCTGGATCACAACCGGGGTGTGAGGCTCGCGAATTAACGCTACACAAAGCTATGCCACACAGGCGGTGCTTTGATCATCAACCACAAGACTTTGCTTTTCAACAGAAGCCTTGATCATTAGCATCTCAGCATTCCACACAGGCAATTCACGCTATGCAACTGAAATCAATCACCCAGAATAAAATCCGATGTCAGACATACATCAATTTACAGGTCCGTTCTAGGTCAGAACGAAACAGGAGGAACCTTATTCCTCGCATATCCATCGATCTCCAAGTACGTCTGGATGATCACCAACTAATTCCCTCCTCTTGGGTGTACAGCCCAATCAAGATCATCAGTAATTATCCAAATGATATGAAGATCTCCGGTCTTCGACCACCGTCTTCATCCTCGACACCTCGTCGAATCAGTTATTCAAAATGGGGTAAACCCGGTCTTTCTGAATAACTCGCGTATATAATAAACAACTGTTACACAAACACAACATACGCCTCATTCCAATTCAGAATATTCTTTTATTCAAATATTCACCTCTATAGGGAATGGTTCCCATTAATTTTATTAAAGATAAATTCTTTTAAATTTATTTTTTAATCATCCATTGAATATCAATTCAAACCAAATTATGGTTTATCCAAACTAGTCGGGATTAACGAATCTTACCGAAGTAATCATTTGTTTTAATTTCCCAATCCCAACCTAGTCTTCCCATGAAGTAAAACTGGTAATACTTCATATCTAACACTACGATGTTACCAGTAAATTCAATTACCATTTCACGTTCAAATCTAATTAAAGATTTAACTATCGCCTGGAGGAAAACTGGTGATACTACTTTCTCGATCATTTCAATCTAATTAAAGATTCATTAAAACTCCACTCGGTTTTAATCTTCCCAAAAATCAATATTAATGATTGTTTAACTTGGGAAACCATATCCTGTCTTTAACTGGGTTAAAGAACCAATGTCATTTAAAACACCGTTCACGATAAACCGAAATCACATTCCATTCCATCAGCCTTTAACCGTAAATTAGCAAGTGAACAATTCCCTAATTATTAATCCCGAAGCCCGAAACCAACATCAGATCAATACCCAAGAAACCATTCAACTTAACTAATCTCCAGTTAGTTTCTGATTTTCTTAATTCCGTTGGGTCTAAGGACAGTATTATTAAAGATACCATTCACGACAACCCAAAATCACATTCCATTAACGATGGAATCTTCATAGAAAACAAATCGATATAAACTTCCATTTCCGTCTAATAATATAAATGGAATAACGGCAACGCCTTTTAAATTCTAGATATATTAGCAGTCTTCCTCCACAGAAATTCTCTTCGATTATTACCAAATCGATTTCCATTCCATTCCAATTTATTTTATTAAATTGGAAAACTTTACTTTGGAAAATCTCCTTTAAATCTTTACAAAAGATTTATAAATTCCAAATCACATTTCACTTTAAATCGGGTTAAAGAACGAATGTCGTTAAAACACAGTTCACGATAAACCCAATTCACATTCCAATAATTATCGGGTTAAAGAACAAGTGTTATTTAAAACACTGTTCACGACAAACCCAAATCCCACTGGATATTAAATACAAGGCTCTGAATAGAAAATATATCGGCTTATATTCAATATCTAATTCTACGACCAACAAATATCATATTGGAAATAACGATATAAATATATCTTTCAAATTTCCATAACAATATATGTATAATCACGAAATCCAACATCGAAATATTCCAATCACAATTTCGATTCAAATCCATTCCAATTCAATTATTGGAAATTCTAGTTACTTTTAAAACCCTTTCAAATCTGATTTATTTATTTCAAAAATAAATGGATTATAATTCTAATTCAAAACTAGTTCATTTCGATAAAAATCTATTGTTATATTTTCAAATATGGAATTTTTCATCCCAATTCTTTCCAAATCAATTCTTATGATTTTACACAAATTATTACTATCTCTAATAATTTTATCAAGGTCCGTACAGTCAATTTCCATAAACGGCCATCGAATTTCACTTACAGCGACCTTTTCCAAATTTGATTTGGAAAAAATTCCAAATCCAACCGTTAGATTTCAAATCTTTAAAATTCGTTAGAAAGCTCTTTTCGATACGGACACAACGGTTTTGGTTTTAGGAGAATCCGACGGTCGGATCTCCCGTAGTATCCATTCGAAGTCAATGGTCGAAATTTGCGAACTGCCGCAGCGCGGCGTGTTCTATTCAGGCCACTATATATATATATAATATATATATATATAATATATTATATATATTTCGTCGATTTCCTTTCAAAACGTATTTTATAAATCGTTTTAAATTCGTTTTCAAAACGATTTCAACTTCATATTCAATTTCTAATCAAAATTGAATATTCCATATCATCGATATATAAATGATAATATTTTCAAAACATTATATTTTTAAATCAATTCCTTTTTTATATTCATTATAAAAATGAATAAAATCGATATAAATATCGTTCACGTCAAAATGACGTCAATCTAATCGACATGGATATATATATTTAAATATATTCGTGTCCATCCCAAATCGGACATCAAAATCAAATTTTGATTCTTTTCTGAATATTATTTGAAAATATTTGTTATTTTAAAATAATTGTTATTTTAAAATATTCTTTCTATCTGAACTGGAATCAGACACAGTAAATTAACATATAATGTGATTTATATGGATTTCACACAACAAATGTGTATAACCACAATGAAAACAACAATCCATCATCCAGAGTGCATTCTACACTGTATAAGCATCAAATATAAATATTTAACGCTTATAGCAGCCTATCAATCAATCGATCGACATACAGCTAACAATTGGGATTAGTGTTTGTCCAATATCATCCCAATACCCATGTGCGGTTTCAAACAATCAAACACAGGTTTTATTTGTGCAGTTGGACGATGTGTAAAATTTATCGTCCTAGCCCATATCAGTCAAATGTGTGTACATAAACAAATCATCCGATTTGTTTATAAATATTTATTTTATATACACGTTAAAAATTATATTTTAAAATAATTTATTCCATTCCACATCACATAATTAATATTCACACCACAAACAACAAACAAACAAGTTGTCTATGGTCTGTGGACAACGGGTGTCGGGTGCTGCTAAGCACCGTCTGCATCCTAGTATATACTTCAACTAGAAAACAAATTAAAAGTGAGGAGTTCTCACCGAATAGCTAAACCAAACACCGTCATTTGTGTCTTTTGTCATTTTCGTTGTCCGTATTCGCTACATATATAAAAATAACATTTTTATATGGTATTCATATAAATAAAAATCACATCTTTATATGGTTTAAATATCTTACCTTTGCTTAATTAAAAATCAAATCTTTTCATAATTAAGAATATAAACTTTTCTAAATTAAAGACCTAATCTTTTCCTTTCATAAAAATATGGTCTTTTCTTTTATAAAGATATAATCTTTCTATAAATAAAAATCATTCCTTTTCATTTATAAAAATCCAACCTTTCATGTATATGAAAATCAAATTTTTACTTCGCTACACATATAAAAATTATATAATTCTCTACATATATAAAAATTATGAGACGACCCGAAATCCCCCTTATGGGAAATCGCGGATTGTACTAAGGACAAGCCACATCGGAACGCAAACAGAAGAAAATTTCATTGCTTATTACAACAATTCCATCAGAATACAAGAATATACAGAGTATGAATAAATATTACACAAAAAATATCAAAGATTTAAAATACATTACATAGCAGCGGAATAATAATACAATACACAACTGAAAGAGATATACAGATACAGAGCTTTCCGGATATCGTTCCAGCTGTAAATCAGGATCCTGTGAATAAAAATCTGCAAAACCAAAACCACTAGCTGCCCGTGTCAAAATAAGGGCACCCAGAGTTTAGGTTAAGAAAATAAACTCCAGGTCAATCATGTGACTGGTGTGAGAACTAAAACAGTTATTAATCTTTATTTTAAAGTTAGGTAAATTAAGGGATCACGCTGTATAACACGGAACGGGTTTCCTCCCAAGAATACCAGTGCATAAAACATTAGCGCAATGCTAAATAAAGAACAATGAAGCTATTATAAGACCCAGGTCCCATCACACAATGCAACACAAGCCAGAGGATAGGGTTTTACCTTATAATAGCCAAAGAATGCTTGATACGCTAAATTTCATCTTCTATTATTACTATAAGTGTATAGTGTTAACACAATTTCAATCATAAGTATCAATCATAGACGGCATGGGTACCATATATCATTTCGCCAATACTAGGCTTTACAATCAAAACCGCAAATGTCTCGTATTGGAAATTGGATTTCCATCTGTGAACCGAGGCAAGGGATCGTCCTCACCGAATTCGAGACCGTCTAGCCCGAGCCTCAGGAAAGCGCGCAGGCAAGCCTTGGATCGTCAGGGCCGGTCCACCGTTGTGGATTATAATGCCTGAACACTGCGTTTCCCCGCCCTTTGGGGCGTAAATTAGCCAAATGACTCCATCGGCCCCACAAAGTCACCAATATATCCGAGGCGCCTCGCAATCCAACAACCACACAGGTGAAAATAATATAAATTCCAAGGCTGGTAGGTCACTGACACCACCCTAGCTAGAAAGAAACGCAAGCCCTCCCTGATGACCTCTCCCGTTTCTAGTTCACAACCGGGGTGTGAGGCTCGCGAATCAACGTTACACAATGCTATGCCGCACAGACTGTGCTTTGATCATCAACCACAAGACTCTGCTTTTCAACAGAAGCCATGATCATTTGCATCTTAGCATGCCATAAAGGCAAACCACTCCATGCAACCGATATCCATCAATCACACAGAATGATATCCAATGTCAGACAAACAGTCCATTTACAAGTCCGTTCTGGGTCTGAGCGAAACCAGAGGCACCTTGTACCTCGCATATCCATCGATCTCCAAGTACGTCTGGACGATCACCAACTGATTCCCTCCTTTTGGGTGTACAGCCCAATCAGGATCATCAGTAATTATCCAAATGATGTGAAGACCTCTGGTCTTCAACCACCATCTTCATCCTCGACACATCGTCGAATTAGTTATTCAGAATGGGATAAACCCGGTCTTTCTAAATAACTCGCATATATAATAAACAAGTGTTACAAAAACACAACATACGCCTCATTCCAATTCAGAATATTCTTATACTTTGCGAAAGGTTCCCATTAATTTTATCAAAGAAAAATTCTTTAAATTTATTCTTTAATCTTCTTTTGAATATCAATTAAATCAAATTATGGTTTATCCAAACTAGTCGGGATTAACGAACCTTACCGAAGAAATCATTTTTTTAATTTCCCAATCCCAACCTATTCATCCCATGAAGTAACACTGGTAATACTTCATATCTAACACCACGGTGTTATCGGTAAATTTAATTACCATTTCACGTTCAAATCTAATTAAAGATTTGACTATCACCTGGAGCAGTACTGGTGATACTCCATCCTCGATCATTTCAAACTAATTAAAGATTCATTAAAACTCCACTTGGTTTTAATCTTCCCAAAAATCAATATCAATTGTTGTTTAATTTGGGAAATCATATCCTGTCTTTAACAAGGTTAAAGAACCAATGTCATTTAAAACACGGTTCACGATAAACCCTAAATCACATTCTATTCCATCAGCCTTTAACCGTAAATTAGCAAGTGAACAATTCCCTAAGTAATAACCCCGAAGGCCGAAATCAACATCAGATCAATACCCAAGAAACCATTCAACTTAACTAATCTCCAGTTAGTTTCTGATTTTCTTAACTCCGTTGGGTCTAAGAACAGTATTATTAAAGATACCATTCACGACAACCCAAAATCACATTCCATCAACAATGGAATCTTCATGGAAAACAAATCGACATATATAATCGATATAAACTTCCATATCCGACTAACAATATAAATGGAATAACGGCAAAGCCTTTTAAATTCCATATATATTAGCAGTCCTCGTCTACAGAAATTCACTTCGATTATTACCAAATCGAATTCCATTCCATTCCACTTTATTTATTTCAAAAATAAATGGATTATAATTCTAGTTCAAAACTAGTTCATTTCGATACAAATCTATTTTTATCTTTTCAAATATGGAATTTTTCATCCCAATTCTTTCCTAATCATTACTTATGATTTTACACAAATTATTGATATTTTTAATAATTTTTTCAAGGCCCGTACGGTCGATTTCCATCAACGGCCATTGAACTGCACTTACAGCAACCTTTTCAAAATTTTATTTGTACATAATTACAAATCCAACCGTTAGATTTCTAATCTCTAATATTCATTAGAAAGCTCTTTTCGATACGAACCCAACGGTTCTGGTTTTAGGAGAATCCGACGGTCGGATCTCCTGTAATGTCCATTCGAAGTCAATGGTCGAAATTCGCGAACTGCCGCAGTGCGGCGCGTTCTATTCTGGCCATTATATATATAATATATATATATTATATATATTTCATCGATTTCAATTCAAAACATATTTTATAAATCGTTTTAAATTCGTTTTCAAAACAATTTCAACTTCATATTCAATTTTAAATCAAAATTGAATATTCCATATCATTAATATATAAATGATAATATTTTCAAAACGTTATATTTTGAAATCACCTACTTTTCTATATTCATTATAAAAACGAATATAATCGATATAAATATCGTTCGTGTCAAAATGGCGCATATCTAATCAATATGGCTTTATATATTTCAATAACTTCGTTATTCTATTCACAAACGAATATTTATTCTATTCAACACATGAATCTATATTTCTTTCAACACATGAATATTCTCAACACATGAGTATCGTCAACACATGACTATTTATTCTATTTAATATATTTTATAAAATTTTAATTTATATCGTTTAATTCTTAATCAGGCTCCAACCGTAAATTAGTAAGAGAACGATCCCCTAAGTATTAACCCCGAAGGCCGAAACCAACATCAGGTCAATACCTAGGAAACCACTCATCTTAACTAGTTTCCAGCTAGTTTCTAATTTTATATATGATAAAAATGTGAATTTTATTGTTAAAATATTTCGTTCAACACATGATAAGTTTCAACACATGAATATTCTCAACACATGAGTATCGTCAACACATGACTATTTATTCTATTCAACACATGAATCTTTATTTTATAATATTCTTTATTTTCCCAATTGGAATGAGGCCCAATCAATAACCATATAATGTTAATTATATGGATTCCGTACAACACATGTATATAATAGCAATGATAAATAATCAACCATCATCCAAAGTGCACCACACAACTGCATAAGCATTAAACATAAATAATTGATGCTTACACAGTTTGTCAACCTATCGATTGACATACAACTAAACAATTGGGATTAGTGTACGCAAAATATCATCCCAACACCCGTGTGGGGTTTCAATCCACAAACACTGAATATTATTTGTGCAGTTGGGAGATGTATAAAATTTATCGTCCCAATCAATATCAGTCAAAACAGTGTACATAAACAAATCGTATGATTTGTAAATGAATATTTATTTATTCACATTCACGTTAAAAAATATATTTTTAACGATAAATAAGTTATTTCAACACATGAATATATATTTCAAACTAGAAATAAACATAAAAGTGAGGAGTTCTCATTGAGGGATCCACTCCGCCGTTCTCTATTTCTGAACTTCTGAATCGTTTGGATTTGTTTGCAATTCCAATGCAGTCTTTGCCCCGCTGTTCATAGTAAAAATTATATTTTTATTTCGCTTTCATTCCAATAAATAAAAATCATATTTTTATTTCTACTTCATATATTTTTTCAATACTTCTTTCTATAAAAAAAATTATATTTTTATATTTCTAAAGGTCTCCTCCTTATATTTTTTTTTTCAAAATCATACTTCTCTTGTTTGAAAAAATGAAAGCTTTTCCTATTTGAAAAATCAAAACCTTTCATACAAATAAATATCAAACTTTTCTTCATTTAAAAACCATAAAAATCCTAATCTAATCCACTTAAAAATCATATTTTTATGGTGTTAAAAACTGAAAACCAAGCAATGTAAATTTATATATATAAATCACCTTTCACCGTTGACTTTAGTGGCCGGAGAGGGGCAATGGGGTGTCACTGATCGGTCGGGGAGGTGCAGCATGGGTGGAGCTCGACGGTGGAGTTTCAGCGAGGATTTTCAGGTGAATGGGGGACCCACAGCGCGCGGACGTGGCGGAGGAGGGTGGAGTGGGGTCGGAGGTGGCCGGGTTGGCCTGCGGTGGCGCTGGAATGGGCTACGCGACTAGCGTTTCTCGAATTGGGATTTTGATTGGGAAAAGAGGAGAGGAGGAGTTAGCGCCTGCGGTGGAGAGGGGGGGGTCTGGCCATCGGCGAATCAGGGGGGAGGGGCGGCAATCGCCTCGGTGGTGACGGGGGTCTGCATCGAACGAGATGTCGGGTTTTTATTATTCTTTTTTATTCTTTTCTGTTGAAATCGAACGAGGAAGAAGAGTGGAGAGAAAGGAAGTCAATGCTCATATATATATATATATATTAATTTAATTTATTTATTTCCAAAAAGTAACTTTTTCTTTTGAACTTCAAATCGAACCCACCAGCTATCGTCCCTAGCGTATTACCCCCATTCCGAACACAATGGGATATGTATCGTATGCCAATTCGATAGTTACGATCAGTTTCCGTTGAATTTAAAATATAAATCTTTATATATTCAATTTAAACACACATTTCAATTACCGAGACTACAAACTAACTCTGAAAATTTCAGAAAAATTATTTCTAGCTTTGTATTAATGATGCGGTCCTAACAAAACTAATTTCATCAAATTTGAAGACCGTTGGAAAAATGGCCATTTTCCAGTCGATTAAAATCAACTAAAACTGGTCAAACGCGTTTTCCTTTGCCACGCTCACATATTAATTCAGAAAATTATGAATTTTTGAATCTAGCAATAATTTGACATCCCGGATCCAACAAAAGTGGTTTCGTTGAAAATAGAGGACGTTTGGAAATTTTCCATTTTTAAGAGCTATATTTTCCATAGCGACTATTCTGAATTTTCATCTGGGCATAACTTTTTATCCCTGCTATGAAATTTCAATTTTTCGGATTCGCTGGAAAGATTTTCTCAAATAGATTCTAATATTTTCGGTTTCGCTAAATCCGATTTATTTTGAATCCTGTACATTCATTTGAACTTTGAAATCGAATTTTCAAACTACCGTGCCATTTTAAATTCCTTTTATTTTTAAAATAAAATATTTATATTCTAACGACGATCTATATAAATATATACGTTCTAATTCTATTGAAAATAAATTTATCGTCGTTATTATTTAAAATAATTCATTTTAAATATTCAAAATTCATTAAAACTGCCAAAATAAAAATTTTAAATTGGCTCGGATTTCCGGGTTATTACAATCTCCCCCACTTAAAACTTTTCATCCCTGAAAAGGAACAAAGATGAAAGTTGTTTAACTAGTTAACTCAATTTTCATTATTTTCTTTTTGGCTTAAGTTCTTCAACTTTTCTGTTTCTAAGAACTTTTCAAATTTTTCAAAAATTTGGCTAACATTCTAAATTTTCGAAAAATTTCGCCATAACCTCCCCTGCACCGGGAGCTTCGGGATATTTCAAATAGCCTCCCATGGCCCTCACCAATCCAAAAAGAAAAAGAAACAGCCAAGCGGCTAGCCAATCGGCTCATAAAATCATCAAAACCCAAGAAATACAATAAACATGTACCTATTTGTCGGGCAAACAATTTTATTCCTCTTCTCTAGCCTCCTTGCTATGACCTGTTCAATGTAATTACATGTACAAGCATGAAAATGCGATAAATTCTCAATACAATCCACTATTTGGTTCAATTTGGTTAAAGGTTCAACTTTTAATTAATCGAACAATAATCAAACAACACAATCAGCAATCAATTTGATGGTTTAATGTTTCAAATTCATAATTTTGACATATATACAGAAAATCATGTTTTTGATGCCAAGTCACAACAATATATTCTAACCATATTTTGGTTCTCACACCAGTCAATTGGAAATATATAGAAATCTCACTTTCGAAACTCGAACACTAATGCTGATGATGTCTAGACTATCATCAGAATCATTTCCGGGCAACTAGAGTGTAATTCTATATCTATCCAGTATATTAAAACTTCAAATACACGTGGATCAGACGCATACGCAAAATCTTTATATACTTGATTGTCCAAATCAATACAAATAAATATTCAAATACGAATAATTGAATTTAATTTTTTAGAACAAATTTTGTTTTCAATTTTATTTCAAAAACATCACTCTTCACACTCGTTCTAGGATATTACTGATCCCATCTCTAATGAGTCATTCTCATTGGATATACTAATCCAATCTCTGATGAGTTCTTTAGTTCGGTTCTAACGTGTCCTGTTCTCCGAGCTCTGTAAACCAAAGTTCTGATACCACAATGAGACGACCCAAAATCCCACTTACGGAAAATCGCGGATTATACTGAGAACAAGCCACATCGGAATGCAAACAGAAGAACATTTCATTGCTTATTACAATAATTCCATCAGAATACAAGAATATACAGAGTATGAATAAATATTACATAGAAAATATCAGAGATTTAAAATACATTACATAGCAGCGGAAAAATAATACAATACAAAACTGAAAGAGATATACAGATACAGAGCTTTTCGGATATCGTTCCAGCTGCAAATCAGGATTTTGTGAATAAAAATCTGCAAAACCAAAACAACTAGCTACCCGTGTCAAAATAAGGGCACCCAGAGTTTAGGTTAAAACAATAAACTCCAGGTCAGTCATGTGATTGGTGTGAGAACTAAAAAAGTTATTAATCTTTATTTTAAAGTTAGGTAAATCATGGGACCACGCCGTATAACACAGAACGGGTTTCCTCCCAAGAATACCAGTGCATAAAACAACAGCGCAATGCTAAATAAAGAACAATGAAGCTATTATAAGACCCAGGTCCCATCACACAATGCAACACAAGCCGGAGGATAGGGTTTTACCTTATAATAGCCAAAGAATGCTTGATACGCTAAATTTCATCTTTTATTATTACTATAAGTGTATAGTGTCAAAACAATTTCAATCATAAGTATCAATCATAGACGGCATGGGTACCATATATCATGTCGCCAATACTAGGCTCTACAATCAAAACCGCAAATGTCTCGTATTAGAAATTGGATTTCCATCTGTGAACCGAGGTAAGGGATCGTCCTCACCGAATTCGAGACTGTTTAGCCCGAGCCGAGCCTTAGGCAAACGTTGGATCGTCAGGGCCAGTCCACCGATGTGGATTATAATGCCTGAACACTACGTTTCCCCGCCTTTTGGGGCATAAATGAGCCAAATCACTCCATCGGCTCTAGATAGTCACAAATATATCCGAGGCGCCTCGCAATCCAACAACCAAACAGGTGAAAATAATATAAATGTCAGGGCTGGTAAGTCACTGACACCACCCTAGCCAGAAAGAAACACATGCCCTCCCTGATGTCCTCTCCCGTTTCTGGTTCACAACCAGGGTGTGAGGGTCGCGAATCAATATTACACAAAGCTATGCCACACAGGCTGTGCTTTGATCATCAACCACAAGATTCTGCTTTTAAACAGAAGCCTTGATCATTTGCATCTTAGCATGCCACACAGGCAAACCACTCCATGCAACTGATATCCATCAATCACACAGAATGATATCCAATGTCAGACACACGGTCCATTTACAAGTCCGTTCTGGGTCTGAACGAAACCGGAGGCACCTTGTACCTCGCATATCCATCGATCTCCAAGTATGTCTGGACGATCACCAACTGATTCCCTCCTCTTGGGTGTACAGTCCAATCAAGATCATTAGTAATTATCCAAATGATGTGAAGGCCTCCGGTCTTCGACCTCCGTCTTCATCCTCGACACATCGTCGAATTAGTTATTCAGAATAGGATAAACCTGGTCTTTCTAAATAACTCGCGTATATAATATACAAGTGTTACACAAAAATAACATACGCCTCATTCCAATTCAGAATATTCTTTTATTCAAATATTCTTATACTTTGGGAAAGGTTCCCATTAATTTTATCAAAGATAAATTCTTTAAATTTATTCTTTAATCTTCTTTTGAATATCAATTCAAACCAAATTATGGTTTATCCAAACTATTCGGGATTAATGAACCTTACCGAAGAAATCATTTTTTTAATTTTCCAATCCCAACCAATTCATCCCATGAAGTAAAACTGGTAATATTTCATATCTAACACCACGGTGTTATCGGTAAATTCAATTACCATTTCACGTTCAAATCTAATTAAAAATTTGACTATCGTCTGGAGCAGAACTGGTGATACTCCATTCTCTATCATTTCAAACTAATTAAAGATTCATTAAAACTCTACTTGGTTTTAATCTTCCCAAAAATCAATATTAATGATTGTTTAACTTGGGAAATCATATCCTGTCTTTAACTGGGCTAAAGAACCAATGTCATTTAAAACTGTTAGAGTTTATGCCCTAGAGGCAATCCATTTGATGTGATTAATAACGTTATTGTTTTATTTGGAATAAAAATATTCTGTTATATTATATTCACTGACTAATATAAATCATAATTTAATAGAAGTCCTTAGAATAATAATACGGAATTATATAGTTCGAGTAAGACTAAACTTGAGCTTATATAATGTGATAAGTATTATAATTCTTAAATGTCCCTAGTCGAGTTTTATTGTTTATATAGGACAACAATAAAGCGTTGAGACTAGTATATTGATTGACTGATGATCAGATCTCATTGATCATTAATATACGTTATATTAAAGTCAAGATATAAATATGTATTGGAGAATAGCGTATTGGGCTGACCCACCGTGAGATAACTACATGGAATATAATCAACAGTATCATAAGTTGTTCTCATAGTGACAGTGACGTAATGGTCCTTAGACCTGAGATCATTATAATTTTATTCGAGGATATTTGTGTTTTGATACAATCTAAAGTTATTTCGTAACAGAGTAATGATAACGGTGATTATTGGATATATCTCGAATCGAATGAAAATTATGAATGATCTAGATGGAATTTAACCCTACGATATATTCGTAGTGATATCCATGGGCCTCTTGATTGAGTGAGACTGTGAAATGCATGGCCGTGCTCAAATATTGATTTGTTTTAAAACAGTCTACTCATCGATCAAGATAAACGGATTAAATTATTAAAAGGGTGATACGATCCATGCCTTCAGTTTAGTCCTGGATATAATGGTTAAAAGGATTATATTGCATTGATACACTGGTCACAGAAAAGGTTGTATCGAATCATTGATCTTATTACAACTTGGGTAGCAGCGACGCATTGCTAGATGCCAATCACTGTTTATGCTTTTAAATACGATTTAAAAATCATTACCAACGTTGTAATAACCTATAGGGTCACACACTTAGAACATTGTTAGGAGAATACTTGTTTTGGGTTTAAAATGAAATGTCAACAGTTGATATTTTGTTTGAAACAGTATAAGATTAGTTCCTTAATTAATGGTACATACATATATATATATATATTATAAAAGATTTTTCTTCTTTTATAAAAATTGGTCGGTACCCTTTCTTTTATTAACCGGATCTGATCCGTTCTAAAATGAGAATGAAAAACCTAAAAGAACAAAGCTGGACATGGCGGCTAGCACGGTCATCGTCTCCTTCCTTCAATTCCTCAACGAATCGAAGAACATGTTGGTGTGTTTAACTATGGAGGCTCAACGATTGGGGAGCTAGAATTTGATACAACCAGAATGACTTCAAATCCAGAAATCAGAGATAAAATCCAACTGATTCAAAAGGAAATGGCAGGTATAAGACTCGATTTACATTATTTTACATAGATCTGTTATCATTGGTTTCGATTCAGTGTTTATCCGCTGCATAGAAAAACCCTAGAAACCTTTCAATGGTATCAGAGCAAGGTTTTGTAAAATTTGTATCTTGAGTTTCAAAATGCTTATGATTATTCGATTCATAACAAAACAAAGTGTTTTGAACACTGGCGGAAGGAATTTGAATACTTATTCTAACATAAAGTGAAATTGTTTCACTCAGTTGAAGTTTTGATCTTCAAGTTCCATAATTGAATCGGATGATTATATATTGATATTAATACAAGTTAATATTGATAATTTTATCCTGTTAAAATTGAGCATATGAATCAACTGTTAAATCTGTGTGGCTTTTAATATTCATTGACTGGATTTGATAAATTAAATTATGGTATCTGGTTGATGTTAATAGCTTTTCGTATGATAGAATAACAGTAGTGACTGAAAAATGTTTGATGAAACTTTATCTGGTCTTTGGATATCTGAATTCGAATTTGAACGCCGATATTTGTTAATCAGTTGATATTTTATCCTAGTTATGTAATGAGAATAAATTGGAATTCAATGTTATGTTTGATAAAGTGTTATGAACACTAATATGAAAGAAATGCAGTATAAAATCATTTTATGAAATGAAATTGTTTCAATATGAAAAGGTATACATGATGTAAATTTTGAAATACATTGTGTAAGTGTATTACATAATGTATTATGAAGGCCAAGGGCTGAATTGTTATTCTGATATAAATTTGTTTTAAGACAGAATACATTTTATATTTGATATAAAAATGAAAATGACCTTGTTGATAGATTTCAGATATCAATTACTATGTATCTTTTAACACAGGAAATCTGGGTTAAATCTAAGTCAGCATACAGTATGTATATATATAAAATGTTTAATATGCTTGTATGGCTGTACTTCATTAAAACTTCGAATCAAATTGGTTGATTACTAAATCTGGGTATATACATATAACTGTTATATATATATATATATATATATATATATATATATATATATATTTTAAAACCCATTTCTATAGTGATTGATTAAAAGGTTGAATCAACCTGGCCTTGTTTCAAACTAGCTTCCTTTCATAACAAATATCAAGTAATGACTGATTGATATGGTTGATTAAAATTCTGTATTTTGATACTGATGTTTTAATAACTGTATATACTATGTATATGTTAGAACATATGCTTTGATTTTTTTTCTGAAAACAATCCAAATCATGCTGCACTGAGATATATGTCTAATTAAGATATTTAAATTATTTGTATGAGTAAAAATTGATATATTTAATCTGCAAATATGATTTGCAGTTCTATATCAATTCATATATGTAAAACACACATATGAAAATACAGCATAAAATCAGTGGTAATTCTATATCATTAAGCATCACATATACATATGTATATATATGATATATGTATATATGTATATGTACATTGAATGAAAGGTATTGATATACCTGGACAAGTATATATAAGATATATAAATTTATATGTTCACTGTCATATCCTATTGGTTTTTGAGATACACATATTAGATTGAATTTTATAGGAATTCTAATCATGAGTAGAATAAGTGTTGTTCTATTCTTATATTTGCAATCTAAACAAAAGTTTATACATTCAATATATGGACTTATTGTATTGAATGTTTATGTGTACCTGTACAACCAGTTTTAGCTCTACAACAATATATCAAAACTGTTTTGTCTTAAGGACAAAAGTTGTATTACATTTGGTTAGATGTATATATGATATACATACAAATATTGAAAACCAATTGTGGATTTCAAAATGAAAGTAAAATATAATAGAGTTAGTTCATCATATCAGATAGTAAATTTTCATACTAGTATATATGAATCTGAAATATTAAAATTTACTCGGACTAGTACATGTGACATGTAGTTTATAATTTATATGTGATGTTGTGTATATTGGATATAAACAATGTCCTTTTACTGTTTAAAATTGTCATGAAGATATAATTTAAATCTTTAGTTCTACTGCCAATAATGTGTGTGAATATAAATTCAACCATATCACTTTGTAGAAAGGTGGACATATATAATGTGGTATGGTATTGTTTGTTTTGTCCTAAATATACAGGAATTTTGTATTGCAGCTCTAATGTCCTTATAAACATTTCATATGATGAAATGGTACTTACTGTAATAGTTGTATAATGATACATTTAGATCATAGGTTAAACTGAAAAGAGAAATTCAGTTTTAATACAAAATGTACACCTTCTATTCACTCAGTCTTTAAACAAGTTTTGAACTTGAACCAAATATTGTTAATGTATAAATTTACTTTATTTGACTTATGTATTGATTAAATATGATTTAACTAGAGAAGCTATTCAAATCTTAGTATTTGATTTATGCTATGAGTATAAGCAAATACAGTTATATATGTATAGTTAAAACTACAATACCATTCTGTTAAGCAAATTCAATACCAGAATTGTTTGATTTATGTATATATTGATTTGTAACCTTGTAGACAGCATAGTTAATCATAATTTGGTGATCAAATAACTGTTATATTGATCTTATATGTATACTGTAAATCAGATATGGTTTTGGTACATATATGATATACAAACATTTTATGATAGAAAACACAAGGTAATTATGCCTAATAGCTGACTTGTGAATATAAGTTGCTTCTATCTCCTGAAGGACTGTCTCTTATTTAAGAATTCATATCACAGGCATGCAATAAAACAAGTATGATTTGTTTTATATAATACATGTATTAGACCAAGCACATTGAATTGGTTTTGAGAAAACTGTTTCAAAATGTGCATGGATTAATGATGGTGTTTATTCTATGCAGATTGAAGAAGAATGGACTACAAATATGATTTGCAGTTCATTTTAGATTCTCAATCCACACGTTGAAGTTATACAGTTGCCACAAGATGTTGTGCATAGCAATCATATCTACAACAGTTGGAATTTTAGATGTGTTTATATCATTTAATACATGTAAATTCGGCTACAATTTGGAATGTATTAAATATATGTATAAACTGTTATACATATAGTTCGTTCACAATGTTATTGAAACATATATGAGATGAGCAAAATTGTTTGCAAATCCTACAACAAAATGTAATTTTAACATGTATCATTGTTATTTTTTTTTGGACCGTATATATTATATGATAATGTATATAAAATCTCTGAAGCAAAAGTGTTATATGCTCATCTATTTAATTCCATATTTAAAATTTAGAGGCACATGAATTATTTGTTTGTATGTTGTATATGAGAGGAGAAATGATGTTATGGGCTTGATATTTATTGTTAGTCTTTGAACCATTACGGGTCTTAAATAATATGAAGTAATGATATGATATAGACTTAGTTTTATTTGATAAAAGGAAGTCACCATTAGATAACAACATATTTAGTGATTTTAAACCACCGTTAGATAACAACATATTTAGTGATTTTAAACCACTACAATTATGATACATTCATAAGAACCATATGCATCATTCGTTTGTAATTTGAACTTAAATATACTTTATAAAATGTTATTTAAGTTCAACCTTTACAACACATATAAAATACATATATTTTGATATATGTAAATAACTTTAATATTGTTAGCCATTACGAATTATAAATTCCCTTTAAAAGCAGATTTTGTTATATTAAATCATGGTGATGTCTTCCAATAATATACTCATCACTGTCCAAAATCACTGGATGTAACTAACGCCAAAGCGTTGTGCACCTTTTATTTTGGTTATATGCGATGGAGTAAAATGTGGTGCTCCAATCTATTATTAGGTCTGACTTAACTAGTCTGCATAATACGATTATGGCCTTTGAGACAAAAGCATGAATTATTCTACATTTTGAGCAAATGAATAATACTGAACAAAATGTTCAACATGCGATCCAAGAATTATATATAGAAAATATAATTGACATAAGATGTCTACCTAAAAGGTTGCGTTTTGAGTTTAGCCAAAACTGGGTCAAGGCATGACTAGATATGGATCTTGGAACACCATTATATGTATATAATGATTTACATATATAAACAGAGGGATGTTAATTTGAGTGGGAGCGTATTTTAGTTTAAAAATTATACATTTATGTTAATATAAATTTTGATTGTCGAAATTTGTATTAAATAAATATTATAGAATCAGTTATTATTATCTACTGTAGATATTAAATAATAAATAACTCCGATAATTTAAATTAATCCTCAAGAAGGATAAATTTAATTAAATCAAATTTCTTGACTAACATTGAAATTTGAGGATTGTCCTCAAGCCAAATTAAAAGTGTAATTGTTCTAACAAATATAGAGGATCTAAAATAAAAGTTAAAGTGTGACTTCAACTGAGTAAAATATAAATGTTATAATAATCTACTTGTACGTTTCTAGTATTAGATACTAGATATAAATCACATAAATGTATGTTGATTTATAGAAATTGCAAAATAAGTAGATATTTAATAAAAAGGAACAAGTGGACTTACGACTGGAAATAAAGCAAATGTTGTTGGATTATCCATAGGAAGTTAATTCTTGTTCAATATATACTGGCTTAATTAAATGAAATAATTGTTATTACGAAATTCCATGTAAAATAAATGTTATTATGAATCTTGTTCAGACAAGTTTGAATTTCATTTATAATAAAAGAACAATTGTTATTCATTTTATTTAAATGAAATAATTTATGGAATTTCGCGAATAGTTAATGAATTTTATAAATCGTTAACTATAATGTACTTGACATAATTAAAGAGTGGATTAAATTTTATGATTTGAATCCAGCATACCTTTAGCGTTACCAGTTAGAATATATAAATAAGAAAGTATATTAAAAATCCATAATGATGGAATTTTAAAAATCATTTGATTTTGAATCATATGAAAATGCAAATCTTGTTTATTAGGCAAAATAGCTGAATTGCCATTCACTTGACACAGCGAATGAGTGATAAGTATTGGGTCTCATACATAATGATGTATATGGAGCAATGAATCCACAAGCTAGAGGCAAGTTTTGTTACTTCATTATGTTTACTGATGATATCAGTAGATACAAATATGTGTATCTTATGAAACACATATCAGAATCCTTTGAAAAGTTCAAAGAATTCAAAGTGGAGATAAGAAACCAATTTTAATAGAAAATAAATACTTTTCGAATAGATCGAAAAGAATATTTAAGCCAACTATTTAATGACTGTCCATATGAGTTTGAAATTGTTTCATAATTCACTCCATCTAGAACACCATATTGGAATGGTGTATCTGAAAGGAGAAATCACACCTTATAAGATATAGTACGATTAATGATAAGTCGTATAAATCTTCTAATAAATTGAAATAGAACAATTGCATTTAATCCCACTAAAACGATTTAAAGACGCCATATAAGATATGGACTAGGAAATGTCCCAGTGTGTCTAATACTATGATTTGGATGTAAGGCATTTGTTAAACGTTCTTCCTCTGATAAGATCAGACCCAAATCAGATAACTATTTTATGTAATATCCACAAGAAACAAATGGATATTAATTTTATAAATCCTCTAAGAATAAAATGTTTATTGCTCGAATTGGTATTCATTTAAAGGAGAGTCAGTCTCTAAGATACCGATGGGAATGAAATAAAATTCGAAATGTCTCGGAAAAACCACAAAATGCCATTAAATCTTGTATAGGCAAGAAGTTCAGTGGGAGTGAGACAATAATTCTAATGTTATTTGATAACACATTGATTATTGTAAATAATGTTAGTTTCAAAACAAGAAAAAATACTGATTCTAAGAAAGAAAATGTTTGGATTAAAAGTTCATAAGTTGAACTTAATTCATTGTTGATCCAATGATTTATATTGAGATAACAATGTGGCTATTGCTCAGGCCTAAAACGTTAAACTCGTAATCGATCCAAACGTATATTTATGAAATATGAAACTTATGTGAAATTGTTCACAGAGGATATGAACATATCTGCAAAGTTACAAAAGCTGTAATGTTGCAGACCTACTGAATTAAAACGCTGTCGCAGCAGAAGTTTAATAGTCACACTAGTTTCATGGGTATATGATACATGAATGATTGACTCTAGTGCAAGTGGGAGATTGTTAGAGTTTATGCCCTAGAGGCAATCCATTTGATGTGATTAATAACGTTATTGTTTTATTTGGAATAAAAATATTCTGTTATATTATATTTACTGCGTAATATAAATAATAATTTAATAGAAGTCCTTAGAATAATAATACGGAATTATATAGTTCGAGTAAGACTGAACTTGAGATTATATAATGTGATAAGTATTATAATTCTTAAATGTCCCTAGTCGAGTTTTATTGTTTATATAGGACAACAATAAAGCGTTGAGACTAGTATATTGATTGACTGATGATCAGATCTCATTGATCATTAATATACGTGATATTAAAGTCAAGATATAAATATGTATTGGAGAATAGCGTATTGGGCTGACCCACCGTGAGATAACTACATGGAATATAATCAACAGTATCATAAGTTGTTCTCATAGTGACAGTGATGTAATGGTCCTTAGACCTGAGATCATTATAATTTTATTCGAGGATATTTGTATTTTGATATCATCTAAAGTTATTTCGTAACAGAGTAATGATAACGGTGATTGTTGGATATATCTCGAATCGAATGAAAATTATGAATGATCTAGATGGAATTTAACCCTACGATATATTCATAGTGATATCCATGGGCCTCTTGATTGAGTGATTTAGTGAAATCCATGGCCGTGCTCAAATATTGATTTGTTTTAAAACAATCTACTCATCGATCAAGATAAACGGATTAAATTATTAAAAGGGTGATACGATCCATGCCTTCAGTTTAGTCCTGGATATAATGGTTAAAAGGATTATATTGCATTGATACACTGGTCACAGAAAAGGTTGTATCGAATCATTGATCTTATTACAACTTGGGTAGCAGCGACGCATTGCTAGATGCCAATCACTGTTTATGCTCTTAAATACGATTTAAAACTCATTACAAACGTTGTAATAACCTATAGGGTCACACACTTAGAACATTGTTAGGAGAATACTGGTTTTGTTTTGGGTTTAAAATGAAATGTCAACAGTTGATATTTTGTTTGAAACAGTATAAGGATTAGTTCCTTAATTAATGGTACATATATATATTATAAAAGATTTTTCTTCTTTTACAAAAATTGGTCGGTACCTGTAACGACCCAGAAAATCTGAACCAATTTAAAATTTTTAAATTGGCTAAAATAATGGATTTTAAATATTTAAAATAAATATTTTAAATAATGACAATGGAAAGTGAGTTTGAATCGGCAATTGAAAGCGAATATAATTAATTATAATTATAAACAAGGCCTGAAATGGCGCTGTAGTTTCAAAAATTGAATTCAAACTTTGTCGGACTGTACCGGGTGCAAAACAAAACAGATTTTAGTGAAACAAAAAATATTTAAATTTGTTAGTGAATAACTTTCTAACGAATCTGAAAAATCGAATTTTCATAATGGAAAGCAAAAGTTATGGCCAAATGGATTTTCAGAAAGGTCGCTATGGAATTTATATAGCCCGTGAAATTGGTCATTTTGCATACGACCTCGGAATTCGACGAAACAACTTTTGTTGGATCCGGGATGTGAAGTTATTGCTAGGTTTCAAATTTCATAATTTTTAAGCTAATATGTGAGCGTGGCAAAAGAAAATGTGTTTTGGTCTATTATAGTTAAATTGGATCGACCAGAAATGGGCCTTTTTGCAAACGGTCTCAGAATTCAACGAAACTAGTTTTGTTAGGACCGTATCATCAAAACATAGCCAGATTTATTTTTCTGGAATTTTTCGAATCAGTTTGTGGCCCTAGCAAATTGAAATGTACGTTTAAATTGAATATTAAATGTTTTATATTTTAATTTGAAGGAAAACTGACTGAAACAGTCGAATGGGCCTACGAAACATATTCCATTGTGTTCGGAATGGGGTAATTAGCTATGGGGGACATTCGTTGGGTTTGGTTTGGATTTCAGAGAAACAAATTGGTTTTGAATTAAATTAAATAAAATATTCATTTAAATATGGGGTCAAAATGGGTCAAAAACCCTAATTTCTTCTGGCCGCCGTCGACCCTATTATCAAAGGCTGATATTTTCTGATTTTAATTCATTAAAATCTTTCAATCCTCAAACTTGTTTTGGAAAATTAAAAAAACGAAATCAAAGAGATTTCTGAGATCTACAGGTCTGCACGGGTATGATCTTCTATCGTGGGGAGTAGGGCTCGATTTCTAGGAGCAAACTCAGCGCGTTCGAGCGCCGACTACGTGGAAGGGGGTGCGTCGAGTGGGCCCAGTTTCGCGGTGGGGGTAGCGGATGCTCCGGCGCTGCGAGTGGAGGTTGATGATCGACGAACGGCGGCTCCTAGGCGGCGCAAGGAGGAGAGAGAACGACGGTGTGGTGGGTTCTTCGTTTCCAGATAACATAAGAGGAAGAAGGTTATTTTTACTTAAATTAATCCTACTTTAATTAATTCGATAAGTAATCAATGCGTTGTTAATCATATCTTTTTCGTTTCTAGACGAAATTCAGTGAAACAAGAGACAGTGGACTCGTGTGGACGTCTTCTACATTCTAGAAGAGACCGCAAATTTTTCTGAGCCTTCTGCTATTTTTGGTGGAGTGGAACCCAATGTGAGATTTCTAATTTAAAAACAATATGGAAAATGACGATGTATAAATTATATAGTCGATGTATGAGTTATATAAGCATTGTACACCTCATGTATAAGCGTTGTATAAGTTGTACGTTCGATGTATAAGTTATATATGCGTTGTAAAAATTATATATGTGTCGAAATAGAAATGAATTGCTATATATAAATATATATATATATATATATATACACACGCCCCTCGTCCACAAACCATGGACGATATTTATTGGATGTGATTGGTGTGAAAATTGATTGATAGCGAATGGTTGCTTGGGATTGTTTGTGGTTGATATTGATTTATTGTGGTTGAAAAATACCCATTTGTGGTTGAGAAATATTTGGTTGAAACCACATAGGATTAGTTTGTGGAAATGAAATAAATATATACATGCCGCCTGCGTGCGAACTAGATGCATGATCCCCATTGTCAAAAACCGCGAGGTTTTAAGGTAGAGCAAGGAACCGTACTAGGGACTGTCCCGATTTTAACTACCCTGCCGTTATGCTACCGAAATTTTGAATAATATTCAAGTGTTTGAATTATTTTCATTTGCTAAAACTATATTTATTCGTTGTATAGAAAACCTTCATGTGTTGAATAGATATTCATTCGTTGATTAGAAACTCATGTGTTGAATGGTATTCGTGTTTTAAATATAAAAATCACATTTTTGTCTATATATATAGAAACTATAGAAAACCTTCATGTGTTGAATCGATATTCATTCATTGATTAGAAATTCATGTGTTGAATGGTATTCATATTTTGAAACAAATTGTTTCATAATAAAAATCACCTTTTATCAACTATATGGACGATGTAAAATAATCTCGTTTTTAAAAGAAATTGTTTTATAAGAAAAATCCTATTTTTATCACCTATATAACACTATATAAAATAATAGTGTTTTGAAATGAATTGTTTTACAATAAAAATCCCATTTTTATTATACACATGAATTGTTGAAATGGGAAATGTTAAAAATAGCAACTCGTTCAAATAAATATGCATGAGTTGAAATATTCATTAATTAGTTAATGACGTGATTTTTACCTATGCATGTAACATTAAAATTAATGATGCTTTTAAACCAAATGGAATCAAATATGAAGTTGAATGGAAAATGATAAGTGATAAGAACTATATATATGTACATGCATATTTATTGAACAGATTATAGCAAAAGGGGCTAGAGAAGAGGAATAAAATTTTGTGCCCGACAAATAGGTACACATTTACTGTTTTGTTTGGGTGATGATTTTATGAGCCTGTTGGCTAGCAGCTTGGCTTTTTCTTTTTCTTTTTGACATGAGACGCCCGTGTGGCTATTTGGGAATTTTCCCAGCCCCTCCCGTACAAAGGAGGTTATGGCGAAATTTTCCAAAATTTTAAGGCATTAGTGAAATATTTGAAGTAAAAACGATATTGAAATTGTTGAATGAACTATATTTATATAAATATATAAATATAAATAAAATTAAAACGAAACGTGGCCGTGCAGTTCGCGTTTTGAAACCGTGATTTCAAACAACTAGTACGGGAAATCCGACCATTGGATTTTCCCAAAACCGCAACCGTCGGGTTCGCCTTGGAAATACCTTTCCAACAGCACCAACTTTGTAAAAATCCAACGGTTGGATTGTCTGGAATGTTTAATTCAAATCTGAAGAAAAACAGCGCCAGAATCGATTATATTTATATATATATATATATATATAAATATAATTATGTTTAATCGAATAACGACGCTGCAGTTCGTATTTTGAAATCAAAACTTCAAACGATTGTACCGGGAGGTCCGACCGTCGGATTTTCCCGAAACTGGAACCGTTGGATTCATTTTGAAAAGACCTTTCTAATGATGTAAATTTTGTGAAGATCCAACGGTTAGATTCTCATATATGTGTAAATCAAATTTGAAGAAAAAAAGCGCCACGGTCGCGTTATGGCCCGAAGCGTCGTTTTGAATAAATTGGCTATTTTAAAATAAATAAAAATAGCGATAAATCGTTATAAAATATCATAAACGATATGGAATGGAAATAACCTGAATTTGCTCGATTTATGTGGTATTTGATGGTTGGATGTGTTTGGTGTGAAAATTACATTAAAGAACAAAATTGGTGTTGTCGAATGATTTAACCATTGAAATAAATTGATTTGAAATTATAAATATACGTGAATTATTTCAAAAGGCCGAGTTAATTCTCATTTCAAATAATTGACCGACGATTGAAAGCCGAAGATGAAGACGATGGTCGAAGACCGGAGATCTTCACCTCGTTTGGATGGTAACCGAGGTCCTGATTGGGAGGTATCCCGAAATATGGATAATGAGTGGTGATCGTTCCAGACGTACATGGTGATCGATGGGTTTGCGAGGTATTTAGTGCCTCCGGTTTCGTTCAGACCCAGAACGGACTTGTAAATGGACTGTATGTCTGACATTGGATTTTATTCTGTGTTGATTGATCTTTATTAAATATACATTTGTTTAGCGGCGGAGAATTTATTCTTTTGCTTAACGCCCTTCTCTGAAACGCACGAGCTCAGAGGTTGTATATCGATGGACATCAATCGCATGGCATGAATCGCCTGTGTGGCATGCTAAGATGCAGTGATCAGGGCTTCTGTTGAAAAGCAAAGCCTTGTGGTGATGATCAAAGCACCGCCTGTGTGGCGTAGCTTTGTGCATAACGTGAAATCGCGAGCCTCACACCCCGGTATGAACCAGAAACGGGAGCAGGACCTCAGGGGGGACGTGCGTTTTCTTTCTAGCTAGGGTGGTGTCAGTGATCTACCAGCCCTGACATTTATATACTTTTCACCTATGTGGTTGTTTCTGTTGCGAGGCGCCTCGGTTTGATCGGACGATCCGGGTCCGATGGAGTCATTCGTTGGCTCATTTATACCCCCAAAGGGTGGGGAAACGCATTGTTCAGGCATTATAATCCACTTCGTGTGGACCGGCCCTGATGATCCAGGGTATGGTCGCGGCTGTACCTGTGGCTCGGGCTAGAGAGTCACGAATTCGGTAAGGACTATCTTTTGCCTTGGTTCATGACGGAAATCCAATTTCCAAATACGACATCGTGCGGTTTTGATTGTTTGTATATATATATATATATATATATATATATATATATATATATATATATATATATATATATATATATATACGGCGACATGATATATGGTACCCATGCCGTCTATGATTGATAGTTATGATTTGAAATGGTTTTCAAAACATATAAACACTAGCAATAATATCAAATGCCCTTGCTTTATTCGTATCAAGCATATTTTGGCCGTTATAAGGTAAAAACTCTATCCTTCGGTTTGCGTTGCATTGTGTGATGGGAACTGAGTCTTATAATGGCTTCATTTTTTATAAAAAGCATAGCGTTGTTTCAAAGAATGATTTGTTTAAAGCACTGGCAATCCGATGGAGTAAACCCGTTCCACGAAAGTGGCGTGGTCCTGTGATTGGCCAAATTATATATGTGTTGAGTAGATTTCTCATACCAGTCCCATGACTGACTCGTAGTTTGTTTCACTTTCAAACTCGGGTGCCCCTCTTTCTACACGGGCAACCTTGTATTCAGGTTTAGCTGGTTATTTCTGGATAGCTGGAGCTGAAGAAGGATTCTATCATTTATCTCTTTTTATGCTGTTCTGCTCCTATTGTACATATTATGTTTGTTTTTCCGCTGTAGACATTTATGTATAGCTGAACTGTATTTTTACTAAGTAAGATCCTGTATACTGTGTAACTCTGATGATTACTTTTATCCAGTATATTCTATTGTTCATTATCTGGTGTATTTATTTAATTTTGTTCTGCTATTATCTGTTTCTGTGTTATATTCCACAGATTACCCTTGTCTCCGTCAGTACGGGATTTGGGGTCGTCTCAATTTGGTATCAGAGCTTTGGTTAAGCTTAGTTCTGGAATATAACATTTGAACGAACTCGTCAGAAATAGAACCAGTGGTGCTCTAGGACGGGTAACTCTATACAGATAGGATCAGCAATATCCTAGTATGAGTAAAGCAGAATGAAATCACACCTCGGTAGACTCATTTACATTTGAAGTATTTGTTTCTATATTTCAAAATATCTTTTCTGTGACCTGACACTTGTTCTGCTAATTGTAGAAGTACTAGAAAAATGAGTGTCAGAAGCAGGAGAAATGCAGAACCCGATCTAGAGGCTTTATTCAAGAGATATCGAAATCTGGGCGGAGCACAGTTCTCGGGCAATGAATCTATTATTCAAACTCAAGCTTGGGTGAGTTCGGTAGAAAGAATATTTGAGCGTTTCCAGCTGAGAGACGAACAGAAACGGTTAGTAGCATCTTGGGCGCTCAAAGAAGAAGCTTTAATCTGGTGGGAAACAATCATAAAAGATAATCCAGAAGGTGATATCACCTGGGATAGATTCAAAGAGATTTTCCTAGGAAGATTTACTCCTCCCGAAGCAACTGAGCGATTATATGATGAATTTTCTTATCTAATACAAGGTGATATGACCATCCCGGAATATCATAAGAAATTCAACGAGCTTGCTCACTTTGCTCCTCATCTGATTCAAGATCCAAAGAGGAAAAATCTGAGATTTATTCATGGCCTGCAATGGAGATATCAGAATAGTGTACTGAGGAATGTAAAACTTCCTTTCTCTGAAATGATTTATATGGCTTATCAGTATGAAGATCTCCATAAGAAAACAATGTTGCACGACGAAGAGGAAGTCTGTTGTAGTGACAAAGAAGAGTTGGGAACTGATATTCCTGAAGCCAGTAAGAAGCCCAGTGCCAAGAGAAAAAGGGCTAAATCTAAGAAGGAACCCGTAACAACTGCCACATGCTCTAACTGTAATAAACAGGGGCATCTGACCAGGAAGTGTAAATCCTCGAAGAAACGAAAGGAGGATGGGTTTAAATCCGGCAAGAAGCCCTGGGAAAGTAAAAGATGCAATCAATGCCATCGGTTTGGTCATGTAAAGCAAGACTGCCGGCTGTTAAAAACGACCAAAGAAGCTCAGGTAAATGAAGTTGCAGAAACTTCTGAGCCCTCAGCTAGTCAAGAAAGGACCGATGTTTTAGAAGGCATGCTAACTGTCAAAAACATTCCAGTCAAAGTACTGTTTGACACAGGCACGTCATGAAGTTTCATTGCCAAAGATGCAGCTAAGAAACTAGATTTGAATTTGAAAAAGCTCAAAGAACCAATGACTATCCAGAATCCGGTCGGGGGTTCCATCGATCTCAGTTGGATTTGTGGAGTGCCCTTTTCTTTCTCTCGTTATCGGTTTCCTACCATCGCAGTCGTCATGAATTTTAAAGAGTTTGATCTTATCTTGGGGTTAGACTGGTTTACCAAATATGACGCTGAAGTTAAATGCGCCGATAGAGTCGTAAAGGCGAGGATTAAATCAGGTGATTATATAACCATTCCCTGTGAAGGTCAGAATGCTAATAGAAAAGACTTCTGGGCGGCTTTGAATGTTTCTCCAGCCCAAATAGGAAATGTCCCTGAAGTCACAGAGAATATTCCCGACCTAGTGAAAGATATTCCTGTCGTCAAAAACTATGCGGATGTGTTCGAGGAAGTAGTTCGCTTACCTCCGCAGAGAGAAATAGATTTCAAGATCGCTTTGATTCCCAATGCAAGGCCGGTAGTTCACGCTATTCGAAGGATGTCCTTGAAAGAGAAAGAAGAACTAGACAATCAAACAAGACAGCTAGTATGGAAGGGTCTAATCAGGCCTAGTTACTCTGATTGGGGTGCAGCAATGGTGTTTGTCCCAAAATCAGACGGTACTCTACGTCTATGTGTGGATTATCGGGATCTGAACAAACAGACAATAAAGAACAAATATCCATTGCCGCGGATTGATGTTTTGTTGGATCGATTAAATGGAGCACAAGTATTTTCATGAATGGACCTAGCTACAGGCTTCCATCAACTTCGAATTGTCGAAGAGTGTGTTCCAATGACAGCGTTCAGAGGCCCCGACTTATTCTACGAGTGGTGAGTAATGCCGTTCGGCTTATGTAACGCTCCTGCTTACTTCGTCGATCTAATGAACAGAGTATTCAGAGGAGTATTAAATAAATTTGTTCTGGTTTTTATTGATGATATTCTAATCTTCTCTAAATCAAAGATCGAGCATGAAAAACATTTGGAACAAGTGTTAGAAATCCTTAGGAGAAATGTATTGAAAGCAAAGTTTTCCAAATGTATATTCTGGCAAGATGAAGTGAAATTTCTGGGCCACGTCGTATCGAAAGAAGGAATTGCTGTGGATCCAAGTAAAATGACAGCTATTCAGAATTGGAAACAGCCCAGTAACCCCACTGAAGTTCGCAGTTTTCTCGGATTGGCTAGCTATTATCGGAAGTTCGTTAAAAACTTTTCGAAGATATCTGGTCATTTAACAAAGCTTACAAAGAAGCACTCTAAATTCAAATGGACTCCGGAAAGTGAGGAGGCTTTTGAAGAGCTAAAGTTGAGATTAACAACAGCTCCAGTGTTAACCATCATCGATGGCAACCAGGATTTAAAGGTCTGGACTGATGCTTCTAGAGAAGGCCTTGGCGCAGTGTTAATGCAAAGAGGCCAATTGATTGCTTATGCTAGCCGCCAACTGAAGCGGCACGAGAAGAACTACGTAACTCATGATCTTGAGTTATTGGCTATTGTGTTCGCTTTGAAAATCTGGAGACACTATCTTCTGGGTGAGAGATTTGAACTGTTTACAGATCACCAGTCGTTAAAGTACCTGTTCACTCAGAAGGACCTGAATTTGAGGCAGCAATGTTGGCTGGAGTTTCTTGCAGCATATGACTTTGAAATTATATATACTCCAGGGAAAGCCAATGTCGTGGCTGATGCGTTAAGCCGAAAAAATGAAATGATCGCCAGTTTTATTATCACGACTTCGCTGATAGATAAAATATCTGCTCTTCAGGAGGATGATCACTTCATTCAGAAGATCAGAGGGATAATTCAACAAGGCGAACCCTCGAGTTTTCAAGTAGATAATGATGGGATTTTAAGGCTCAAAGGTCGAATCTATGTCCCTAACATTCCTGAGCTTCGAAAGGAAGTACTGGATGAATGCCACAAGGCGAAACTTAGTATCCATCCGGGAGTAAACAAAATGTATAATGACATCAAACGCACTTTCTGGTAGAAGTCGATGAAGAGGGACATTTCTTTATATGTTAGCTGATGCCCTACTTGCCAACTAGTCAAGAGCGACCAACAGAAACTAGATGGATTATTACAACCGCTAGAAGTTCCTGGTTGGAAGTGGGAACATATTTCTATGGATTTCATTGATGGTTTGCCCAGAACCAGAAAAGGGAATGACAGTATTTGGGTGATCGTAGATCGCTTCACGAAGACCGCCCATTTCATACCTGTCAGATCAAACAGAACTGCTCAGAGTCTGGCGCAGATATACTTCAGGGAAATAGTTAGACTACATGGAGTGCCGCTCAGTGTAGTCAGTGATAGAGATACAATATTCACTAGCAAATTCTGGGAGGCATTTCAAGTCGAGCTGGGAACGAAGTTGAACTTGAGCACCGCTTATCATCCTCAGACAGACGGTCAGACTGAGAGGTTGAATCGTATTTTAGAAGATCTATTGCGGGTTTGTGTTATAGATTTCGGTGGATCATGGGAAGACCATCTGCATTTGGCTGAATTCTCTTATAACAACAACTACCAGGCGAGTCTGACAATGTCGCCATTCAAAGCATTGTATGATAGACCGTGCCGATCTCCTGCTTGTTGGGTCGAACCAGGTAATAGACTTGTGTTGGGTCCTGATATTGTAACAACCCGTATTTTTCGATAACGTGTTAAGACGAGAATCAAGGCAGAGTTTAATTATAAATTCTGAATCAAGGGAATCGAGCTATGCCATTGCGTTCGTCTCGGAAAAATACGCGAAATAGAGTCCGAGTTTTCGAAAATCGGAGTCCGTATGACCCGATTAAGGCCCAACGAAGTTTTCAGGAAATTTCAAAGTAAAAACAGATTTCAAATTCAAGTTTGAATTTGGAGATTTGGGCCAGTCTGGGCCAGGCGGGAAAATTCCCGCCAGAGCACCCAAGTTGACAGCTCTGTCGACTTGGGAGTCGACTTGGTTGGACCCAAGTCGACAGCCCTGTCGACTTGGCTGTCGACTTGGTCCAGCCGGGCAGTTCTGCCTGGTGCACCTATTTCCTGTCTTGGCTAGGTTTTTGGGCCTGGTTTGAAATCTGACGGTTCAGGTTGGTCCTAGGGTTAATCTAAGGGTCCTAACTAATCCTAATCTCTATAAATAAGCCCCTAACCCTCTCCTAAATCCTCATTATTCATTCATGCAACTAAACTATGGCAAAATTGCTCCTCTCATGGCCTCCACTCAAAATCCTAGCCTCCACTTCATTTCTATGAGAGGTTTCATGATCATGAGAGTATTAGAGAGTCCCTAGGTTAGTATGAGAGCTTCTCAAGTTGATTTCAAGGCTAAAGCTTTGATCTTGATTCATCAAGATGGGGTTTTTATTGATTTGGAGCTTTCATCTTTGGGTTTTTGGATCATGGCATGCATAGGATTTGTCTCAATCTTTAATTTAAATCGATTTGTGCCTTCATAGCAATGTAAGCTCTTTCCCTACTCTTAGATATTAACTATAAAGTTAAATGTTCATGTTGCAAGTTTGGGTTTGATCATTGAGTATGATACATGCTATCATGTCATGCAAGTTTATGAAGTCATTATCTTGATCTTGTGGGCTAAAAGCTACAACCTTTATGTTGAAATGTTGCATTATGCAACATGAGAACCCTCATAACCTTTATGTCAACTTGCATATGAAGTGATAACCCTTATATGATGATATATGCGAGCTACTAGTCATCATTCCATGTCTTTTGTCACCTTGATTTGCTTATGTGCCAAGTTTGGGTTTATGCATGTTTTTGAGGCTTAAGAATGTAACATGCAAGTTAATGAACACATTTGTGCCTCATTTGCCACCATGATTAACTTGTGGCTTAATATCCATTTTTGTCATGCCTTTGCCAAGTCTCTTCTTTTAATCCATTACGTTGTCACGAACGTTTATGCGAGTTTAAAAGCGTTGGGGTCACATTATGGGAAAACATAATGACATGAACATGATTTGGGTAAATGGGTATAAACATGATAACATGTAACGTTAAATATGACATGTGTTTATACTTGAAAACATGACTTGAAATATAACATGGAAGTTGACATGTAAGTAGGCTTGAAAACATAAGCTTGGGAATTTACCTATTAAGTTAGGTCTACCCATTGGGAATTTACCTATTAAGTTAGGTCTACCCAATTGCTTGAAAACTTGTAATATGTTTTGGAAACATAAGGGACATGACACTTAGAAAATATAAGTGTGGCCAACTCGAGGTTGGGTTGAGTTTGCAACGTAAAACTACCCGGAACCGACCGGCCTAACTAGTAGTTGCAAACAATAGGACCCAATGTGAGAAGTTGGTCATATTGTGCTTGAACCCGAGGTTAGACCAAGTTGTGGTGTAAAGCTACCCGGAACCGACCGTCTTAACTAGTAACCACAACAAAGTCTAATGTGAGAGGTGAAGGTGCATTAAGTAATTAATGCCACATGATAGGGTTAAGTTAATTTGATTAATGATTCTTAACCATATAGGACTTGGACAAATGGGTTAAGTAATTTGATTTGGCTAATAATACTTAACAAAACATGACAAGGTTGGGTAGGTTAAGTAACTTGATTTGCCTAATGACACTTAACCATTTTTATATGACTAGTGGACGGGGTTAAGTTAACCAACACTTAATCAATCCAACGCGATAACTTGGTAAGGTTAAGTAAGTTTTCTTAATGACGCTTAACCGAAAAATATGGTTAACGGATGGGGTTAAGATTGGACTCAACTAGTCTAAGCATGGAAATCGGATGGGGTTAAGTTAGCCTAGACTTAATTAATCCCACTTGGTAGTTTAATGGAGTTAAGTTAAACACTTAACTAATCTAACATGATGATTTGAGGTGGTTAAGTGACCTATACTTAACCAATCTAACTCGTGAATTTATTGAGGTTAAGTTAACCCATACTTAACCAATCTAACGTGAAAACATGATAAGGTTAAGTCACGAATCACTTGAATACACTTGACCGATTTGACTAAGTAAATTGATAGGGTCAAGTTGATATATACTTAACCAATCTAGAATGATAATTGGACGAGGTTAAGTCGTGAATTGCTTAATATATACTTAACCAACTTGAGCATGGTTTGTAGGGTTAAGTCTTGAACTTGGATACTTAGCCAATTTTGACATGATTTGTAGACGGGTTAAGTCATGAACTTAAGTGACACTTAACCCATTATGAAAACCCTAGTTCAGAGGATTAGGTAGATAACCGTAGTTAACAAGGATAACGGGAATGAGGCTAAGTGGTAAACCTTAGTTGAAGAATAACTAAGTAATGATTCTTAGTCAAGGAAATTTAGACCAGTTCATAGATAGATGAGTAACCTGATACGGTAGGTCATCGTTTAAGTATACGAGTAGGAGCAAGTATCTGATTTAGATAAAGACTCCAGCGAACTGGGTAGCGAAGCAGCGGCTTCGGGGAACGTGAGGATATTCTTGGGATCCCTCTGTGAGCTGCCAGGTGATCATACTAGGCTCATGAGAGGTTAAGGTCTGCGTTAGAAGAACCAAGAGTATGCCTTGGTTGCTATACGAGCGACCTAAAGACGGGGATGGATAGGGGATAGTCGACGATACACGGTCGTACCCTAGATATCATTTTCGTCAGGCTACCTACCATCTTTGGTCAAGCGTGTACGTACGGAAAGGCAGAGAACACCCAAAAGACCATAATTGCTATCTAATTATGGGTGCGGTAAGGCTTGGATGTGGGTTGGCCAGTGTTGTGTTCTCATACAGGATTTATCATGTCTTGTCTTTCACTAGTTGAGGGAGTGGTCTCGTGGGACCATAGCCACGTATAAGAAAAATAGACCTTAGCATCTGCATCGGCAGATAAATCGAAAGCTCCCGACCGAGTCCTGTATTTCTTGGTCTGCCCTGTGACAGGACTCGGATGGCACGATGTGATACATGTGCATACAGTCATGGAAAAATGATTCACGATATATGCGTGGGAAAAAGGGCGCGGTTGACGGTTAGCGTAATCCCTAGTGGCCCCAGGTGGTTGAACCCAAACCGAGATACGAAAACGTGCAATAGGTAAGCATAATCCCTAGTAGCCCTAGGTAGCATAAGTCCTAGTTGCACAAACGATAATTCATGTTGGAAGACCCTAGCTAGGTTTAGGTTAACAGTCCAAACCGATCTGAAGGATCATGGAACTATGTTAAAGTAATATAGAATCTCATGGGAAAGCCCGTATGGTCTACGGCAAGGGACTAAACTTATACACGGAAAGGAACATACGAGTTGAGTAACCTATATATGCGGCATATTAGGTTGGCATGGGACATTATACGACTTTTGAGTAAAGGTCATTCAAGGATAACACATGATACAGTTGGGATACTAGTACGGTAGGTGCAGAGCAGATGTACAGGATAGATACCATGGGACGTTATACGTGATAGATATATTGGGGATATTATACTTGATAGAAACCTAACGATGTGATACCTTGTTTTATCTTGACACCGTAATTTATCATGACACCTTAGTTTATCTGAGTTCAGTAGTTCATCCTGTTATTTTGATTTAGCTTATCTGTCTTGTCATCATGCTTATGTTCATCTCAGTTTCTCATGTCAGTTAACTTTACTAGTTTTTATGCTGATAGTAGATAGGGCTTACTCAGTCTTTTTGACTGACCCGTTTTGTTTCGCCTCTTTTTCTTCCGTTCCCCCCCCCCAGGTTACAGGGAGGAAATACTGTTGTTTAGTTCGGACATCTTCTGCTTGAAGGTCATCATGGATGGCTTGGATTTTTCTTGGCTATGGCTACTTTACTGTTTTTACTTGGGGAATAATTTATGAAAAAGTCTTTAGGCTTCTTTACTATTGCAAGACAGGTTTTGATGTACTCTGATGTAAAAGGCTTTAGACCTTATTCATTCATGTTATGAAAGTTTGATTTTACTTCCGCTATTTTATATGTTCTGTCTTGTAATATTTCTGTGCATGTTTACCAATAATGCCCCTCTAAAGCTAGTGCATTCCCTTGCGAGTGACCCTAGCGGAGGCGGGGTGTTACAGATATGATCCGAGAAGCCGCCGACAAAGTCGATTTTATTAAGAAGCGATTACTCGCCGCTCAAAGCCGACAAAAGAGTTATGCCGATAGGAGAAGAAGAAATATATCCTTAGCTGTTGGCGACTATGTATATTTGAAAGTATCGCCGATGAGAGGAGTTATCCGTTCGGTAAAACAAGGAAATTGTCGCCCAAATTCATTGGTTCGTTTCCTTTTCTGGAACGGATCGGAACTCTCGCTTATAGGGTTAAATTGCCAGATTGGTTACCTGGAGTTCATGATGTATTTCACATATCTCAACTTCGAAAGCACGTTCATGATCCAGACTTGATCGTCGAAGAAGCAGCTCAGCAGGATATTGAAATTACTCCAGAATTAGCTGTGAGAAGAGAGCCGCTAAAGATCATCGGCAAAGAAACCAAAGAGTTGAGGAACAAGAAGGTTCACTTAGTCAAAGTGCAATGGAGTGGAGATCCGCGAGATTGTACTTGGGAAACTGAGGAGAGCATTCAGAAAGCTTATCCTAGATGCCGAGTAGATATCTCTGATTGACTCCGGTGCAAGGTATATTTACCATACTTTGCATTACCATTTAATTCTCTACTCTGTTGTTATTTTCTTTTCATGGATGTGAACTTTTAATTCTATAGTCTGAATGATTTTAAAAGAATATAGAAATTGATTTGTATGATTTTGAGAAGTTAAAAACAATTTGATTGTCATTGGTGTTGTGTGATAGTAAATTAGATGAATTAAATTATTGAAACGATAGTTAATTTAATTAACAATAAAATGAATGGTAGGATTTATTCGATTAAATCACACAATGAACTGATTGGAAAATAAATAGAAATATATACATGTGCATTATATATGTTTGAACAGGTAAATGGATAGCTGTTGAGTAAATATTTTATTTGCGTGCCCGACAAAAAGGTAAACCTTAATGAGTTGGATGTGAAATATTATTATATCAACTCCTGTGAATGCCATTGGATGCGGAGTGCTGGTTTTTCTGTGTGAAATAATAAACGTCGCCATAGGATAGTAACAATTAATTTTGAACTACATTGCATGGCATACTTCTGGAAGATAGGCATACTTCATCATATACCACATAAGCATTTGGAGCTTGTGTGACGAGGTGGAAGATTTACCATACGAGCGAGAGGCTTGTATAGCGATGACTATATTTTACAGGTTGAACTGATGACTGATATAGACTATTTAAATAGTAACGGTTAAATTGCCAGATTAATAAAAACCCCACACGGGTCTGGACTTGACAATAACCACGTCTCTCTAGTTATTAGATATGGCACATGGACTATTTATTTCCCACACGGGGCAGGGTGACGAGAATTTATTCTCTGGAGTTATTATCAATACATGCTCCCCTGTAAACACCAGAATATATCACTATAAATATGTGTATGATTATTAGGATTTATTGGGTACCTAATACGGCCCAATAAATTTCCAAACCTCTCTCCGTACAAGGGAGGTTATGGCGAAATTTTTCAAAAATTCCAGGTGTTAGCCAAATTTTTGAAGAATTTGAAATTTCTCAGAAACTGAAAAGTTGGAGAATCGAAGCCAGATCGAACGTAGAGTTGATTAATCAAACCACGTTCGACTTTGTTCCTTTTCGGGGACGAAAAGTTTTAAGTGGGGGAGATTGTAACGACCCAGAAAATCTGAACCAATTTAAAAATTTTAAATTGGCTAAAATAATGGATTTTAAATATTTTAAATAAATATTTTAAATAATGACAATGGAAAGTGAGTTTGAATCGACAATTGAAAGCGAATATAATTAATTATAATTATAAACAAGGCCTGAAATGGCGCTGTAGCTTCAAAAATTGAATTCAAACTTTGTCGGACTGTACCGGGTGCAAAATAAAAAGGATTTTAGTGAAACCAAAAATATTTAAATCTGTTAGTGAATACCTTTCTAACGAATCTGAAAAATCGAATTTTCATAACGGAAAGCAAAAGTTATGGCCAAATGGATTTTCAGAAAGGTCGCTATGGAATTTATATAGCCCGTGAAATTGGCCACTTTGCATACGACCTCGCAATTCGACGAAACCACTTTTGTTGGATCCGGGATGCGAATTTATTGCTAGGTTTCAAATTTCATAATTTTTTAAGCTAATATGTGAGCGTGGCAAAATAAAATGTGTTTTGGTCAATCATAGTTAAATTGGATCGACCAGAAATGGGCCTTTTTGCAAATGGTCTCAGAATTCGACGAAACTAGTTTTGTTAGGACCGTATCATCAAAACATAGCCAGATTTATTTTTCTGGAATTTTTCGAATCAGTTTGTGGCCCTAGCAAATTGAAATGTACGTTTAAATTGAATATTAAATGTTTTATATTTTAATTTGAAGGAAAACTGACTGAAACAGTCGAATGGGCCTACGAAACATATTCCATTGTGTTCGGAATGGGGGTAATTAGCTATGGGCGACATTCGTTGGGTTTGGTTTGGATTTCAGAGAAACAAATTGGTTTTGAATAAAATAAAATATTCATTTAAATATGGGGTCAAAATGGGTCAAAAACCCTAATTTCTTCTGGCCGCCGTCGACCCTATTATCAAAGGTCGATATTTTCTGATTTTAATTCATTAAAATCTTTCAATCCTCAAACTTGTTTTGGAAAATTAAAAAAACGAAATCAAAGAGATTTCTGAGAACTACAGGTCTGTACGGGTATGATCTTCTATCGTGGGGAGTAGGGCTCGATTTCTGGGAGCAAACTCAGCGCGTTTGAGCGCCGATTGCGTGGAAGGGGGTGCGTCGAGTGGGCCCAGTTTTGCGGTGGGGGTAGCGGATGCTCCGGCGCTGCGAGTGGAGGTTGATGATCGACGAACGGTGGCTCCTAGGTGGCGCAAGGAGGAGAGAGAACGACGGTGTGGTGGGTTCTTCGTTTCCAGATAACATAAGAGGAAGAAGGTTATTTTTACTTAAATTAATCCTACTTTAATTAATTCGATAAGTAATCAACGCGTTGTTAATCATATCTTTTTCGTTTCTAGACGAAATTCAGTGAAACAAGAGACAGTGGAGTCATGTGGACGTCTTCTACATTCTAGAAGAGACCGCATATTTTTCTGAGCCTTCTGTTATTTTTGGTGGAGTGGAACCCAATGTGAGATTTCTAATTTAAAAACAATATGGAAAATGATGATGTATAAATTATATAGTCGATGTATGAGTTATATAAGCGTTGTACACCTCATGTATAAGCGTTGTATAAGTTGTACGTTTGATGTATAAGTTACATATGCGTTGTAAAAATTATATATGTGTCGAAATAGAAGTGAATTGCTATATATAAATATATATATACGCCCCTCGTCCACAAACCATGGACGATATTTATTGGATGTGATTGGTGTGAAAATTGATTGATAGCGAATGGTTGCTGGGGATTGTTTGTGGTTGATATTGATTTATTGTGGTTGAAAAATACCCATTTGTGGTTGAGAAATATTTGGTTGAAACCACATAGGATTAGTTTGTGGAAATGAAATAAATATATACATGCCACCTGCGTGCGAACTAGATGCATGATCCCCATTGTCAAAAACCGCGAGGTTTTAATGTAGAGCGAGGAGCCGTACTAGGAACGGTCCCGTTTTTTACTACCTTGCCGTTATGCTGCCGAAATTTTGAATAATATTCAAGTGTTTGAATTATTTTCATTTGCTAAAACTATATTTATTCGTTGTATAGAAAACCTTCATGTGTTGAATAGATATTCATTCGTTGATTAGAAACTCATGTGTTGAATGGTATTCGTGTTTTAAATATAAAAATCACATTTTTATCTATATATATAGAAACTATAGATAACCTTCATGTGTTGAATCGATATTCATTCGTTGATTAGAAATTCATGTGCTGAATGGTATTCATATTTTGAAATAAATTGTTTCATAATATAAATCACCTTTTATCAACTATATGGACGATGTAATATAATCTCGTTTTTAAAAGAAATTGTTTTATAAGAAAAATCCTATTTTTATCACCTATATAACACTATATAAAATAATGGTGTTTTGAAATGAATTGTTTTACAATAAAAATACCATTTTTATTATACACATGAATTGTTGAAATGGGAAATGTTAAAAATAGCAACTCGTTCAAATAAATATGCATGAGTTGAAATATTCATTAATTAGTTAATGACGTGATTTTTACCTATGCATGTAACATTAAAATGAATGATGCTTTTAAACCAAATGGAATCAAATATGAAGTTGAATGGAAAATGATAAGTGATAAGAACTGTATATATGTACATGCATATTTATTGAACAGGTTATAGCAAAAGGGGCTAGAGAAGAGGAATAAAATTTTGTGCCCGACAAATAGGTACACATTTACTGTTTTGTTTGAGTGATGATTTTATGAGCCTGTTGGCTAGCCGCTTGGCTTTTTCTTTTTCTTTTTGACATGAGACGCCCGTGTGGCTATTTGGGAATTTTCCCAGCCCCTCCCGTACAAAGGAGGTTATGGCGAAATTTTCCAAAATTTTAAGGCGTTAGTGAAATATTTGAAGTAAAAACGATACTGAAATTGTTGAATGAACTATATTTATATAATTATATAAATATAAATAAAATTAAAACAAAACGTGGCTTTGCAGTTCACGTTTTGAAACCGTGATTTCAAACAATAGTACGAGAAATCCGACCATTGGATTTTCCCAAAACCGCAACCGTCGGGTTCGCCTTGGAAATACCTTTCCAACGGCACCAACTTTGTAAAAATCCAACGGTTGGATTTTCTGGAATGTTTAATTCAAATCTATAGAAAAACAGCGCCAGAATCGATTATATATATATATATAATTATATTTAATCGAATAACGACGCTGCAGTTCGTATTTTGAAATCGAAACTTCAAACGATTGTACCGAAAGATACGACCGTCGGATTTTCCCGAAACTGGAACCGTTGGATTCATTTTGAAAAGGCCTTTCTAATGATGTAAATTTTGTGAAGATCCAACGGTTAGGTTCTCATATATGTGTAAATCAAATCTGAAGAAAAACAGCGCCACGGCCGCGTTATGGCCCGAAGCGTCGTTTTGAATAAATTGGCTATTTTAAAATAAATAAAAATAGCGATAAATCATTATAAAATATCATAAACGATATGGAATGGAAATAAACTGAATTTGCTCGATTTATGTGGTATTTGATGGTTGGATGTGCTTGGTGTGAAAATTACATTAAAGAACAAAATTGGTGTTGTCGAATGATTTAACCATTGAAATAAATTGATTTGAAAATCTAAATATACGTGAATTATTTGAAAAGGCCGAGTTAATTCTCATTTCAAATAATTGACCGATGATTGGAACCCGAAGATGAAGACGATGGTCGAAGACCGGAGATTTTCACCTCGTTTGGATGGTAACCGAGGTCCTGATTGGGAGGCATCCCGAAATATGGATAATGAGTGGTGATCGTTCCAGACATACGTGGTGATCGATGGGTTTGCGAGGTATTTAGTGCCTTCGGTTTCGTTCAGACCTAGAACGGACTTGTAAATGGACTGTATGTCTGACATTGGATTTTATTCAGTATTGATTGATCTTTATTAAATATACATTTGTTTGGCGGCGGAGAATTTATTCTTTTGCTTAACGCCCTTCTCTGAAACGCACGAGCTCAGAGGTTGTATATCGATGGACATCAATCGCATGGCATGAATCGCCTGTGTGGCATGTTAAGATGCAGTGATCAGGGTTTCTGTTGAAAAGCAAAGCCTTGTGGTGATGATCAAAGCACCGCCTGTGTGGCGTAGCTTTGTGTATAACGTGAAATCGCGAGCCTCACACCCCGGTATGAACCAGAAACGGGAGCAGGACCTCAGGGGGGACGTGCGTTTTCTTTCTAGCTAGGGTGGTGTCAGTGACCTACCAGCCCTGACATTTATATACTTTTCACCTATGTGGTTGTTGCTGTTGCGAGGCGCCTCAGTTTGATCGGACGATCCGGGTCCGATGGAGTCATTCGTTGGCTCATTTACACCCCAAAGGGTGGAGAAACACATTGTTCAGACATTATAATCCACTTCGTGTGGACCGGCCCTGACGATCCAGGGTATGGTCGCGGCTGTACCTGTAGCTCGGGCTAGAGAGTCACGAATTCGGTAAGGACTATCTTTTGCCTTGGTTCATGACGGAAATCCAATTTCCAAATACGACATCGTGCGGTTTTGATTGTTTATATATATATATATGGCGACATGGTATATGGTACCCATGCCGTCTATGATTGATAGTTATGATTTGAAATGGTTTTCAAAACATATAAACACTAGCAATAATATCAAATGCCCTTGCTTTATTCGTATCAAGCATATTTTGGCCGTTATAAGGTAAAAACTCTATCCTCCGGTTTGCGTTGCATTGTGTGATGGGAACTGAGTCTTATAATGGCTTCATTTTTTTTAAAAAGCGTAGCGTTGTTTCAAAGAATGATTTGTTTTAAAGCACTGGCAATCCGATGGAGTAAACCCATTCCACGAAAGTGGCGTGGTCCTGTGATTGGCCAAATTATATATGTGTTGAGTAGATTTCTCATACCAGTCCCATGACTGACTCGTAGTTTGTTTCACTTTCAAACTCGAGTGCCCCCCTTTCTACACGGGCAGCCTTGTATTCAGGTTTAGCTGGTTATTTCTGGATAGCTGGAGCTGAAGAAGGATTCTATCATTTATCTCTTTTTATGTTGTTCAGCTCCTATTGTACATATTATGTTTGTTTTTCCGCTGTAGACATTTATGTATAGCTGAACTGTATTTTTACTAAGATCCTGTATACTGTGTAACTCTAATGATTACTTTTATCCAGTATATTCTATTGTTCATTATCTGGTGTATTTATTTAATTTTGTTCTGCTATTATCTGTTTCTGTGTTATATTCCACGGATTACCCTTATCTCCGTCAGTACGGGATTTGGGGTCGTCACAGTACCCTTTCTTTTATTAACCGGATCTGATCCATTCTAAAATGAGAATGAAAAACCTAAAAGAACAAAGCTGGACATGGCGGCTAGCACGGTCATCATCTCCTTCCTTCAATTCCTCAACGAATCGAAGAACATGTTCGTGTGTTTAACTATGGAGGCTCAACGATTGGGGAGCTAGAATTTGATACAACCAGAATGACTTCAAATCCAGAAATCAGAGATAAAATCCAACCGATTCAAAAGGAAATGGCGGGTATAAGACTCGATTTACATTATTTTACATAGATCTGTTATCATTGGTTTCGATTCAGTGTTTATCCGCTGCGTAGAAAAACCCTAGAAACCTTTCAAAAACATGGTTCACGATAAACCCAAAATCACATTCTATTCCATCAGCATTTAAACGTAAATTAGCAAGTGAACAATTCCCTAAGTAATAACCCTGAAGGCCGAAACCAACATCAGATCAATACCCAAGAAACCATTCAACTTAACTAATCTCCAGTTAGTTTCTGATGTTCTTAACACCGTTGGGTCTAAGAACAGTATTATTAAAGATACCATTCACGACAACCCAAAATCACATTCCATCAACAATGGAATCTTCATGGAAAACAAATCGACATATATAATCGATATAAACTTCCATATCCGACTAACAATATAAATGGAATAACGGCAAAGCCATTTAAATTCCATATATATTAGCAGTCCTCGTTTACAGAAATTCACTTCGATTATTTCCAAATCGAATTCCATTCCACTTTATTTATTTCAAAAATAAATGGATTATAATTCTGGTTCAAAACTAGTTCATTTCGATAAAAATCTATTTTTATCTTTTCAAATATGGAATTTTCATCCCAATTCTTTCCAAATCATTTCTTATGATTTTACACAAATTATTGATATTTTTAATAATTTTATCAAGGCCCGTACGGTCGATTTCCATCAACGGCCATCGAACTGCACTTACAACGACCTTTTCCAAATTTTATTTGGACATAATTCCAAATCCAACCATTATATTTCTAATCCCTAATATTCATTAGAAAGCTCTTTTCGATACGAACCCAACGGTTCTGGTTTTAGGAGAATCCGATGGTCGGTTCTCCCGTAATGTCCATTCGAAGTCAATGGTCGAAATTCGCGAACTGCCACAGTGCGGCGCGTTCTATTCTGGACATTATATATATATATATATATATATATATATATATATATATATATATATAATATATTATATATATTTCATCGATTTCAATTCAAAACGTATTTTATAAATCATTTTAAATTCATTTTCAAAACAATTTCAACTTCATATTCAATTTTAAATCAAAATTGAATATTCCATATCATTAATATATAAATGGTAATATTTTCAAAACGTTATATTTTGAAATCACCTCCTTTTCTATATTCATTATAAAAACGAATATAATCAATATAAATATCATTCGCGTCAAAATAGCGCATATCTAATCAACACGGCTTTATATATTTCAATAACTTCGTTATTCTATTCACAAATGAATATTTATTCTATTCAACACATGAATCTATATTTCTTTCAACACATGAATATTCTCAACACATGAGTATCGTCAACACATGACTATTTATTCTATTTAATATATTTTATAAAATTATGATTTCTATCGTTTAATTCTTAATCAGGCTCCAATCGTAAATTAGTAAGAGAACGATCCCCTAAGTATTAACCCCGAAGGCCGAAACCAACATCAGATCAATACCCAGGAAACCACTTGTCTTAACTAGTTTTCAGCTAGTTTCTAATTTTATATATGATAAATATGTGAATTTTATTGTTAAAATATTTCGTTCAACACATGATAAGTTTCAACACATGAATATTCTCAACACATGAGTATCGTCAACACATGACTATTTATTCTATTCAACACATGAATCTTTATTTTATAATATTCTTTATTTTCCCAATTGGAATGAGGCCCAATCAATTACCATATAATGTTAATTATATGGATTCCATAAAACACATGTATATAATAGCAATGATAAATAATCAACCATCATGCAAAGTGCACCACACAACTGCATAAGCATTAAACATAAATAATTAATGCTTACACAGTCTGTCAACCTATCGATTGACATACAACTAAACAATTGGGATTAGTGTACGCCAAATATCATCCCAACACCCGTGTGGGGTTTCAATCCACAAACACTGAATATTATTTGTGCAGTTGGGCGATGTGTAAAATTTATCATCCCAATCAATATCAGTCAAAACAGTGTACATAAACAAATCGTCTGATTTGTAAATGAATATTTATTTATTCCCATTCATGTTAAAAATTATATTTTTAACGATAAATAATTTATTTCAACACATGAATATATATTTCAAACTAGAAATAAACATAAAAGTGAGGAGTTCTCACCGAGGGTTCCACTCCGCCGTTCTCTATTTCTGAACTTCTGAATCATTTGGATTTGTTTGCAATTCCAATGCAGTCTTTGCCCCGTTGTTCATAGTAAAAATTATATTTTTATTTCGATTTCATTCCAATAAATAAAAATCATATTTTTATTTCTACTTCATATATTTTTTCAATGCTTCTTTCTATATAAAAATTATATTTTTATTTTTCTAAAAGTCTCCTCCTTATATTTAAAAAAAAAAAATCAAACTTCTCTTGTTTGAAAAAATGAAAGCTTTTCCTATTTGAAAAATCAAAACCTTTCATACAAATAAAGATCAAACTTTTCATCATTAAAAAACCATAAAAATCTTAATCTAATCCGCTTAAAAATCATATATTTATGGTGTTAAAAACTGAAAACCAAGCAATGTAAATTTATATATAAAAATCACCTTTCACCGTTGACTTTAGTGGCCAGAGAGGGACAATGGGGTGTCACTGATCGATCGGGGAGGTGCAGCATGGGTGGAGCTCGTCGGTGGGGTTTCATCGAGGGTTTTCAGCTGAAAAGGGGACCCACAGCGCGCTGACGTGGCGGAGGAGGGTGGTGTGGGGTCGGAGATGGTCGGAGGTGGCGGGGTTGGCCTGCTAAAACGATTTATAAAATATGTTTTAAAAGGAAATCGATGAAATATATATAATATATTTATATTATATATATAACGGCCTGAATAGGACGCGCTGCGCTGCGGCAGTTCGCGAATTTCGACCATTGACTTCGAATTGACGTTGCGGGAGATCCGACCGTCGGATTCTCCTAAAATCGGAACCGTTGGATTCGTATCGAAAAGAGCTTTCTAACGAATATTATAAGTTAGAAATTTAACGGTTGGATTTGGAATTATGTCCAAATCAAATTTGGAAAGATTCGCTGTAAGTGCAGTTCGATGGCCGTTGATGGAAATCGACTGTACGGGCCTTGATAAATTTATTAAAAATAGTAATAATTTATGTAAAATCATAAGAAATGATTTGTGAAGAATTGGGATGAAAATTTCTATATTTGAAAAGATAAAAATAGATTTATATTGAAATGAACTAGTTTTGAACTAGAATTAGAATCCATTTATTTTTAAAATAAATAAATTGAATTTGAAAAGGGTTTTTAAAGTAACCAGAATTTACAATAATTGAATTGGAATGGATTTGAATCGAAATTGTCTTTGGAATATTTCGTTGTTGGATTTCGTGACTATACAGATATTGTTATGGAAATTTGAAAGATATATTTATATCGTTATTTCCAATACGATATTTGTTGGTCGCAGAATTTGGTATTGAATATAAGCCGATATATTTTCTATTCAAAGCCTTGTGTTTAATATCAAATGGGATTTTGGGTTGTCGTGAACGGTATCTTTAATAATACTGTTCTTAAACCCAAATGGAGTTAAGAAAATTAAGAACTAACCGGGGATCAGTTAAGTTGAATGGTTTCTTGGATATTGAGCTGATGTTGGTTTCGGCCTTCGGGGTTAATATTTAGGGAACTATCCTCTTACTAATTTATGGTTACGGATTGATTGAAATGTGATGTGATTTTGGGGTTTATCGTGAACTGTTTTTTAAATGACATCGGTTCTTTAACCCAGTTAAAGATTAAAACTAAGTGTAGTTTTAATGAATCTTTAATTAGATTGAAATGATCGAGAATGGAGTACCACCAGTTTTGCTCCAAGAGATAGTTAAATCTTTAACTAGATTTGAACGTGAAATGGTAATTAACTTTACCGATAAACTGTGGTGTTAGATATGGAGTATTACCAGTTTTGCTCCTTGGGATGAATAGGTTGGGAAATATAATAAATAATTACTTCGGTGTGGTTCGCTAATCCCGACTAGTTTGAAGTGATATTCAAAGGAAGATTAAAGAATAAATTTAAAAGAATTTATCTTTGATAAAATTAATGGGAACTTTTCCTTAAGAATGTTAAATTTAGAAACTAACTGTAGGTTATCTAAGAGGAATGGTTTCCTGGGTATGGATCTGATGTTGGTTTCGGCCTTCGGGGTTAATGTTTGGGGAATTATTCTCTTGCTAATTTACGGTTAGTGACTAATGAATTGGAATGAGGCGTATGTTGTGTTTGTATAACACTTGTTTATTATATACGCGAGTTATTCAGAAAGACCGAGTTTATCCCATTCTGAATAACTAATTCGACGAGGTGTCGAAGAGGAAGACGGTGGTTGAAGACCGGAGGTCTTCACGTCGTTTGGATAATTACTGATGATCTTGATTGGGCCGTACACCCAAGAGGAGGGAATCAGTTGGTGATCATCCAGACGTACTTGGAGATCGATGGATATGTGAGGTACAAGGTTCCTCCGGTTTCGTTCAGACCCAGAACGGACTTGTAAATGGACTGTGTGTCTGACATTGGATATCATTTTGTGTGATTGATGGATATCGGTTGCATGGAGTGGTTTGCCTGTGTGGCATGCTAAGATGCAAATGATCAAGGCTTCTGTTGAAAAGTAGAGTCTTGTGGTTGATGATCAAAGCACAGCCTGTGTGGCACAGCTTTGTGTAGCGTTAATTCGCGAGCCTCACACCCCGGTTGTGAACCAGAAATGGGAGAGGACTTCAGGGAGGGCATGCGTTTCCTTCTATCTAGAAGTGGCGTCAGTGGTTTGACACGCCCTGACGAGTTTGACTTATGTGGTTGTTGCTGTTGCGAGGCGCCTCGGATATATCGGTGACTATGTGGAGCCGATGGAGTCATTTGTTGGCTCATTTACACCCCAAAGGGCGGGGAAACGGAGTGTTCAGGGTTTAAGTTTAATCCACATCGAGTGGACCGGCCCTTTTGCTCCAAGGCTTGCCTGTGCGCTTGCCTAAGGCTCGGGCTAGACAGTCTCGAAACGGTGAGGACGATCCCTTGCTTCGGTTCATAGATGGAAATCCAACTTCCAAATACGTGACTTTGCGGTTTTATTTGTAGAGCCTAGTATGGCGACATAGTGGTATGGGGCACTTATGCCGTCTATGATTGATACTTATGATTGAAATTGTTTTATACATTATGCACCTATAATAGTATCAAATGATTTGTTTTTAGCGTATCAAGCATTCTTTGGCTATTATAAGGTAAAAACTCTATCCTCCGGCTTGTGTTGCATTATGTGATGGGACCTGGGTCTTATAATAGCTTCATTTTTCTTTATTTAGCTTTGTGCTGTTTTGTTTTATGCACTGGTATTCTTGGGAGGAAACCCGTTCCGTGTTATACGGCGTGGTCCCTTGATTTACCTAACTTTAAAATAAAGATTAATAACTATTTTAGTTCTCACACCAGTCATATGACTGACCGGAGTTTATTGTTTTAACCTAAACTCTAGGTGCCCTTATTTTGAAACGGGCAGCTAGTAGTTTTGGTTTTGCAGATTTATATTCACAGGATCCTGATTTACAGCTGAAGCGGTATTCGGAAAGCCCTGTATCCGTGTATCTGTTTTCAATTGTGCTTTGTATTGTTTTTCCGCTGCTATGTAATTTATTGTAATATTTGATATTTATCGAATGTATTCTATTTGTTAACACTCTGTATATTCTTGTAACCTGATAAAATTGTTGTAATAAACAATGAAATGTTCTTCTGTTTGCGTTCCAATTTGTCATGTTCTCAAAACAATCAGGGGTTTCGAACGGTCTTGGTCGGTTTAGCGACTGATTCAGATCGAGCGAAATTCCCGATCGTTACACCTGCGGCGGCGCTGGAATGGGCCACGCGACTAGGGTTTCTCGAATTGGGGTTTTGATTGGGAAAATAGGAGAGGAGGAGGTAGCGTCTGCGGTGGAGAGAGGGGGGTCTGGCCATCGACGAATCAGGGGGGGGGGGGCGGCGATCGCCTCGGTGGCGACGGGGGTCTGCGTCGAACGAGATGTCGGTTTTTTTTTCTTTTTTTTATTCTTTTCTGTTGAAATCGAATGAGGAAGAAGAGTGAAGAGAGAGGAAGTCAATGCTCATATAAATATATATATATATATATATTAATTTAATTTATTTATTTCCAAAAAGTAACTTTTTCTTTTTAACTTCAAATCGAACCCACCGACTGTCGTCCCTAGCGTATTACCCCCATTCCGAACACAATGGGATATGTATCATAGGCCAATTCGACCGTTACGATCAGTTTCCATTGAATTTAAAATATAAATCTTTATATATTCAATTTAAACGCACATTTCAATTACCGGGACTACATACTAACTCTAAAAATTTCAGAAAATTTATTTCTAGCTTCTTATTAACGATACGGTCCTAACAAAACTAATTTCGTCAAATTTGAAGACCGTTTGAAAAATGGCCATTTTCCAGTCGATTAAAATCAACTGAAACTGGTCAAACGCGTTTTCCTTTGCCACGCTCACATATTAATTCAGAAAATTATGAATTTTGGAATCTAGCAATAAATTGACATCTCGGATCTAACAAAAGTGGTTTCGTCGAAAACAGAGGTCGTTTGCAAATTCTCCATTTTTAAGGGCTATATTTTCCATAGCGACTATTCTGAATTTTCATCTGGGCATAACTTTTTATCCCCGCTATGAAATTTCAATTTTTCGGATTCGCTGGAAAGATATTCTCAAATAGAATCTAATATTTTTGGTTTCTCTAAAATCCGATTTATTTTGAATCCTATACATTCACTTGAACTTTGAAATCGAATTTTCGAACTACCGTGCCATTTTCAATTCCTTTTATTTTTAAAATAAAATATTTATATTCTAACAACGATCTATATAAATATATGCGTTCTAATTCTATTGAAAATAAATTTCTCGTCGTTATTGTTTAAAATAACTCATTTTAAGTATTCAAAATTCATTAAAAATGCCAAAATAAAAATTTTAAATTAGCTCGGATTTCCGGGTTATTACAAATTATATTTTTAATGTTCTACTAATATAAAAAATATATTTTTATTTCATCGCTAAATAGATAAAATCGCCTTTTTATTAGCTATTCATACAACTAAAAATCCCATTTTTATTCTCTATATGAATAAAAATAAAAGTAAAGACTTACAAGCAATGTCGGGTAGCGGGGGAGGCTCGGGGTGTTAATTACACGCTCTGAAAACAATGAAAATTGGATTTTTAAACACGGGAAGGGCCATGGTCGGACTTTGGCGGAGTGGTGGCGCGGCTGGGTTCTGAGGTGGCGGAGGGAGGTGCGTAGGGGTCGGAGAAGGTGGTGGCTGTCTGCGATGGGTGATGAGTGGTCGGATTTGGGTGTTTAGAGGAGAGAGGGCGAGGTAGGAGGGAGGAGGAGCCACGAGGGGGGGTCTCGATTGGAGGGGCTCGCCTGAGCTTTGGTGGCATGGGCGGCGCCGCTAGGGGCGGTGGCGGGTGGGCAGCGCGGTCGCGATTTCTCTTTTTTTTTTTACTATCAGGTTTGAACGATTAGTTTTGGGGGAGAAGGGTTTGACTTCAAAGAAGGGAAGGGAGGGGGTTTTAGAAAGTTTAAATATTAATTTAATTATCCCAAAAATAACTTTTTATTTCGACTTCGAAACGAGACCCACCGACTGTCGTCCATAGCTAATTACCCCCACTCCGAACACAATGGGATATGTTTCGTACCCCAATTCAGCTGTTACAATCAGTTTTTATCGAATTCAAAGTATAAATTAGTATATATTGAATTTGAATGTACATTTCAATTTACCGTGACCACATACAAACTCTAAAAATTCCAAAAAAAATATTTCTAACTTCGTATTGACAATGCGGTCCTAACAAAACTAATTTCGTCAAATTCTGAGATCGTTTGAAAAATGGCCATTTTCCACTCGATCGAAATTGACTGAAACTGTCAAAACACTTTTTCCTTCGCCACTCTCACATATTGATTCAGAAAATTACGAATTTTGGAATCTAGCAATAACTAGACATCCCGGATCCAACAAAACTGGTTTCGTCGAAAACCGAGGTCGTTTGCAAAATTTATATTTTTAAGAGCCAAAATTCCATAGCGACTATTCTGAATTTTCAACTGGGCATATCTTTTTATTCCTGCTATGAAATTTCAATTTTTCGGATTCGTTGGAAAGATATTTTCAAATAGATTCTAATATTTTTGGTTTCGCTAAAATCTGGTTTATTTTGAATCTTGTACATTCATTTAAACTTTGAAATCGAATTTTCAAACTACCGCGCCATTTTCAATTCCTTTTATAATTAAAATAAAATATTTATATTCTAACGACAATCTATATAAATATATACGTTCTAATTCTATTAAAAATAAATTTCTCGTCGTTATTATTTAAAATAAACCATTTTAAATATTCAAAATTCACTAAAACTGCCAAAATAAAAAAATTTAATTAGCTCGGATTTCAGGGTTATTACATAAATGAAGATGATTTGTCAAAGGATACGTTATGGTCTCAAGCCTCATCAAGTGGGAAATGACAAAAATCAGGCGGGCAACATTGCTAAGTGGATCGCACCTAAGTAGCACCATTACAAAACAAGTCATTTGCTTCAGTTATTTACCCTCTTTTGCTTCAGTTCAGGAACTGAAGCAAATGCAGATGATGCAACAGAACAAAATTTGTTGCTTCGGTTGTTCAATCGAAGCGAAAACCACATTCATGCTTCGGTTGTGCTAACAACCGAAGCAAAAAAAGTGTACTATTGGACATAAGAATGACCCAACCTGTTGCTTCAATTGTGGTTAACTGAAGCAAAAAATACACCTTTACAAATCATTACAGTTTTCAAATATGCAGCCATATCAATCAAAAGTGCAATTATACAATCAGATTTAGTTACGATATAAATGGAACACAGTGCACAAGTAAATTAATATTTCATTGACAATGTTAATAATCCATACATTTAAAAGCAACAATATGATTCACTAATTGTGCCATTGAGTCCTTATACAACAAAATGGAACATCTGGCAGCGGTATTTACAATACGACATGCAATAACAATTTACAAAAAAATACAAACTAAAAATTCTAACTTATTGAAAAAATCATATCTTCAAAAGATGAAGATAGCACAATATTTACAAAATGCAGCTCCCACTATAAACTTAATACAAACTGCCTCTGCATAGTTGTCACCTGTGCACAGTTTACATATGTGAGGCATAGTTGTCACCTGTGCATTATTTACGTATGTCAGGATAACAAAAACAATTTAAACATAATAAAAACTAGAAGATTAGTAAATAAAAACTTACGTAGCCAACATTGTTGTATTTGTAACCAGATTTTCTTATAACCACTCAAATAATATTCATTCACTCTTGTAAATTTTAACCTGCTTTTTATCATGCTGTCTTTGATATGGTTCTGTGCTTTCTTTGTAACATAAGATTTAGCGTACCGCACAACTTTTAACCAATCAGCAATAAATAAAAATTCATTAAAAAGACTCGGTAATCTTTAGAGACTCCTGCATAGGACTTCACATACAATCTCTATAAAGATTAACCGATAACGACTTGTATCTTGAAAAAATAAGCATGTCATTGTTGAATAAAAAACTTCCTATATTTTTGGGAAAATTATGGCAGACTAAATTTTCAAGAAAATATATCAAAACCTATTCTAAATCCTTTCTAGAACTCAACAGCAGTGCAAGTTACTATGAATAATTGCAACTGTCAGAGAAAAGATATGACTACTCTATGCCTTAGTACAACAACTTAAACATTAGATCAGGTATACAAGCTACTTCAGAGGGGGGGAGGGGGAATGCATCTGGCATATAGAGCAATTGCTTGTGTTTAGACATTAGAAGATATATAAGGGTGGATATGATCTTCATCTCATGGAAGTTTGTACTTGCAGAAATCTTTATATGACCATAAATGGACTTCCCTTAGCCCATCACAAGTACATATTTTCTACCACGTTTATTTACAGAAGTGCTAACTTCTAGACAATTTCAAAAGACATGCTGAAATTCAAAGGAACTAACAGACAATATTACCAGCATTACTATAAGAAAACCATTAAACGTTGAAACAAACATCAATCTTTCTAGCATAGCCCCAACAGCTGTAGAGATCACCAGTTGTACTTATGAGCTTAATACAGGCTGAGGCAGGAACCTAAGCAATACTTTTGTATTCATTCCCCCCTTCAAATAATTGGCATAACAAGTTATCAGCTTTTATTATGTTAACTTTGGGTCATGGTACAATTTGGATGGATCTTTAGATCTGTGACAGGATGTCCTAACTGGATTAAGGATACATGCCAGGTGATGGAGGATAGTATACCTTAGGATAAAAATATCTTTAAAAAGAATACCTGAAAGTGAGTACAACATTGTAGTAGTTGTCCATACAGCAATACAAAAGCAAATATAATCATCAATATGTCAGACGACACCTAAAAATAGAATATAAAAGATTTTTTAGTGAAAAACCCATCTATGACATAACATAATAACAAACATTATTTATTTATGCATAATATATAACTTCTCAAAAATAACATTTTACTAAATGAAAAATAGGGTTTGTAATAGGCACATAAACAAGCTAATCTGCAAAGCAGCTAACCATAAACTGAAGCTAGCGAAATAGAACACAAACAAATGCAATTTCAATTCTACCTATGAAATAGTCAGGTAACAAATAAATAATAGTGATATGTTAAGCAGATGATGTTTTTCTTCTTCAAATATTGACTAGGTTTCTATCCATAATTAGTTAATAACTACCACATAAGAAGTTGAGCTGCACGCACGCACGCACGCGCGCGCGCGCACACACACACACACACACATATATATATATATACACATATACAATAGCATGAAACACATAAAATAAGTGCAGAAAGCATAGAATGTGAGAATAGGCATCATATCATAGTAAGGATGAGAAATCACCTGTTGCTAATGCTGCAATGCAAACCTTGTCAATGATGGAATTGCTGCCCTTTCCTGTGATGCAAACCTGCCAAAGTTGGAGCTTCCTCCATTGCCTAAGTTCCAAAGTTTGAACTATTGCTAATGCCAGAATTGCCAACCAAACCTGGAATTCTTAAGTTGCAATCATTTCCAAACACTTCTCCTATTCCAAACACACCAACAACAAAAAGTCCATGAGAATCGCTTTAATGGGATATTAAAGCTTAATTTTCATTTCCAAACACACCAACAACAAAAACACACCAACCACAACCACTCACCCCGTCGACACAAATTAATAAACTACCTTCTGTGCCCCCACAAAACATATTTTTATGTACGTATGTTCCAATTTGAACTAAGAAAATGAGAAGAAAATTAACAGATAATTCTCGATTTATCAAATCTAGTAAGATATCACAAACAAATACAGAGTGTACTCATACCTAGCAAAAACCTCATTCCAGATCTTAGCAAATGCACGAATGATAACTTGATGATGTCTCATGTAATTAATCTGAAGAAACATGCTCAATAATTGGTGCAACTCATATCTGTTCAAAATATCGTTCTCCACCGCCATCTGCAGCATTAATTTCCCGAAATCCATCAACGTATCGTTGCTCTCTTTGACAACAGCCACACTATTCTACCATATGCTGTTGTTACCGTTGAAGCGCATGTGCTGTTTTTTGGGTCATGGGAGAGGCCAAAACGATGACCTTGCATTCAAACTCGCTGAACTGGCGGAGAAGGCCGGAGAGGCTGGGAGTGTTGGACGTGTCATGGTCCTTGTCGATGATGGAGCAGGAGGAGGAGGTCGTGGAGACTATGACGACTGATTTGGGGTAGGACATCATCTTGGCTACTGAGGTGTATTTATTGAATGAGTTGGAGAAGAAGATTGGGAGAGACGCAGATTTAGAATCCTACAACCGCAAATTGTACCTAAAATCGCCAATTTTTGAAAGGATTTTGAGTGCCGCCATGAAATTCCGACAATTTTAGGGTTAAAATTGAAAACGTGAATCTTCTGCTGTCATCAATTTTATTTTGCAGGGTTGATATTGAATATTTCGGGTTGTGTTCGCATGAACCTGATTCACTTCTGTTTGTTTGTTGTTTGGAGTTTTATATATATTTCTATTTTCTTCCTCTATAATGAACAGAGTGCCGCTTTAATTAAAAAAAGGATTTCACACCTTTTGTTGACAAACCAAAAACAATCAACTAAAAAAATTGTCTTCTTTAAAGTACTTTAGACGAAAAGAAATCGAAAAAAAAAATTGAAACTAAAATTTTACAATAGATGAACTAATGAAATTATTAGAAAATTTTAAATATTGTACACATAATCATCTATAAATTATACATTATTATTATAAATTATTAATTATAATTTAATTATCGATTTTAATTAAAACAATTTATTAATTATTTTCTATAATTTATAAAATATTCTATATAATTTGTAAATTAATAATCATTAATTATTAGCAAATTCTTTTTTCTTTTTCTATAATTTTCCATTTGACTCGTAAGAATTAGCACTAATTATTTCGATTTATTTATGAAAATTACAAAATTTCCATTTTTAAATATTAAAATATATTATTAGTTATAACTGAAGAGTATAAATGTTAAATGTTACTAATTAGTTGTTAATAGTTATCAATTATTTAATGTAACCGGTAGATATTAACTATAATTTACTAATTACTATAATTAGCTATAAAAAGTTATTAAATACTTAAAATAATTAATAATTATTTATAACAATTAATAATTATAAATTATTAGTTGATAATTATAAATTATAAGTATTACATGATAAACATTAAGTATTAAATATTTGTCTTATATTATACTATTGGTTATTAATTTAATATTAGTTTTTGTTACTTAATTATTTAGTAGTATTTATTTAGAAAAAATCAGTAATTAATTATCAAGTACATAATGATAGTTGTTTAATCATAATTTTTAATTATTAAATATTAATTAAAAAATTATATATTAAAAATTGATGACTGATGGTAAGTATAAAATATTAAAAATTTGTTATCATTTATTAGTACTTTTCAATTGCTAAATAATCCATATTAAATATTAATTACTGTATGTTATTTATTATTTGCTTAAAGTGATCAAAGAAATTATTAATTACATAATGACGAATATTAATTTATAAATAATCAATTGTATTCATTGTATCAAATATAAATTACAATTTGTTGATTTCAAAATTTTAATTTTTTAAATATTGTTTATGAAATATAATGATTAATTATATTACAAAATATCAATTACTAAATATTACTTCTCAATTATTAATATTTCTTATTAATTATGAATTAAATACTTTCTTAATTATTGGTTAATTATAATTTTTGTAAATTATATTACAAATAATCAACTTTTAAATATAAGTCTTAATGATAATATAATTATTAAAAATTAATTATTTAATAGAAATTATTAATTTATAATTATTAAACATTAGATCTTAATTATAAAAAACTACTAATTAATTAAATATTAAATACTACTTATTAATAACTAACTAATTGAATTAATTATTAATTAATTTATTAAATATTAAATGTAATTAATACACATTAATTAAAATTAACTAATTATTAGTAAAAAAATAAAATAAATGACTAAAAATAAAAAATAATTATTGATTAATTATAATAATAAGTGATTATAAATTGTTTATTGATAATTATTAACTTTAATCAAAGAGAAAAAGACATATGTAAAAGGGTGCTTTTTTACAGGTCCCTATTAACTTTCAAAATAGAAAAAAAAACCGTTGATAAAAAGAATGTAGAATACCCAAAATTACCCTTACGAACGTACAAAACCCTCCAAAAACGACTCAATCAATTAAGTAGTCAAATCGCTCCTTTAATCTCTCCCAAAACCCTAGCTGAACGATTCGTGAAAACCCTAAATCAATAAATCGAGTTTCAGAAACAAAAGCCGGCGTTCATCAGTTTTTTCAAGATCGTCCTGTTTTGCTCCATATTTGTTGTCGTCGACATCAAATTACAAGAAACGGCAAAAGAAAGGGATAAATCTGAATGTTTTTTTTTTCATATTCGACTATAGATGATATCTTCTTATATGATATTGTAATTAAAATAAAACAAACATTGCGAATGAGTGTATGATGTTCGTAATAATTGTTGAAGTTTTTTGTAGATGTTATTTAGAAATATTACATGATTGTATGATGTTTTTTAGAACTTTTGCATAGCCGTAGGTTGGTGTAATGTATCCATAACCTAATTAGTACACAGAATCATGAATTTGTATGGAATTTTTGTTTAATTTTATAATTTTTATGCAATTAATCTGTATGATTGTATGCAATTATGCATAACTAATAAATGTTTGAATGCATGTATTCGTAGTAGATGCACGCAGAAATGTACAAATTCAAAACACTTGCATGCTTGTGTGCATATTTACTAAATGGTTGCAGTTTTGAGTGCCTATTTTGCAGGAAACATGAATAGAAAGATGAACATATTAACCAAAGAGAAACACCAGAATAAGTATAATAAGAAAAATTACATACAAGACTATATTATGTTTTGAGTTGGGGAATATGTAAGTAATTTATTTAAGAATTCTAGTATAATTTGAAATATTTATTTAGCCATGTTATATTTATTTGACAAATATTTGAGTTATTCAAGATTGCTGGACATAGTGTACATTTTTTTAAGATAACTGCACAGTAGAGTGCATGTTTTATGTTTATTTGCACAATTCGGTGATGCTATTATGAATGATTGTACAGTTGTGTGCTTATGTCTGTAATATTTGCATACTTGCATTAATTTATTCTAAATATTAGCACAACTGTGTGCTAGTACTACATATACATGGTTTGTGTGATTTTATTAGTAATATTTTCACACTTGTGTTCGAATATTAGGTTTATTTGCACATGTTTGTTCATGTAACAAATTTTTTTGCAAACTATGTACATTTATTCAGAATACAAGCATACATTGGTGCCTTTAGTCAGAATACTTGCATACTACTATGCATATATTTTGAAAAGTATGAAACATTCTATGATTAAATTTCTATTTCTTTATACAGAGACCTTTTGGTGGAGGATGACCATATATTCAATGTTGAAAAAGAGCGAGCGTTAGTAGTTACCGAGCAGCCGTCTAAATCGGACCAAGTGGTAAAAGAGGGAAAAATTGAAGAAGTAAGAAAGAATCCGAAAAAGTAAAATGTGTATAGGAATAATCTTAAAGCATTCATCGAATTGATTGAGGAATTAAAAAAGGATGATCTTTATACACATAAGCATTCTGTTTTCCTTGAAAAATTTCCATTGAGTGGATTCAACGACATGATCATTGATGGCGTCATCTCCCCGGCAGAAGCTATTAAAAATTCAACAACTCTAAATTTGATTATCAAAAGTTATAAGAAGGATATGAAGTATTTTCAGTTTGGATAGTTGTTGCAGACATTTATGGAAGAAGATACTGGGAAGTTGTTGGGTGCTCCTATCCAAGGAGATTTGATTAAAACAAGTGGACATTTAAAAAAGGATGATAAAGAAGATGAAGATTATAAAGCTTTTATAGAAAGAGATTTTAAAGGAGAAGCTACGATCAACAAGAAAAATGTTGAATGAGTAATTTTCTCGATAATTAAAGATGAGTCAGTTGTGGCATGTTTTGATACTGTTAAGCTTTTTCTTCTCTATGTAGTAGCAACATTCCTTGTATCTACTCCAAACTACTCTTCACCGTGGACTTTGGTACCATATTGTATTAGCGAGAGGAACTTGAGTATAATATCTTGGCCAAAAACTGTACATCACCATCTAGTCAGCCACGTTGATAAATATTATGAGGCACCACGCAAAATAAGTGGTTGTGTGACACTATTTTTGGTATTAATTTCATAATTATTTTTTAATTTTTTTAAAAATTATTGTTCATGTTATATATAATGTTTTGTTTTCTTTTTGGTTATGCAATGGTGGGTTTGCGAAAAAACTCATATTCTGCCAACATCAAAGCCTGAGTACAATGTTGTATTTCCACGAGCAGGAAAATGGGACATTAAATTGCTAAAGCCCTCGATGCTAATGGATATCAAATACAACCATGTAAGTCTCATGTAAATCGTAAACATATATATATTTGTCAAAGTGAGTATTCTAAATACCTATATAAATGTATGACGGTATGTGCGTGTTTGTTTGCTAATAATGACAATGTTTGCTTTCTTGTATTCAAATATTAGCAATATCTGCATACTTGTAAGTAGATACAAAGTATAGACGCATTAATGTTTGCAGATTTTGATAATAACTGCATGATTGTTTGTAGATATTAAGTATATCTGATATTTTGTATGCACGTATTCACAATATTAGCATATAAATGTTCAAATATTGTCGGTTTTTTCGTATTTGTAATTCTGATGTAAATCTGAATCTTACATATGTGTCAAAATAAGTATACTGAATAGCTGAATAATTGGGTGAAAAATTGAAAAATATTTGCCTAAATAAATAGATATTGTGTCCTAAGCTGCAGTATTGTCATTCAGATTAGGATGTGTTTCGTAAAATTGAATCATTACTCAAAATACTTATTCAAGTAAATGCAAACAATAAGAAATGTTGCATATCTCAGTTGACAAAATATTAAATGTAATTTAAGTCTTACATGAAAATTATTTTTAATATTTACATACTGATGTTCAAATAATTTGTATAATTTCAGACATGTATGCAATTTTTACATAAACTTGAGTACAAAAATGCAAAAATTACTGTTGCATTATTTACGCAATAATTGTTGCTTTTTGTGTTACAGGACGTTCAAGGAAAGGAATTAAAGTTGCTGAAACAAGCTGTTGAAAAAGATGAACAATATGAAGCATATTACAAAAAAAGGGAACAAAAGTTGAAGGATATGATAACCACATTGAAACAAGAGAATAGGCAGTTAACAGAAGAGAACACAATGTTGAAAATAAGAATAAAAGAGCTTACTACTGACACAACATCAAAAAGTGCTGAAGATGAACATGATGTAAGTAATAAAAATAATGGCGAATTTGATACAAACAATGAGGGTATTGATAAAAGTGAAGAAGAGGAAGATCAAGGACATGATGAAATGACTATTGATGAAGATACTGAGAAAACTGAAAGTGATAAGGAAGTAGACGATGAAAACATTCAGCAGGGGATTGATAAACAACTGGAGAAAATTGGTAAGAAGGAAAGGAAGAAGAATGAGCAGAAGAAGCGGGAGCAGGAAAAAAATAACAATGTTAACAGATAATAATGATAAAAATGATGATGGAACAGTTGATGAAGCAATTGAGAGTAATGACAGTGAAGTTGATGAACTGGAGATGGAACAACATAAGAATTTGCTGGATGAGTTGGTAGAAACAGAGAATGACAAGACGACTACAGAAAAAACTGAAAAAGAAGAAATGAGGGAGAATGAACAGATGGAAAATAGCGAGGAGGAGACGGAGCAGTGCAACTCAAAGGAGAAGCAACACGAGGAGATTGTTACAAGGAAGAGAGTTAATGAAAATACTGAAAATTTAAAAAACCAAAATGAGATAGAAAAGGTTATTGAGAACAACCAGATGGATGAGCTAGGAAAAATGCAGAGGCGTATAAATTTAAGAAACAGAAAAGGTACGCAATATTTTATTATTTTACTAATGTTCATGAACTATAATTTCCAACATTACGTGGATGATAAATTTGATGTTATTTGTTAGGAAAAAGAAAAAGGAAAGCGGCGGAAATAGTGGAAGTCGAAGACTATGAAACACGACCAAGAGATGAAGAAATGCGTACAAAAGCTAAATTGAAGATAAAAAAGTTTGAGAATGTTCGAAAACTTGAAGAGAGCCAAATCGAGAAATTAGAAAAAAAAATCACACGTTCAAACCTAAGGTAAAAGGATTCCAAAATTTACACATTATATTCATTTTTTGTTGAATTTTAGTTTTGCTTATAATGAAACAATATATTTAAAAAATGTGCATACATGTATGCAGAGTTCTGTTAAATTTGCATTCTAATATACAGGTTTTGGCAATATACGCTTGCTTGTATGCAGATATTAATATATTTGCATGTTTGTATGCATATATTAGCAATATATGCATTCATGAATCAAGATATAATGCATACGTTTGAATTCATGTAGTAGATTTTGAAAATATTTGCATGTTTATATGCAGATATAAATTATTTTTTCATACTATTATGCAAAAATTCCAAAATATGTGAACATTACGCAAGTATAAATGTTGAATAGTTATATGCAAATATTATAACTTATTGCAGACATTTATGCAGTAGTAAATTTTATTTACTTATATCAATACTAATGTATTGCTAGAAATTATCTAACTGTATTACATATATTATCAGTAAAAGCGCGTACTTGAATGGTAAAGATGACATTTGCATTCTTCGTACTTCATTGGGTTATCTAATAGCTGGAAGATTTATCGATGGACATATATTACTATATTGAAATTCAATTGTTGTAAAATTAATTCCATTAATATTTTATATTTTTAGAATTAAATCTCATGTCTATAATACTTACAGTCCATTTATTCTAATAGACAATTGACTTTGTTGGAAACAGTTTAAAGAAAAACCATCTGGAGATTTTATACATCAGAATATCTGTTTCTGTAAAAAAATTTTACATTTTTTCTGTGCATAAATTCGTTTTTTGTAACTACAATTGGCCATTAAAATGATTGCAATTACAGGCATTTTTAAATATTGATTCAGAAGAACAGTTGCAGCATTTGATATATAAACCACTTGTAAAAGGATTCCAATAGTGCACGAAACTATTCATTCCTATCCATGATGACAAACATTTTCATTTTTGGAATATGTTAAAGATAGTAGAAGATGGATTCATTATGATTCCAATAAACCACGTCGTGAAGGAAAACATCAAAAATTAGTGAAAGATATGGTGCGTAATTTGAAAATATTTCATACGCGAGTTGTTATTTGTACCATTAACAACATGTATACATATATATTTACACATATAAATATATGTGTGAGTGTATATCTTTGTTTGTATGCAGACTATTTACGTCAGTGAAGTGATGAAAAAATTGGAGAAGAAGAAATTTCCGGAACTAAAAGAACTTGAAATAGCTAATTGCCCATAACAAGGCCACACATAAGAAAATAAACTAAGTTCATTTGAATATTCCTATACAAATATTGGTAATATATGCATGTTTGTATGCAGATAATGCCTATATTTGCATGATTGTATGCAAGCTACAATTTTTTTCGTATATAACATAAATGCTATCATACGGTTATGCAGATGTTGTGAATAATTTCATACGTGTATGCTGGTATTTATTCGAACAAATTGTTCATGATTTCATACATGTATGCAGATGTTGTGAATGATTTCATACATGTATGCAGATTTTGTGAATAAATTTCATCGAACAAAGTGTTAATGATTCATAAATTTCTGCAGCGTCGATTGTGAGATATTTGTTATCAACATAATGAAACAAAGATGTGAGGACAAAGGAATCGTTAAAGATGAAGAAATATATGATGCTGAAGCTGTTAGTAAACAACGTGCTGAGCTGGCTTATGAAACTCAACTGCAAACTTTATAGTTGGACTGAGGACAGTCTGCTGACTCAGAAATGGTTGAAATCATAACATAACAAACGTAGTGATTAAAATGGAAGAATAGGGCTTTTTAGTTTGATTTGAAAATGTTGACTGCTGTTTTGATTTGTGGACTACGTGTACATGTTTATGTAGTGTGTAAACTGAAGTACTTTGTTATTTTGGGTACTGAATCAAGCTGTTCTAATTTTACATGAAATTATGTAGTGATGTTGTCTACTGTAGAGTTATTCATAATAATTTGAATACTTGTATGGTTGTATTCTATATAATTATTAGAGGAACAAGAAAATATTTTTCAACATTAATCCAGCTGATGATGCCGCATTGTTTTGTAATATAAAATACTGACTTCACGATCTAAACTGCATAAATTTTCTGCAATAGATTACGAAATAAAAAATGTAGATTTTGCTGATCAAATTAAATAATTCCACATTAAAAAGGTGGAATGAATTAAAAGTTATTACAGATTATGCATGAACACTAAATTTTGAATACTTTCATACAAATAATTAGAATAGTTGCACAATTATGTGCAAAATTGAATAATACTATAATACAGTATCGATTTACTGGAAAAAAATTCGTACAAGTATGTAGCAAGTTTGAATCTTTTTATTAAATTATTCATATATGCAAAGTAGAAGCAAAGTTGATACCTATATTCATTATAATTGCATACATCTATGCAAGAGTATGTAATAATTGCATATTTCTATCCAGGTAATTAGAATAATTGAACAAATAGAAGTTATGAACTGAAGTAACTGTTAAAAAACCAGAATTAACATTAAAAAAAATGAACTAAATGTAAAGCAGCACGTAATAGTTCAGAACATTATTCAATTTAACCAAGTTTACAATTATTTGTTAAAAAAAATTTAAAAAAATTACTTCCCTACTGAAGAACACGTCCTCTTATTATGACCCAACTTCTTGCACAATCCACATCTAGTAGTCTTTGTAAATTGACCTACAGATTTCAACCTTTCAGAAGAGGATGGATGACCAGACATTCTTCTACCTTTTCGGGGAGCTATAATTGCATCTTCAACAACCACATCTTCACCCATATAATTTATGACAGGATTGATTGGATGTGAATAGGAGAGTTGAAAATGTCCAACTTTGAAATAAGATTCAATGTAGTCACACACATTCAATGTTTCACAGCTTAAAATACTTCTAACGGCATGAGCGCAAGGAAAACTGCTAATTTGCCACACATTACATGTACAAACTCGATTATATAAATCAACAAAGTGATGTATTGGAGAATGAACTTTAAAATTATATTCACTTGATTTGATAACAAACCAAGAAGCTCCTTCCAAATGTAGACTTCTTAATCGAGTTTCATTAACAGGACATAAAACGTTGTTCCAAGTAAAAGCTACTTCACGATGTTCAGACATGAGTTTCATTAACTTCATTCTAATTTTATCTAAACAAGCGGTGATTGGTAAATGTCTTTCCTCCAAAATCCACTTATTAAAACTTTCTGAACAATTAGATGACATTTCACCATAACGACAACTAGGGAAGAATACGTTAGTAAATTTCTCAAATGGAATTCCACTCAAAAAGTTTGTTGCGGTCTATCCACCTACATCTCTAAAATGCTTCAAAGCAGCATTAAAATCAGACAAATTATATGCGTAAGCAATTCTTGAAAATGTATCCAACAACATCCTCTTATTTGTTTTGGAAAATTGCGATTTTAAAGCAACTTTTAAATTGTTGGTCAAATGATAAAAACAAGATCCATGTACTGAATTCGGGAACACCTTTGGTATAGCAACAAGGATACCTGGATGGCGATCAGATATGAAAACTTAGCTTCTACAATCCTCTTTAAGAAACTCTCTAAGTTATTCACAAAGCCAAATCCAATTATCTTCATCTTCTCCAGATACAATAGCAATTGCAATAGGAAAAAATCTGTTATTAAAAAAAATAGCTTAGTAATGGAATAAACAACATGAATATTTATTTTAAAAAAAAGCTAAACGTGGGCAAGTAATAAAAAATAATATAATAAATGTTATACACGATGAAAAATAATTTTGCTTGGTAAAAAATGATGCAAGCAATTCCATTACAATGTTACATAATCACTAATAGTTGCACAATTTCATGCAGATTTTAAAAATAATTTCATAACTAGTTGATAATAAACATAACAGATGCTTGAACAGCATATAGATAGAATAACTGCATGAAAGTATGCATATATTTATAAAAGTTGCATATGAATGTGCAAGTTTTTCGAATATTTGTATGATGTGCTCACAAATTCTGAAATAATTGTATGCATATGTTTGTATTTTTTCCACTCTGTCATGCATTTCTTAAATGGAAGAAGCATAATTTTATTCGTACCTTCATCATACTATCATACATGCATGCAATTATTCAAAATAATGTTGTATATAAATGCACATTTTCAAACAAAAAACATATAGGAGTTTAAAAAATAAGAATATTGGCAGTTGGAACGGAAAAAATATACTATAAAAGAGGATACCTTCATTTCCATTTTTACCAATAGCAGCCATTAAACACCCTTGAGCTCTTCTCTTCATAAACGTAGCATCAACAAAAATTAGTGATCGAAAATATAGAAATCCAAATGCACAAGCCTCAATCCAATAAAAACCCTCTCAAATTGACGTGTAGAATCATTGCACTCCAAAACAACTGTACTTTCAGGATTAGTAGAAAGAACTACATCACAAAAGGACTGCAAATGATGATAGGACATTACGTCGCTTCCATGTAAATCTTCTAATGCCAATCTCTTCCCACTATAAGCATGATATTACTTCAAAATAACATTATACTCAGTTTGAAACAAGTTAATAATGTCCTTTGTCTTCATTAACGGATTAGCTTGAATATAATCACAAACCAAAAGATTAATCAATTTACTGGATATAACAGGTTTGTTTATGTCATGAATTCCAGCACCACAAGTATGTTTCGGTTGAAATCTCTTTACAACAAAATATCCAGGAAGATTAAACTTAAGAGAATCATGAATCCTGAAAGTACAATCTTTTTAGAGCAAACAGTATTAACTATTTCCTTATCATTCTTAAGCGAATTAAGCTTGTATCTAGTTTTCATACTATACATCATCAAATAAAGTCTAAATTCAGTGACATCTTCTTTAAATTGTTGACCAACACCAGGGAAAATAGATTGATTCAAATCACTTCTTAACAATTGCTTAGATTGGTTGTTCGACTCACTGGTACTACCAAAAGAGGAATCACTACCAAAAGAAGGATTGCTATCATGAGCAACTGAAGAATTACTTCGATTAACTTCAACAAAAAAAACCAAGTAATCTTCACGATTATGTGCAGCCAACAAAAGAATGGATTGAAGATCAGAATTACTTTCAATATTCCTTCTCAAACCATCTCTAATGTGATACAAGTCCAACGACAACGGACTTAACTCAATCCATTTACCACAGATAGCATCTCTCATGGTAGCAACTGTACTATAAAAATAGAGATGAATATAACAACTATCATTCTCATACTTCAGCAGCACCAATACACCAATATTTGCAGGACCACTGCTGGAAAATGAGAAAATAAAAATTAATCAGCCACATCAACAGTATTCAAATAAAATTACAATTCCAAAAAACATATAGTTATAATTAAATGCATATATATAAGCAAAAACATTAATATCTGTATATTTATCTGCAAAAATTCAGTATATTTTGGAAGTTTTAAATTAAAAAATAAATCCAGAACACATGTACTATGCATATATTAAAAATAAATTATTAGAATCATGCCACTAATCATTAGGCACGCAGACAAATAGAAATTTCAGTATGTTTGCATGTGTATACACAGAAAATTTGCATAGTTACACGCAAGTTTACCGAATACATCCAAACACACGTAATATACCAATATTTGCATTTTTATATGCTCATATACACACTATATGCATATTTTTATACATCTATGAAGAACAGATGAAAAAAAAATTGACATATTAATTTATAATACTATACAATCAACAACAAAAATGAAACTTTATAAAATATTTAAATTATCCATCAATAAAAATAGACAAATCCATTAATTGAAAATATTGAATCAACAAAAACAGATCGAAGAAGTGAAATCAGTAGAAAAAATTTATATAAAAAAAATTAAAATGCATATTTTACCTGAAGGAAGACGCATCCATTTAATACACAATCGTTCGATCAAAATAATCAATGGAAAAATTGCCGATCAATTTCAATTTGAAATGGACAGAATTCGAAGCTCAGAAAGAAATTGCAACCGCCATTAGCACGAGAAATAATGTGGAAGAAAAAAATAAATCACGAAATATCTGTTTTAAGGCGTAATTAAAATATAAATAACAAATAAAAGAAAATTGGTTGTGATCCGTTTGTTTAGCTGTAATTTAAAAAATGGGCAATTTAGGAACAAATAAGCAGCTAGTTTAAAAACCAGGATGAAATTTAAACTATTCAATAGGGGAGGATGTGAGCTTAATTAAGTTTACTTTTAAGGATGTGAGCCTAATTTTCACTATGTAAAATCCGTTATATATTGATTTTGATATGTGCATTTGTTCTAATTTATATAATTTGTGTTTGCTTTGGGAATTTGCTTAGGCGCCTAAGGAACCGGTACAAATAATACTATTTGCTTTGGTGCATTTACTTCTGTTCTTAGGGAACTGATGCAAATAACAATATTTTCTTCGGTTGTAATAACAGTCGAAGTAAATAATGTAATTTGCTTCAGTGCATTTGCTTCGGTTGTTAACACAACCGAAGCAAATGATACTATTTGCTTCAGCTTTGAGCATAATCGAAGCAAATAATGTTATGTGCTTCATTACATTGCTGCGGTTGTTAAAATACCTGAAGCAAATAATACTATTTGCTTCGGCTGTCGGCACAACTGAAGCAAACATGGCGAAGCAAAAGACGTATTTTGTAGTAGTGTGGGGTATATTGTCACCATCAAGAAAATATTCATATTTGTTACTTCTTTCAATTTTTTATCTCATGGGAACGGTTATGTTGGTATACCAACCATGAGGTGGCAATATATTCGGAACATTCAAACGAAATGAATGGCCGGTCATGTGCGGCCGAGTTACAAGATGTTCTTGTTGAACTCCAGTGTATCGCTTCTAGAGTACACTGATCGGAGGGTGGTTCCATACCTTATCATAGTTGGAAATCCACTACCTAATAAGAGTCTGCGGTTTTTGATTATATATTATATATGTGGAATGTGAGATGAAAGCGTTCCACTAGATTATTATTTATTTGATTTAGACATTATTATAATATCAGAAGAGTATGGATTTTCAAAAGAATGTTTTGGGTTATCGTAAGGTAAAAACCATCCGTGTTTATGTGTGGATTGGTCTTATGATTATTCTTTCTTCTAAAAGGAATTTAAAAGTTAAAAAATGGTTGGAGTATATTCACACCAGTCACATAACCGACCCACAGTTTATTTTGTTTTGTTTTCCCTAAACTTTTGGGTGCCCAATTTTTTTACAGGCAGTCAAGTAGTCGGGATTTTACAGATATACTTGGAGAGCTGGAGCAGTAGACTTTAGAATTATATAGCTATTGTTTATTTCCGCTGTGGTGTAAGTGTTATACTAAAATGATGATTTATGTGTGTGTATGTATATATATATATATATATATATACACACAAATGACAGATTTGTATTTTCAAGTTATGTTGTATACAATATTTTATTCGTTTCACTGTGAGATTCGCGTTACTCTGATTCTGTTCTCATGTTCTTCTTCCTCTTCTATTCTAATTATCTATCTTATCTATTTCTCACCCTCTAACTTCTTTTTATTAATGATCTAGAATGTTTGATGCATGAATGATTGACATGGATTTTATGTTGATTTTATAGGTCGAAAATTCTGGGTCGTTACAATATCCATTCTAAACTTTGGACTTTCTTCTATACCTTCTTTTGCCATTAATCTAGTTTAGTTTTCTTTCATTTTTCTGTGTTTTTTTTTTCATTAGCAACTAGTGTCATCTACATAACTAGTTGTCTTTTGCACTTATTTTCATTTGTGATTGACCGTCTGATTAGATTCAGCGGTAATCCTAATTTTCTTTTCTGTTCGTTACTTAATTTCTGCAATTTTAATTTCTGCTTTTTAATTACTTTCCTAGGTCATGTTGGATTGAATAAAGATTTGATTAAATTCAGATCTCATTCATTTCAATAATAATTTTATTTGCAGTTTGAATTTTTTTGTTTTCAAAATCAACCTCCAAGTTTTATCTAACTCGCCCATGAAATATATAAATAATAAATTTTAATTTTCCTCCCTGTGTTCAACCTGCATACCACGCACCTGTGCGCTTGCAGTTATTTTTACATAATTTGCGCTTTTTTAATTTAATAGAAAAGCGTTGATCAAGTTTTTGGCGCCGTTGCTACGGAGGCAACAATTAATTTTGTTATTTATTTAATTTTCAATTCGTTTTAGTTTTTATTATTTTTATTTTTCCTTTCGTTTTCTTATTGAAAACAAATTCTTGGTTAGTTGATTTGGTATTACTTGTTGATACCATAATCTCTAAAATAAGCGGGAAAAAACTTTTCTTTTGTTTTCAATTTCTTTCCATTCTTCCATTTATTTCTTTCCACCTTCAATACATTTTCCTTTTCTGCTTTCTACTAATTAAAAAAAAAGATTTTTTGCTACTTTCTTTTATATTTTCTTCTATTGTCGTAACTTACTTTTTTTCCTCTGGCTTGAACACTCACAAATTCGGATCATCCTTCTTTTAAAACATGTTCCCGACCATCTTGCCACACAACCACGTTCAACACTTCATCTTCCTTAGTCTGACCAAAATGCAGATCCACAACTTCCTAAAAGCCATACTCCATCTGCGTGCATCCATCGATCACTCCACCATTAATACCGATCTATCCCAAAACCACAATCCATACCATAACCAAAACCACAACCTCATCAACGTCCAGACCACGTTTTCATCCATCCACTTTCCAAACAATTCCTTTCTTTTAACCATACCATTATCACCAAGAACTCCCCCAAATCAACACCAAGCCAAAACCATACATCAGATCATTGCCATCACCAACATGTTCAGCGCCTACCAATTCATCACGCAATACACCAGTTTGAGCCTCACAAACCAGAGTCGATCAAAGCTCTCACCATAGATTTCCATCTTCAACCTTTTAGCAGTTCACCCAAGCCAATCCCTCGCTGCCATTAAACACCATCCTCACCTTCACCAAAACCACTCAAACAAACTGATCGCCAGCCTACATCAATCACTGCCAACATTACTGTAACACACCGTATTTCCTGTGAATATTAAAGTAACGAATTAAAGAATAGTTAATTTTAAAATTGAGAATTAAGGGAAATGGGTTATGCCATTGCGTTCGTCTCGGAATTCTGCTTGAGATAGAGTCCGAGTTTGCGTGAATCAGACTCCGTATGAAGAAGTTATGGAGTTCAGAAGATTTCATGTTTAAATAGAAAATCATATAATTAAATCCAAAAAGCAGTTCGAATTTCAAAATCACGTAAATCAACTGGGCGAGAAAATTCCTGCCTATAGGGGTCGACTCCCCCCGGGGGGTCAACATAGGTGTCGACCCCCCAAGAGGGGTGTCGACTAGTGTGTCGACCCCCCTGTAGGGGTCGATCCCCTCGCCAGATCCAAATAGTGACAATTTTCTGACTTGTTACTGAGTCACTAGGGCATAGGTGGCGATTTTTGGATAGCTCTATCTAGTCTAGATGGTTCTGATTGCTCCTAGGTTGATCTAACAGCTCACATAAATCTAAACCTCTATAAAAGCAACCCCAACCCTCAAACCTAAATCACAAAATTTCATTCCATGGAGCCACCATGCTATCCATGGTCAACCTAGCATAGCCACCATTCTTCTCCAACTAGGAGGCAAACTAGAAAGCAAGTTAGAAGCTATGAATCAAATCTAAATTAGAGGATCGATAGTCTTCGTCAAGGGATAGCTTTTCAGTTTCAGAAAACAGATCCCAGAAAAACAAGATTTGTCCTTTGTTTTGTAAGTTCATGTTACTTTCAGAAGTAAAATTCAATTGTGATTCTGACATTGTAATAAATCTGAATATGAGATTATGCCTATTTCTTTCTGTCTTTCTATATACATTGGATCTATCTCATTTAATATTATTATGTCCATTCTTTGTCTCTACTTTCCTTCTTTCCTTTTTGTTTTTATAGCCAGGCTACTGCGAGCCTGAGCCAAATCTCATAACAGATGAACGTACGTTGGAAATAAAATTGGGCATAATACATGATTTGAACATGACCAGCGCTAAAATTGGGCATAATATAGGATTTGGACATGACCAGCGCTAAAATTGGGAAAAGTATTAAATTTTGTATAATTGGGCGTAACTGATTTGTAACTAATTTGAGGACATAACGTAAGTTGTATTTAAAACATAAAGTGGATCGAACATTTAACTTGAAAATTTAGGCATAAAGTATATTGGACATATGACTTGGGGATTGGGGCGAAAAATTGAACTGGAAACATGTAAGGCATAGTACATGTTGTGGTTTAAGACCTAAAATTGGGGCATATTATATATGATAGTTTATGACTTGGAAGAAGGAGATTATGCATGAAAACCTACAGTAAGATAGGGATAATTGTTAAATGTGAACACGCCTAAATGGGAATTTTGGGTAAATTGGCATGCACTGTAATTAAAGGCTAAAATTTGGCATAGTTTATATTACAAATCATGATTAGGGGTTTTTGGAGAATATTTTGTATGGTGCAATACGACTAAACCTTAGGGTGTGTGCTATATTGTGATTTTTGGGGCATGACTATTATTGCAAATTTGGGAAAATTGGGTGTAACCTATTTTGAGTAATAACTTGAATTTGAATTTGTTAGGCATAACTTGCAAATCAACTTTGTTGGGGTATAACTTGAGAATTGGAAATTGACTACTTTTATGAATTTGGGATAATTAGCATATAAAATCTTGACATGGACATGTATGGTAAATATGCTAAAAGATAAACATGACAAACCCGAGGTTAGATTGAGTTGCGGTGTAAAACTGCCCGGAACCGCCCGACACATCTAGTAACCGCAACAACACCTATCTAATGTGAGAGGTTAGTGCATCATGCCCAAGAAAAACCCGAGGTTAGATTGAGTTGTGGTGTAAAACTGCTCGGAACCACCCGACACATCCAATAACTGCAACAACATAGATCTAATGTGAGAGGTTGGTGCATTAATAAATCAATTAATGCTAATGAACAAGACATGAAAAGAATGGTATGGTTATGTTAACTAAGGCAACACTTAACCGTTATAACATGTTAATTAGACAAGAGGATGGGGTTAAGTAAATTTAGAACACTTAACCGCCATAACATGTTAATTAGACAAGAAGGTGGGGTTAAGTAAATTTCGAACACTTAACCGTTATAACATGTTAATTAGAAAAGTGAGAAGGGTTAAGTTAATAAGAAACAATTAACCAATATGACATGATGAATGGGTAGGGTTAAGTTAAAACAAGTGAGCAACACTTAACCAATATAACAGGATGCGTGGATGGGTTAAGTTAACACAAGAAGGCAACACTTAACCAATGTAACACGACAAGTGGGGGGTTAAGTTAATGGGAAATACTTAACCAATATAACATGATGAATTAACGGGGTTAAGTTAATAGGAAACACATAACCAATCCAACACGACGAGTGAGAAGGGTTAATAAGAAACACTTTACCAACATGACATGATGAGCAGGTGGGTTAAGTTGACACGGATGGAGTAGGAAAAAGCAGGCACTGGGTACCAGTAGTTATACACTGTGCATCTTGAATCGTGTCGGGTCGCTATCTTAGGGATTGATACACCTTATGGTGGGGCCAGCATAGGGTATCTACACGCAAGAGAGTGCCGAATTGACACAGACACATGGAAAATTAATATGAGTAAGGAGCCGATCGATAGGGAGGGTACATCTAACATCTTCATGGCAATTAGGCTGATTGAGGTAAGATCCTCATACTAGACGTACACCTGTAGGCTACCACAATTGCGGGGATTGGGGTCACGTTGTAATATTATCATTTTGCATAGATTACTAGTTGGGACACTAGTTAGGCGGTGCAGAGATATAAAAAATCAGAATAGCAAGGTAGTAGCAAAGCAGAAATCAGAGTAGAAGCGCATTCAGTTTATCTTGCCTTATCATATCTATGCTAATCGTATGTTATCTTGTTATCCTTGTTATCAGGTATTATCTTATATTCAGTTTATTCATGTCATGATGCTTTTGCCTATTTTCATGCTGAAAGTCACTGGACTTACCAGACTTATGTCTGACCTATTTTGTTTCGCCTCTTTTCTTCCGTCCCCCCCCCCCCCTCCGGGTTCACAGGGAGGAAATGTTACCACTTAGCTCAGTCTTCTTTCCAAGCCCAAAGATAGTCGATGTATTGCTTTGGACTCTCTCTTCCACTGCTATGGTTGGTTCATGCTTTATTGGGGAATATCATTGTTATATTTTTATGCTTCTTTTATACTTGGAAGTTTTTGAATCAAGACAGAAGTTCTATGTATTGTTTCTAAGTATGATTGAGACAATTGTTGTAAAAGCTTGACTGAACCATCTTGTTTATAAAATGACTTTATTTTCTGCTGCTTTATATGTTTGTCTTGTAATTCATCTGCATCTTTTACCTAAAATTCTCCACCGAAGTTTAGGCATTCCCTTTGTGAGTGACCTTAACGGAGGTGGGGTGTTACACGTGGTATCAGAGCTAAAGATTAGTAGATCAGATAAAAGATTTGATTTTTTTTTAAAACAGTTTTAAAAGAAGCATTTTCTAAAGAAAAGTTTTGTTTTAACGGCATATTCCCCAAAGCCATATGCACTATCTTTTGATCCTGTGTTTGAATCCTTGTTTCCTTCTTTCCTGAGTCTCCGGGGCTACTGGCTTTCTGGGAGGTAACCTCATCGCGGCATGGTTCTGTAGGCTTGATGTGACTACGACACCTATCAAAGGGTGAAGAAGTGCCCAACCTCCATCCATAGTCGCAGTAGTGTCACCTGCGGCTAATTCTCTTCCAATCTTTGTAGGGTTTTCTGTGCGATGGAGGAAACCTTCGAGAGACTTGTCAACATGGTTCACAAAGGAGGCAAAGAGAAACAGGCCAAAGGGGAAGAATCACAAACAAGGGATTGGTATATAGGAAGGGGTGAAGAAATAATAGATCCCACAACAAGAGGAAGTGTCTTTTCTGCGGCATAGCGGGTCATTTAATTGTAAGAAGAAAAAGACAAGTGGTTATTTTCAGCATGGTGGAGCAGGGCATCTTATCAAGGATTGCCCGGAGGACAAGGACAAGGACAGGATTTTCAAGAAGGCAAGTGCATGCTTTCACCGCCAATGTACCTGAGAGAGAGACAGTAAAGTTTAGTTTTCCCTTTTGATCATCCTGTTATTACTCTTTTTTATTTTAGCGCTTCACATTCATTTATATCTGCTTCCATAGTTGAGTCTCTGCACCTTAGTACTTGTATAATAGAAGATCCCATTATTGTCTCAAATCCGGTTGGTGGTATGGCTCGTTTATCTTTGGTTTGTAAGGATTTGAGAATAGCTATGTTAAGTATTGAGTTTAAGTGTAATGCTTATGTTTTTTGGTTTCATGGCCTAGGGGTTGATTCTAGGCATGGATTGGTTAGCTAGTAATTGTGAAAGGAGAGTAGTTAGACTTTTGACTTGCCTCGGGAATACCCTCGAGATTTCGTGCGATCCTAAGGGATCAGTTTGTCTTGGCTACCTAGAATCACTTGATGCATCTATCGATGATTTGCAATCCGTCAGAGTAGTCCATGAGTACGCAGATGTTTTTGATCAGGTTAGGGGCTTATCCCCTAAAACGCGAGATAGACTTCCGCATATATCTAGTTGAAAATGCAAAACCAGTTGCATTACCTGTACGATACATGAATCCAAGGGAAAGGAAGGGCTCAGTAAAATAGTAAAAGAGTTACTTGAAAAAGGGATCATAAGGCGAAGTATTTCTGAATGGGGTGCTCCATTCGTTTTCGTTACAAAGGCGGATGGTTCACTTCGCTTGTGCATAGATGATATTTTGGAACGAGGAAAAACATGCTTTGCATCTAAGGGAAGTCTCGGATACCCTCCAAGCGCATCAACTTAAGGCGAAGTTCTCCAAAAATTTCATTTTTGGAGAGAAGAAGTAAGGTTTCTAGGACATGTGGCGCCCAAAGAAGGGATAGCAGTAGATCCCGCAAAAGTAGTTGCGGTGTAAAACTGGAAGGTCCCAAGGAATGCAACAGAAGTAAGAAGCTTTCTTGGACTAGCGGGCTAATATAGGAAGTTAATTAAGGACTTTATGAAGGTATCGGCCCCACTTACTAGATTGGCGAAGAAGAATCTAATCATCTTAGTATATACACTTGGTAACATGGTTAGCATTTGTTTATTTTCAAGAGATAGTTCTGGGAATGTTAGCATGACACAGCAGAAGTTGTAGTGCCGAGTATACTAGAAGGAGAAGAAGTGGAACGAGAGGCGACTGTGAAATGAGTCCCAACTTATATTTGGGAAACAGAAATTAAGAAGCTACACAATCGTGAAATTAAGACAGTCAGAGCATAATAAAGGTAAGCTCAAGAAGACGCGACTTCGAAGACTTAAGACTAGATACGTGCATCATACCCTTTCTGAGGGTATATCCTTGATCTCTCTTTTTCTGTAAAGTTTATTTGCTAGTCTTTATCTTTTAAGTATATCCTCTTAGCTCTATCCTCGATCCTTAGGTAGAAGCCAATGGATGTAAACATGTGTTTGAAACATGTTATGATTGATGGTTGCAAGTGGTTGCTCATGGATGCATATACACACATTAGGCACTAGATCAGCTCCGTCTCTTCCACATTGCATATGCATGAGTGAATTTTTATACGGATTGAAACTTGATGTGTTATTATATGGATGTTGCATTTGTATGAATGATTATGCACTCATGTCGAAGTTATAAGGTACGATTAGGAATAATTGTATACATGATGGACTCATGGCACTGACATAATTCGCATTAAGGAGGTCAACTGAATCAGTAGACCGCCCGATTTTGCATTAGATAAGGACATATACACACACTATGCATATGTTCATGAAAAGCATTAGAAATCTTTTTAAGGACAATGGACGTCTGTGATTGAATGGTTGAGTAGATGGATGTTGGATGTTAGGATACATTCTCCTTTACTTGGATATTTCGGGGACGAAATCCTTTAAAGGAGGGGAGAATGTAACACCCCGTATTTCCTGTGAATATTAAAGTAACGAATTAAAGAATACTTAATTTTAAAAGTGAGAATTAAGGGAAACGGGTTACGCCATTGCGCTCGTCTCGGAATTCTGCTTGAGATAGAGTCTGAGTTTGTGTGAATCGGACTCCGTATGAAGAAGTTATGGAGTTCAAAATATTTCATGTTTAAATAGAAAATTATATTATTAAATAATAATTAAATCAAAAAAGCAGTTCAAAATTCAAAATCACGTAAATCAGTTAGGCGGGAAAATTCCCGCCCATAGGGGTCAACTCCCCCCGGGGGGGTCGACATAGGTGTCGACCCCCCAAGAGGGGGTGTCGACTGGGGTGTCGACCCCTTGCCCAGATCCAAATAGTGACAATTTTCTGACTTGTTGCTGAGTCACTAGGGCATAGGTTGCAATTTCCGGATAGCTCTATCTAGTCTAGATGGTTCTGATTGCTCTTAGGTTGATCTAACGGCTCACATAAATCTAAACCTCTATAAAAGCAACCCCAACCCTCAACTCTAAATCACACAATTTCATTCCAAGGAGTTACCATGTTGTCCATGGTCAACCTAGCATAGCCACCATTCTTCTCCAACTAGGAGGCAAACTAGAAAGCAAGTTAGAAGCTACGAATCAAATCTAAATTAGAGAATCGATAGTCTTCGTCAAGGGATAGCTTTTCAATTTCAGAAAACAGATCCCATAAAAGCAAGATTTGTCCTTTGTTTTGTAAGTTCATGTTACTTTCAGAAGTAAAATTCAATTGTGATTCTGACATTGTAATAAATCTAAATCTGAGATTATGCCTATTTCTTTCTGTCTTTCTATATCCATTGGATCTATCTCATTTAATATTATTATATCCATTCTTTGTCTCTATTTTCCTTCTTCCCTTTTTGTTTTTGTAGCGAGGCTACTGCAAGCCTGAGCCAAATCTCATAAGAGATGAACGTACGTTGGAAATTAAATTGGGCATAATATATGATTTGAACATGACCAACGCTAAAATTGGGCATAATATATGATTTCGACATGACCAGCGCTAAAATTGGGAAAAGTATTAAATTTTGTATAATTGGGCATAACTGATTTGAGGACATAACATATGTTGTATTTAAAGCATAAAGTGGATCAAACATTTGACTTGAAAATTTAGGCATAAAGTATATTGGACATATAACTTGGGGTTTGGGGCGAAAAATTGAACTGGAAACATGTAAGGCATAATACATGTTGTGGTTTAAGACCTAAAATTGGGGCATATTAAATATAATAGTTTATGACTTGGAAGAAGGAGATTATGCATTAAAACCTATAGTAAGATGGGGATAACTGTTAAATGTGAACACGCCTAAATTGGAATTTTGGGTAAATTGGCATGCACTGTAATTAAAGGCTAAAATTTGGAATAGTTTATATTATGAATCATGATTTGGGGTTTTTGGAGAATATTTTGTATGGTGCAATATGACTAAACCTTAGGGCGTGTGCTATATTGTGATTTTTGGGGCATGACTATTATTGCAAATTTAGGAAAATTGGGTGTAACCAATTTTGAGTAATAACTTGAATTTGAATTTGTGAGGCATAACTTGCAAATCAACTTTGTTGGGGTATAACTTGAGAATTGGAACTTGACTAGTTTTGTGAATTTGGGATAATTAGCATATAAAATCTTGACATGGACATGTATGGTAAATATGCTAAAAGATAAACATGCCTAACCCGAGATTAGAATGAGTTGAGGTGTAAGACTGCCCGGAACCGCCCGGCACATCCAGTAACCACAACAACATAGATCTAATGTGAGAGGCTGATGCATTAATAAATCAATTAATGCTAATGAACATGACATGAAAAGAAATGTAGGGTTAAGTTGACAAAGGCGACATTTAACCGTTATAACATGTTAATTAGACAAGGGATGGGGTTAAGTAAATTTAAAACACTTAACCGCCATAACATGTTAATTAGATAAGAAGGTGGGGTTAAGTAAATTTAGAACACTTAACCGTTATAACATGTTAATTAGAAAAGTGAGAAGGGTTAAGTTAATAAGAAATACTTAACCAATATGACATGATGAATGGGTAGGGTTAAGTTAAAACAAGAGAGCAACACTTAACCAATATAATAGGAAGCGTGGAACGGTTAACTTAACATAAGAAGGCAACACTTAACCAAGGTAACATGACAAGTGGGGGGGTTAAGTTAATGGGAAATACTTAACCAATATAACATGATGAATGAACGGGGTTAAGTTAATAGGAAACAGTTAACCAATCCAACATGATGAGTGAGAAGAGTTAATAAGAAACACTTAACCAACACGACATGATGAGCGGGTGGGTTAAATTGACATGAATGGATAACACTTAACCAATATGATATAATGTATGGAAGGGTTAAGTACATATCGGGTTGGTGGGTAATATTAGTAAATATAGGCCCACAAACTTAACCAGTTAGAAACCCTAGCAATGGGGACCCATTTCAGCAGTAACCCACATGGATGTATCAAGGTACCTTGAAACTAGGCAGGGTGGGGCATGATTACTGGGCTGATTATAAGCGGTCAAAATAGCGGCAGGGGGTACATCAGTGTAGGTTCTGACATATTACGGGTGTGCACGTACTCCGGAGTAGGAAAAAGCAGGCACTGCGTACCAGTTGTTATACACTGTGCATCTTGAATCATGTCGGGTCGCTATCATAGCGATTAATACACCTTATGGTGGGGCCAACACAGGGTATCTATATGCAAGAGAGTGCCGAATTGACACAGACACAAGGAAAATTAATACTAGTAAGGAGCCGATTGATAGGGTAGTAGGGGTACATCTAACATCTTCATGGCAATTAGGCTGATTGAGGTAAGATCCTCATACTAGACGTACACCTGTAGGCTACCACAATTGCGAGGATTGGGGTCACATTGTAATATTATCATTTTACACGGATTACTAGTTGGGACACTAGTTAGGCGGTGCAAAGATATAAAAAATCAGAATAGCAAGGTAGTAGAGAAGCAGAAATCAGAGTAGAAGCGCATTCAGTTTATCTTTCCTTATCATATCTATGCTAATCGTATGTTATCTTGTTACCTTTGTTATCACGGTATTGTCTTATATTCAGTTTATTCATGTCATGATGCTTTTGCCTATTTTCATGCTGAAAGTCACTGGACTTACCAGACTTATGTATGACCTAGTTTGTTTCGCCTCTTTTCTTCCGTGTCCCCCCAAGTTCACAAGGAGGAAATGTTACCACTTAGCTCAGTCTTCTTTCCCAGATTGAAGATAGTCGATGTATTGCTTTGGACTCTCTCTTCCACTGCTATGGCTGGTTCATGCTTTTTTGGGGAATATCATTGTTATATTTTTATGCTTCTTTTATACTTGGAAGTTTTTGAATCAACACAGAAGTTCTATGTATTGTTTTTAAGTATGATTGAGACAATTGTAGTAAAAGCTTGACTGAACAACCTTGTTTATAAAATGACTTTATTTTCTGCTGCTTTATTTGTCTGTCTTGTAATTCATCTGCATCTTTTACCTAAAATGCTCCACTGAAGTTAAGGCATTCCCTTTGTGAGTGACCTTAACGGAGGTGGGGTGTTACAATTACTGCGCTAATCAAACCCATAATCACCAAACCCAGTTCCGATTTGAGGACCCAGTTCGAAACTAAAAATCGCAATTTAAAAAAATATCAAAAACCCAAATTCGTGAATCGAATTATAAATAGAAGGGGGAATTGTGACTGCGATTTTTTCTGGTTTATAAGAGATTTCGGGAGGGGCGTGTTTTTAGAATTGAGAACCTGGTCTTTAAATTGATTTTCTCATTTTACTTTTTTTTCGTGGCGTGATCTTCTGTTTTGGGAAAGGAATAAAGGGGCGGATATTATTTCTGGTTGTGATTTGTAGAAAGAAATAAGGATTAGCAGCAAACCAATAAGGAAGTTTTTAAAGGATTTTATTTTGCGAGCCGAGTTGTGATTTGTTGAGTGCAAGTTGCATATTTTTGTTTTTCTTAGGGTGCATGTGCATGGGTTATATTTCTTCTTTTTTTCTCTTTTTAGGTAAGTATCTTTTTCGTTTTGTTAGGTTAGTATATTTTTTCCCTTAACTAGGTGTGTTTGGGTTAATTTTTGTTTTTTGTTTTATGGAAGAGTCATTTAGTTTAGTTGTGTTTTTTTCTTCCTAGTCTAATTTTTGTTTTAGTCCCATTTTTTTCTCTTTCTTTTGTTGTTTTATTTCTTTTCAAAAAAAGAGAGAGAAAGAAATCAAAGATCGAAGTGACAGGGAATTCAGAAGTTAAGTGAACTGCCCACAATTGATTTCAATTGTCGGTCCTGCTCAACTATTCTGGACGGACAGTCATACCCCACTGTAAAATTTCTCTAACTCTACAGGTACTGCAGTTGCTTAAAAATAAAGAATTTGCTTCTAAAAATTTTCTACAGAGGCAGCGGCTTGCTTGTACAATTTTTTAATTTCTGTAGTATTATTATCTAATTGTTGTGATTGGCTGAATTTCCATAATTACTGTCATCACTCTCATTGGTTTTCAACTTTAAAATTCTTAAACGTTGATTCTAGGAAAATACTAGCTCATATGAAATAATATAATTGAAAAGTGGTGCTTTGTGAAGTTGACTATCTCGTATAATTGGATCGTGGATATATAGTAGTTCAATTTATTAAACTATTACCAAAAGAGCTTGTATACTACCCGTAAAACATTCGTCGTACACCTTATCATTTATACTATACGTGAGCGGCCATAAGAGCCTCTTCCCCCTTCTAATTGAGTCAGTTACTATTTTGAAGAGAGAATAGTTCTGTCTTGTCTTGGCTTCATTAAAATGTCTGGTTCAAAAAAACCCTTTAGTGAATTATGTGATAATAACCTGAGTAGACATCCTCTGGATGAGTGAGTAAGAATGGCAACTCATTAGGCAAAATTTTCCAAATTTTCGTGAGCCCAATGCCAATAGTTTTCAAAATTTTCCAACTGACCAACATTTTCAAAATCATAGAAATTATCAAAATTGCAATTTCAATTCAAATTTCAATAATTTCGATTATGGGCCACATCCACATCAAAATAGCTTTGAATCCCAATATAACTTTGATCAACATCAAAATGGGTTGTAAACCAAAATTTTCAAAGTTATAGCCGATATCAACATCTTGAAAATTACCAAAATTGCAATTTTCCCTCGAATTTCAACAGTTCAGTTACGAACATAATTTTTATAATCAAAATGATTTCCAATGTCATTATCATTTTTCTGAAAACTCAAACAACCACCACATTAGAAATAATATTGATCGTGAAATTGATGTGGACTATAATTTTGAGAATCAAGAAATCCAAAACGAGAGCTCTCAAATCAATAATTCTGAAGAATATCATCTTAACATTCTTAGAGAGAGGGTAGAAAAGAAAGGTAGACAACTTAATGAGCTTCGTTGATTAATGACATCTTTTAAAGAACAACTCGAGCAACAAAATCAAATTCAAACATGCGATGAATCAGAAAATAATCCATTCTTTGTTGATAGTGAAACTTTTCAAACAACTTTAGAAATTGAGAATAACAATCTAAATGAATTTGTTTAAAATTCAGTAAATGATTTGGACTTCAACTCTTTTCAGGAAAAAGAATAAAGCTCAGATTTGATCTCTCTTTCAGGCTGCGAGAAATTTGAAATTTTTGAAATTGAACAAAATAAAAATGTTGAACTTTTCAAAAACTCAAAATTGGAGAAGGATTTTAATGAACATGAATTTTTTGGATTGTATGAGGATGAGTTGCCAAACGAGGATGAAATAGAATCAAGTCACCAATCCAAGTTTAAAATTTTCAATTTTGAGGTTTCAAACGAACGTGAAATTTTCAGTGTCGAAAATACGTTGTCAACTAATAAAATTGAGAAATGTTGTCACATAATCTTGAACAACACTCAGAATTTAAATTTCATGATTGCAACTGAATTTATATACGATCACAAATTTTTGGACAATTACAATGATAAATTTATGGAAACATGAATCATTTTGGAAAGATTATTTTTTATAGGAAAAATTCGGGTTAGGATGGCGTTGGAGAATTACCTATTGTACTATAAATCTAGGTATAAAGATGAGATGGTTTTCAAAAACCTTTGCTTATTAGAAAACATGCCAAGACATAGTGGGAATGGGATTCATCGGGCTAGAACCAAGTGTGAGGGAAAAAATTGGTATTCTTTGCGTCGCAAACACATATATCATTGTACATATGATCCATTCTTACATATAGTTAGACTGTATTTCATTCTATAAATAATTTTGCATCTAATCCATCTTTAGGTGTTTTCTTTCACATTTAGAAAACGTGTTTACAGTATGGACATTGTTTGGATCAAATGTAGGAGGAGGAGTCTGCATTACATCCTTTTATTTTTCTTTAATTTGTTTTCTTTCTTTTCATATAGGACCATCATGCATTTTAGATCATAGTAACATGTATTTTTTGAAACACGACTCATTTTAGATTGATACAATAAAACAAATTAACAATTTTTAGTCAGTTGATAGTATTTTTTTCTCTCAACTAAGATTGAATAAGAAATATAATTAAAAGCTGAATTACAAGCGATAATAGTGTAACTTGTACATAGGAGGATTCTTAGGTGATGGCCATGAAGTTTATTCTTAATTGAAGTATTTGTTTAATGAGTGGAGGACTTAGAAATACTTATATTGACTTTTCAAATCTTTAAAACTAAGTTGTGTTAAGCTGAATTCGCGTAACTCATTCTTCTTTTTATATTCAATAATAACTAGGTTGGAACCCGTGCTACGCACACAGAAAAAGTGGTTTGTTTGGGTTTGCAGTTAGTAAGGGGAGAAAGATTGTGGGGGTAGGAGTGATGTAATGGTTTGTAGGTAAAAGTTAGAGTTGATTTTGAGTGGGTATTGTGGATAAGTTGATGTTGTTATGTCGTTAGAGTACTGAGTTGATGGGAAAATGGTTGGAGTAGCCTTCGTCGTAGCATGTGAATTTGCAGTTATGGTTAGGATAACTTGGAGTAAAATAACCAATATATGTTGGAGAGGGGGAGAGGATGAGTTGAGTAGGCTGACCAAGTAGAAGAATGAGTGGATTGTAGTACAGTGAGAAGATAATTTTTATGGGCATTTAACGTGGCACATAAATGAAAAATGCTTCCTTGTTATAGCATAGAGATTGAATTTTAACTCACTAATGGAAAGCACAATCTAGATATCAAGAAAACTAAGTTTAGTTAATTTGTTTATAAAAAAGGAAATACATAAAACACACATATTGGTCATTTATGACACTTGCAGCTTAGTTCCGACATGATCACACTCAATCGTTGGTCAAATCCAAGCTCAATATACCACTGGCCATTTGGCTGTAATCTGATCTCACTCCTCAATTCATTTACTCTTGGATCATTTTTGTTAAACATTTAGGTTCCACTCAATTCATTTACTCTTGGATCATTTTTGTTAAACATTTAGGTTCCATTCAACGTGGATGTTCTATATATAACTGAATATTTAAAGGCTTGCTGCTCAAAGACTTGACTAGATTTATATTTAGAGGTGGCATCCATTCCTTTGCGCTAGTTGGAATCCATAATTATCATTTTTTGCTGTTGCTCTCTTGAGGAAGTGAGCGGAAATATGCAGCGATCTCCCTTTTTGCAGAGATAATGTAACTTCGTGATTATTTTAAGCATTTTGTGTCATTTTTTATACCATCTATTTATAGGGTTTATCCTGGCATTTTCAACAGCTCGTTCTTTTTATATTGCATATTAAATATAATTTCATAGACCAAAAAAAAGTTAGCTCGTCACTTGCTATATTTACCCACTTTCTAACTAGAAATTAAATAGAAAACAAAGATATAAAAGCGGAAAAAAAACAAAACAAATATTTAATGTTTTAGCATAACCAATTATATACACCATGTCCAATCGTATAATGTGTTCTATAACACATCATAAAGTACAATCCTAATACTGAAAATCCTCAAGTCAAATATAAGATCTTTCAAACCATTAGGAGGCTCTAAGAAAAGATATAATGTCCAAGTTAAAACAATATATTTTAATTCTTTGTCATTATGATATACAATAGTTAGATATTTTTTTAACTTAGAAAACCGAATGTTGAAAGTAGATATCGTAATTTAAACATTTTGAGTAAGGTTTCAATTTTTCTGGCAATTTGAGACAGAAACTATAAAGTTAACTAATTGCCTCACAGCTTCGGCATCAGTTTTAGCAAGCCTGTTCTTTATATCTGTAGCAAATGAGAAGAAAACGTCCTCAAGAAACCTTCATATGGAATATATCCGAAAGTGCAACATGCAAGAGTATGGTACAATTTAAAGGATTATAGGCTTAAGAAACCATATAGTAGGCAATAATTATAAAATGTTTTAGGCGTGTAAGAACAAAATTTGGAGTAACGACGGAGGTAATCATCAGTTTCATGGATAATAGACCTCAACTTGAAATCAGCCAAGATGCAATAACTTGCATTGGACTGGCTTCAAGTTAAGTCCACAATTTTAGGACTATTAACTTGCATTCAATAAACAAAAGGAAGGGCAGTTATATAACAGCTAAATTATCAAACAATAAAAATATTATACACTGACAAAACAATAATAACACTAGATTTGGAAGATTAATGGCTTTTACCAAAGAAAAAACCTGGTCATAGATACTAAACTTAGAGTTGCGTCAGAACATGTAAAACCAAATGTACATGTGTGTGTGTGTGTATATATATATATGCACAATTGCATAAGAACGCTAAAAATATCGCACAACTCATTATCCTATATCCTGCAGTTATAGAAGTACTAAGATAACGTCTGATTATGTCAAACTACCATATATTTTAATAATAAATTTGCAAACCAATACCCACTATTTTTTACTAAAAGTTATTCTTAAAGCAGTCTATTTTAACATTATGTCATTATGGCATACAATAGTTATATACTTTTTTAATGTAGATAAACAAATATTGATAGCAGATATCATGATTTAAACCTTTTCATAAGGTTTAAAACTCTTTGCCATTTGAGTGAAAAACTACTAAGTTAATTGGCCTTAGCTTCCGTATCGGTTCAGCAAGCCTTTTCTTTATATTTCTAGAAAATGAGAAGAGAACGTCCTCAACGTGAGATTTTATCAACGCACTGTGTCTAAGGGCAACTCCAGTGGTAAGAAATTACGCCTTAATATTAAGCAAAACCTCTTCGATGTTCATATTACGCCTTAATATTAAGGCTAATATTATGTTTCCAATTCAGGATCCTGAATTGGAAACGTAATATTAAGGGGAATCCGGAAGCCTAATTAGTAGACGTCCAGATTTAAGAGCCTAATTAGTAGGCGCCCGGATCCTCTCCGCCCTTTTTTTTGTTTTTTTTTTGTATCAGGAGCCTATTTAATAGGCTTCTGATGTCAGGTGCCTATTAAATATGCGTCTATTAAATAGACGCCTGGCCATTGGAGTTTTTTTGTTAAATTCAACCCGTAATATTCAGCATTCTGAATATTACGGGTTGAATCTACTGAAGATGCCCTAAGTGAAGTATTTGGCCTTGCTTATATCTTTTATCCAACTTCCTTCATTTCCTACATTTAGAAAAAGACAGAAATATTCAAAGCAGAATACAATATACATAAAAACTGACATTATAACACTTATATAAGAGAGAATACAATAATTAAAAAGAAAACCGATGATCCATAAAGCAACCACCATAGTTAGTTATTACGACATCACTCTTTTCATTTTGATCAACAAAAGCTATAGACCTAAAGAGCCAAAAGCAAAAGGAAAAAACTGCACCACTGAAAATCACTCATCTCCAAACTCAGTTTGTTTACGGAACAACTTATAAAGAACAACGTTGCAAAGTTAGGCAAAAAGAAATAAAATAAATAGTTCAGATTGTCAGAAGAATCTCATATAATGGAATTTCGTGTGACTTGGACCTTAGGAACTGGTCTTCTCAAGCATCTCTTTTGTATATTCAGTAAAAGATATAACAAATATGTAAGAGGGAAATTGTATATGAGATTATATAGGCGAAGGAGAGCTAGGCATGTTTATTAATAGTAGTAACATCCTGGATTGATTAGTTTTTATAAAATTTTGACAAACTGACAATTTATAATCATCCTAAGAACTTGGAAAGAAAATATTCCCCAGTCAAGCAATTTCTAGCGCATACCAGTAATCTAGTTAAATTATGACTACAGGGATCAAACCATGACGGTGAAATGCTTCTAGCATAAATAAAACCATCGAAACCCTATAACAAAATGATTTAACTGAAGATTTGGTGGAGAAATAGATCTATATATTGTAGGATGGTAAATGGGTTTTGTTGGTAGTCTCTGCATAATATGCATGATTATAAATGTGAAAGAAAAAGTATATCCAGAAAACAGGATGTGGATAGTCAACATTTGTTAACTAATAATCAATTTAACTGGGTTAGCAAATAACTTACCAAAAATATATCAAACAACAATATGTGAATAGAGGTATTTGCATAGTACAGTTTGACAATGTCAAATCATATTGATGTAAATGAAGTTAGAAGTATTAATTACACGTAACTATAGCGGAAAAAATAAATATCATATTGCATAATTATGAATTCTGTTTTGAGTAAATTGGGCAAAAGGACAAAATTATTTTAAAATTAATTCTCTGGGCCACGACTTTTGATAATTGGGCTGAAGGACCCGCGGAATAAAATTAGAAAATAAAGCAAACCCGCTAAATTGATTTAGCATTTTCCTCTTTCCACATTCTATCATTTCATTTCTTCACTTGTTCAAAGTGAGTTAGGGTTTCGTCGAGAAAAAACAATTCGAAATCGAATTCAAATTCAATCGTCGAATGGAAAGTCGTCGTTTAAGGTCATCGTCATCAGAGAAATCTCCAAATTCGCCACCGAGAAAACAAACTAGGGCTTCGTCGAAACTATCACTATCAGCGATAAAGGCTAGAAAGACGATGGCGAAGGAGAAGGAAAAACGAGATCAGGTATAAGAATATTTTGACAAAATGAAACTTAATTACTTAAATTGAGTGTGTATAGTTGATGTAGCTGTAGTTATAAATTATGTACAGGTTAATTGGGGAAAACGAACAGAAATATATTATAAAATGCTAGATTACTTTAGGATTGATCTGTAGTGCATAATATACCAGTTTAATTTATCTGTATTTGGTGCTGAAAGTACTATGTTACCCTAGCATTATGGCATATTACCAGGCCCTTAACTAGTGAATGAAAGTGCTAAATTCACCTGTCATTACATGGCACGACTGAGCCGTTAACCAACATATGTAAATTACAGGTTGACCTAGCACTATAGCGAGTGGCCGAAACCTTTAAAAGTTTACAAAAGTGCTAGGTTAACCTGTCATTACATGGCACGACCGAGCCGTTAACCGACATATGTAAATGACAGGTTGACCTGGCACTATAGCGAGTGGCCAAAACCTTTACAAGTTTACAAAAGTGCTAGGTTAACCTGTCATTACATGGCACGACCGAGCCGTCAACCGACATATGTAAATGACAGGTTGACCTAGCACTATAGCGAGTGGCCGAAACCTTTACAAGTTTGCAAAAATGCTTGGTTAACCTGTCATTACATGGCACGACCAAGCCGTCAACCGACATATGTAAATGACAGGTTGACCTAGCACTATAGCGAGTGGCCGAAACCTTTACAAGTTTACAAAAAGTGCTAAATTAACCTGTCATTACATGGCACGACCGAGCCGTTAACCGACATATGTAAATGACAGGATGACCTAGCATTTTCATACAATTTTCAAGGGCTCGGCCACTGGCTGTAGTGCTAGGTTAACCTGTCATTTACATATGCCAGTTAACGGTTCGGTCGGGCCATGTAATGACAGGTTAATTTAGCACTTTTGTAAACTTGTAAAGGTTTCGGCCACTTGCTATAGTGCTAGGTCAACCTGTCATTTACATATGTCGGTTGACGGCTCGGTCGTGCCATGTAATGAAAGGTTAACCTAGCATTTTTGTAAACTTGTAAAGGTTTCGGCCACTCGCTATAGTGCTAGGTCAACCTGTCATTTACAAATGTCGGTTGACGGCTCGGTCGTGCCATGTAATGACAGGTTAACCTAGCATTTTTGTAAAGTTGTAAAGGTTTCGGCCACTCACTATAGTGCTAGGTCAACCTGTCATTTACATATGTCGGTTAACGGCTCGGTCATGCCATGTAATGACAGATTAACCTAGCACTTTTGTAAACATGTAAAGGTTTCGGCCACTCGCTATAGTGCTAGTTCAACCTGTCATTTACATAAGTCGGTTAAAGGCTCGGTCGTGCCATGTAATGACAGATTAACCTAGCACTTTTGTAAACTTGTAAAGGTTTCGGCCACTCGCTATCGTGCTAGGTCAACCTGTTATTTACGTATGTCGGTTGACGGCTCGGTCGTGCCATGTAATGACAGGTTAACCTAGCATTTTTGTAAACTTGTAAAGGTTTCGGCCACTCGCTATAGTGCTAGGTCAACCTGTCATTTACATATGTCGGTTAACGGCTCGGTCATGCCATGTAATGACAGGTTAACCTAGAACTTTTGTAAACTTGTAAAGGTTTCGGCCACTCGCTATAGTGCTAGGTCAACCTGTCATTTACATATGTCGGTTAATGGCTCGGTCGTGCCATGTAATGACAGGTTAATTTAGAACTTTTGTAAACTTGTAAAGGTTTCGGCCACTCGCTATAGTGCTAGGTCAACCTATCATTTACATATGTCGGTTGACGGCTCGGTCGTGCCATGTAATGGTAGGTTAACCTAGCATTTTTGTAAACTTGTAAAAGTTTCGGCCACTTGCTATAATGCTAGGTCAACCTGTCATTTACATATCTAGTATCACTGGTTAAAATTCTTGAAAAAAAAATGGTTTTTCAAGTAATCAATTAAATTTTCTAAAACTGACTCCTTTTTTTGAATTTATAAATGATTTTTTTTCAACTAACATTGGACCAAAGCAAATTATAAAATCTTCTAAAAATTTAGATGATTTAATAAGTTGTTATTCAGTTAAGGAGGAATGTTTTTCGATTGGGGGGGAAACAATTAAAATTATTTATGAAAGATATTTAATTAATTTTTGGTTTGCCTATGAGTGGGAAAAATATTTTTCCATTACCTAAAGTGTCTTTATCCTGCACTCCTGAAAACTGTCAAAGATTTGTTTCAAGAAATTTTATTAACATAGATCATATAACCAAAGATCTTGTTATTAAAAGAATAGAAATAGAAATTGAAAAAGAGATTCCAGAAGAGGAAAATGATTTGCCAAGATTTATTCTAATTCTTCTTTTTATAACATTTCTTTTCCCTGACAATCAAAGAATGCTCAACTGGGGTTATCTTCAATACACCGTTGATCCAAAAAAAAATGAATCAAATTTCTTGGCCTAAAAGTATTCATTATCATTTAACTAAATCATTAAATTTTTTCAAGGATAAACCAAGAAATATGTCTGGCTGTTCCATTCTTCTGCTGGTAAGAATAAATCAATGATAATTTATTCATTATAATATAGTATGATAATTTATTCTAACTAATATTTTGTTCTTTTTTTTAGTATTTTCTATGTGAACATGTGGATATACTTAAGCCAAGAAAAGACTGGATAAGCGGGGCTTCAAGATTTGCAAAATGGTCGCTTAACTTGATGAAAAACAACGTGTCAAAGGAAATCCTAGCCAATATGGATGGTAAAAAGGTATGATAATATTTTATTTTGTTAAAATTTTAATAATGCAACTGCTTTTGTAATTTTTTGTTTAATACTGGAAACACAGTAACTAACACTGATTAATATAAATGTTTTTCTCCTAGCATTATTTTAATTTTTTTTATTACAAAAAGTTGTTCAAAAAATGCTTAGCTTCTAACAGCATTTTGATTTTTAGTCGACCAGTCGACATGCTATTACAAAAATGCTAACCTCTCCTATCACTTTGATTTTTTTACTTAAGCAATTTGCTGTTAATAAAATGCTAAACTATCCTACCATTATAATAATTTTTCTACATAAACAAAACACTGTAAGTGAAATGCTAATTCTCCTAGCATAATGAAGTTTTTTTTTATTACAAAAAGTTGTTGAAAAAATGCTTAGCTTATAAAAGCATTTTGATTTTTAGTCGACCAGTGGACATGCTATTACAAAAATGCTAACCTCTCCTATCATTTTGATTTTTTTTTTATTTAAGCAATTTGCTGTTAATAAAATGCTAGATTGTCCCACCATTATAATAATTTTTTACATAAACAGAACACTGTCAGTGAAATGCTAATTCTCCTAGCATAATGAAGTTTTTTTTTTTTTTTTTTTTTTTTTTTGGATTACAAAAAGTTGTTCAAAAAATGCTTAGCTTCTAAAAGAATTTTAATTTTTAGTCAACCAGTCGACATGCTATTATAAAAATGCTAACCTCTCCTATCATTTTGATTTTTTTATTTAAGCAATTTGCTGTTAATAAAATGCTAGACTATCCTACCATTATAATAATTTTTCTACATAAACAAAACACTGTAAATGAAATGCTAATTCTCCTAGTATAATGAAGTTTTTTTTTTTTTTGATAACAAAAAGTTATTCAAAAAATGCTTAGCTTCTAAAAGCATTTTGATTTTTAATCAACCAGTCGACATGCTATTACAAAAATGCTAACCTCTCCTATCATTTTGATATTTTTATTTAAGCAATTTGCTGTTAATAAAATGCTAAACCATCATACCATTATAACATTTTTTTACATAAACAGAACACTGTCAGTGAAATGCTAATTCTCCTAGCATAATGAAGTTTTTTTTTTGGATTACAAAAAGTTGTTCAAAAAATGCTTAGCTTCTAAAAGCATTTTAATTTTTAGTCAACCAGTCGACATGCTATTACAAAACTGCTAACCTCTCCTATCATTTTGATTTTTTTTATTTAAGCAATTTGCTGTTAATAAAATGCTAAACTATCCTACCATTATAATAATTTTTCTACATAAACAAAACACTGTAAGTGAAATGCTAATTCTCCTAGCATAATGAAGTTTTTTTTTTTTTTTTTTTTTTTGATAACAAAAAGTTGTTAAAAAAATGCTTAGCTTCTAAAAGCATTTTGATTTTTAATCAACCAGTCGACATGCTATTACAAAAATGCTAACCTCTCCTATCATTTTGATTTTTTTTATTTAAGCAATTTGCTGTTAATAAAATGCTAAACCATCGTACGATTAGAACAATTTTTTACATAAACAGAACACTGTCAGTGAAATGCTAATTCTCCTAACATTATTAATTTTTTGGTGTAATTAATATGGTTATTGGAAAATACTAAATTCTGGAAGCATTTCAACAATGCACTTAGTTTTGTAACAATCCCTTTATCACTCAAAACTTAGTAATCGTATTTCAGTAAGTAATTATATTTTTTTTCATGTACACATATTAATATACTAGAACATCCTAGCACTTCAAAATATTATAAATGATATATGAATTTATGACTGAAAAATTCTTATGTTCGCCTATTACAGATTTCACTTGGAATTAAGAAAATAACATCTAAAGAGAAGATGTTACTTGATGAATCGAAGAACAAAGCACTTATGCAAACAAAAGAGATTACGAGTGAAGGTGAAGATGAAGAGTTAGGAGTTGATGAAAAAGACAGGCAAATCGAAATGCAAAATTTCCAAATTAGACAATTAGAAAAAAAATTGAAGGATGTGAAAACAAAGATGGAGAAAGAAAAGCAGCTGAGGAAAAAAAGAGAAGAAGAATTAGTTCAAAAAGAAAAAGAAATTAGCATGCTAAAATCAGTGCTCCAAGAATCTGATAAGGAACAACGAAATCTGATTATTCAGAAGTTTATAGAGCAACTTACCCCTCCTTCTTTCGACCTTCTAAGCACACCAGATAATGAGCATCAGGAAGATAACGCAACTCAGGAAGATAATGCGACTCAGGAAGATAATGAGACTCGGGAAGATAACGAGACTCAAGAAGATAATGAGACTCAGGAAGAGTACAAAAAAGTGGAAAACACAGAAGAGAAGGATGTGAGAAGAAGAAGCCAGCGGCTTAAAAAAGTAATACCAAGTTCAATGATTGAAAGATTAAAAAGGGAAAAAGAGGAAGCCAAACGTTGATTCTCAATTTCAATATAAAGTAGTACACTGCAAAAAAACCAAATACGATGAAAAAGACAGTGGAATGTTGGAGGAAAAAAATGATGAAATAGAAAATGAGAATGAAGAAGAAAGTGAAGAGAATAAAAGAGAAGATAAAACACATGATGAAGAGAATGAAGATGAAGGTGAAGAAGAGGAGAATAAAAAAGATGTAACCGATGGTGAAGTAAATATTGAAAATACAAGCAATGAAGATGAGGATGAATATGAAGATGAAGCTAAGGATGAAGATGGAAGTGACGAAAGTGATACAAAATTCGAAGAAACTAAAAAAGAAAAAGAACTGGTCGAAGAAGAGAAAGAAGAATCCAGTACAGATGATGAAGCTCAAGATGTAGAACCTATGGATGTTGACAAATATTCTCCAAGAAAGAAAGTACATCGCCAAAGAAATGTTTTAAAGAGTCTGATATTACAACTCCTAGATACTCACAAACAAAACACAATCAGGGCATTCTTCGCATGCGCAGACAAAACAAAGAAAGTTTTTTGTACTTGTTAAAATCTGAATTTCTTTAAATGAATCTGTGATATTTTTTTTTAAATTAAAATATAAATATAGCACGATAGCATGGCAAAATGATGATACTGAAAGAGGAGGGATAACAATTGTACAGTCCATGCTAGAAGAACTGCTATTTGAAGAATTTACAGATGGTCAGGTAAATGTAAATTGTAATAGGTATTTTTTTAATTATTAAGCAATATTCGGTTCCTAAGATACTAACTTGTAGCATTGTGATTGTTATTTTTTAAAATTCTAGCCTTCACTAGCCTTTTGGAATTTTTTTTATAAACCATTATGTTGTTCCAAAAAAGACTTTTTTCCGCTACCATTATGATCACTTTTTAAATAAACAACAATGTTTGTGAAATGCTAATTCTCCTAGCATTATGATTTTTTTTAATAACATGGTGATTGAAAAATACTAAATTCTGCTAGCATTATAATGAAATTTATGATAATACAAAATGTTGTTCAAAAAATGCTAGCTTCTACCAACATTTTGATTTTTAATTGAGTAGTCAACATGCTATTACAAAATGATAAACTCTCCTATCATTTTAATTTTTATATCAGACAACATACTGGTAATAAAATGCTATCTCCCCCTAGCATTATTTATATACAATGCAACATCCTGGTAACAAATTTATATAGAAGCAAATTCCATGTTAAAATAATATACTAAGCTAACATTATTTTTATAATGCAGGTTATTGACTGGTTTACTTCAAATGCAAATACATATGAACACAACTACATATTCAGTACAATCATGACGGTAAACAAAACTTTTACTTTAAAATTGTAAATATCAGAAACAAATTAATATTTTTAATGTTTATTTGCAGCATGCCATACAAACAGATGTTGAAAATGTTGTTCATACATTGGTTAACCCAATGGTCCAAAAAATTGTCAAAGACGAAGTTGCAGAAACCATATTCTTTCCCTTGCATTACATCAACCATTGGACTTTACTAACTTTGGACTATGTTAAAATGCAATGGAACCACTATGATTCATTGAGGCCCAGAAGATCAACCTCTATATCAAATAAACACTATAAGGAAGCGCTGAAGATGGTAAGATTGTTATTATCATATATAAATATATATTTGGATGTAAATTGAAAAAAAACTATGTATTTTTTTCTGATACAGAGAAAAAAGATTGAAATGATCATCTATGAGAAATTGGCTGAAAACAACATTATAAACAAAAATATTGGAACAAAGCCGATGAAACAGCCACAATGCCCACAACAAGATTTCGACTCGTAAGTAAATATTAACAGTTTTTTTTAATAGATACTAAATGCTCAAACCATTATATTTTTGTACCAATACTGCCTTTTACCAAATAATCATCAGTTCATATTCTGCGACTGACAAACTAAATAAAATCATCAGTTCATTCTATTATGCAATAGTTTACTTGAGGGGAAAGTTGATGTACCATGCAATAATGTTTCATTTCATAAAATCCTAGGAAAATAAAATATAAACCGGAGAAATTGAACGATATTCGACGATTATGTGTTCCTTCCTAGAAATTGGATAATATTTGAACACAACACATGGTTTTTGCCAAATATTCCGTTGGCAAAAAGCTAAATGATCATACCATTGCATTTCTTATACCAGTCCTTATTTATTTATTATTTTGCAGTTGCGACTGTGCATTATTTATGATGAAATTCATCGAAAAATTGGACAGAGACAAAAATCTACCACAGGAATATAAAAAGGAAGATATCAGTCTTCTCCGTGCTAACACAGTGTTCAACATATTGAATGACCCACCAAGAAGTTGGGATATTATGAGTTACTGTGCAAACTCGTCCCCAGAAGAAATTGAAAACGTTGTGAAGAAGAAAGAACATGAACGAAGGAAACACTGAATTGTTGATGTAGCGCCTATTTTAATTCAATTTGAATTTGCTGTTTAGACATTTAGTTGCTAATTGTAATTGAGTTTTAGTAATTTGAATTGATGTTAAAGTAGTGGCTGAACCTGGATTAAAAAATTATGGTACAGACATAATTGTACCTGTACAAATTTCATACCTACACGTGGTTAATTGCTCTGTTTTAATTTCATACATAGTAGTTGAAGCTGAATTGATTGGACTTGCTGTTTTAATGAAAATTCAGGTTGTAGCCTGTTATTCAGATTGGCTTATGTCTGATGTTTTTGTGCAATAAGAATTTTGGGAAAATTGTTGTTTTTTGGCAACTGTATATTGGCTTTTTGAGATCTTTGTGATGGTTTGGTGATTACTGTTATACGAATGTGTTGAGTTATGCTTGTCTTTGAGATCTTTGTGATCATTTGGCTTTTTGAGATCTTTGTGATGGTTTGGTGGTTACTGCTATGTGTATGTGATGGTTTGGTGGTTACTATTATGCTTATGGTTTGGTGGTTACTGTTATGTGTTACTGTTCGATCAACCATTATGTATATGGGTTGGGTTATGTCTGATGTTCTGTGATGAAATGTATAAATTAAAATGCTGTAAACAAATAACATTATTGTAAATAATTGTTTAGGCATACCAATCTAAAATAAAAATAAATTATTTAATCAACATAACCATAAATGAATCTACTGTATCCTAAATTAAAAACGCTATAACAAATAACATTTTTATAACTAATTGTTTATGCAAATCAATGTAAAATAAAAATAAATTATTTAAACAAAATAACCATAAATGAATCTATAACCAAAATATTTCATTCAACCGACCAAGCCCAGAAACGCAAACGAAATTTAGACTCCAAGTTCAATCGGGTACGTATGGATATAAAAGAAGACAATATTCAAAACTTAATTAGATACCCATGCAAATAAATATACACTAAACAAAAAAAAACGATTGTAAAGGACAACCAAATTCAAACCTAACCGAGTACATACGAGATTCGAATGACAGCAGGACCCAACCCTAATCAAGCACCTTTTAAAACCAATTTATACCGAGAATATATTGGTTAACCAAACAATATAAAAGATTGTGAAGGACGACCGGACGGAACCCTAAGCCAAAACCTCTGAAAACCAATTTATACCGAAAACATAATGGTTAATCGAACAATATAAATGATTGTAAAGGACATTTAGATTTAAACCTAAGCAGGTACTTACGAGACTCAACGGACGGCCAGACTCAAGCTTCGTCATGTACTTTTCAAAACTAAACTATACCGAAAACAAATTAGTTAACCGAACAATTTAAATGGTTGTAAAGAACATCCGGACTCAAACCTAAGCGAGTATTTACGAAATTCAAAGGACATCCAAACTCAAGCTTAATTGGGTACCGTTGATAACCAATCTATACCAAAAATATATTGGTTGATCGAACAATCTTATTAATTTTAAAGTACGACTAGATTCAAACCTAAGCGAGTACTTATGAGATTCAAAAGATTGATGGACTCAAGCCTAAGCTGATACCATTGACATATCTAGACGCAAGGCCTAATCGATTAGTTCAACAACGATTCTGCACCCAGTATGGATTGCTTAACCGAGCGGGTACAATGACACATAAAACACATCTGCACCCAAGGCCTAATCGGGTACCTATGACACGTAAAAGACTTCTAGATGCAAGGCCTAATCGGGTACCGCAGCAATGATTCTGCACCCAGTAAGGATTGTTTAACCGAGCGGGTACCCATGACACGTAAACGACATTTAGACACAAGGCCTAATCAGGTACCTATGACACATAAAAAGCTTCCGAACACAAGGCCTAATCGGGTCGTTCAACAACGATTCTGCACCCAGTAGGGATTGTTTAACCGGGCGGGTACCCATGATACATAAAAGACATTCAGACACAAGGCCTAATCGGATACCTATGACATGTAAAAAGCTTCCGGACGAAAGGCCTAATTGGGTTGTTCAGCAACGATTCTGCACCCAATATGGATTGCTTAACCGAGCGGGTACAATGGCACGTAAAACACATCCGCACCCAAGGCCTAATTGGGTACCTATGACATGTAAAAGACTTCTAGATGCAAGGCTTAATCAGGTACTCCTGCAATGATTCTACACCCAGTAGGGATTGTTTAACCGAGCGGGTACCCATGAAACGTAAAAGACATTTAGACACAATGTAAAAACCCGTAACTTCCCCGGTGAGGAAAGCGCGGATAGTTCGAGAACAAGCCACAACAAAACGTAGACGGAAGAACATTTCATTATATATTACAACAATGTATCAGAATACAAGAATATACAGAGTATAAATGAATACTACACAGAAATATCAGAGATTTAAATTACATTTAAACACATCGCAGCGGAAAATAATACAATACACAACTAGAAAGAGATATACGGATACAAAGCTTTCCGGATATCGTTCCAGCTGTAAACCAGGATCCTGTGAATATAAATCTGCAAAACCAAAACTACTAGCTGCCCGTGTCAAAATAAGGGCACCCAGAGTTTAGGTTAAAACAATAAACTCCAGGTCAGTCATGTGACTGGTGTGAGAAATAAAACAGTTATAAATCTTTATTTTAAAATTAGGTAAATCAAGGGACCACGCCGTATAACACGGAACGGGTTTCCTCCCAAGAATACCTGTGCATAAAACAAACAACGCAATGCTAAATAAAGAAAAATGAAGTTGTTATAAGAACCAGGTCCTATCACACAATGCAACGCAAGCCGGGGGATAGGGTTTTCCCTTATAGCAGCCAAAGAATGCTTGATACGTTTTAAAACAAATCATTTGATACTATTATCAGTGTATAGTGTATAAAACAATCTTCGAATCATAAGTATCAATCATAGGCGGCATGGGTACCATATATCATGTCGCCATACTAGGCTCTACAAATAAAACCGCAAAGGTCACGTATTTGGAAATTGGATTTCCTCCTATGAACCGAGGCAAAAGATAGTCCTCAACCGATTCGAGACGCTCTAGCCCGCCCCTCAGGTCCCAGACTCAGATGGGCCCTTGGATCCTCAGGGCCAGTCCACCGATGTGGATTAAACTTAAACCCTGAACATGCGTTTCCCCGCCCTATGGGGCGTAAATGAACCAACGAATGACTCCATCGGACCCGGATCGTCCGATCAAACCGAGGCGCCTCGCAACAGCAACAACCACATAAGTCAAACTCGTCAGGGCGTGTAAAACCACTGACGCCACTTCTAGCTAGAAAGAAACGCATGCCCTCCCTAACGTCCTCTCCCGTTTTTGGTTCATACCGGGTGTGAAGCTCGCGAATCAACGTTACACAAAGCTATGCCACAAAGGCCGTGCTTTGATCATCAACCACAAGACTTTGCTTTTCAACAGAAGCCTTGATCATTTGCCACTTAGGCATGCCACATAGGCAATTCACTCCATGCGTTTGATATCCATCAATATATAACCCCTGAGCTCGTACGTCTCAGAGAAGGGCGTTAAGCAAGAGAATAAATTCTCCGCCGCCAAACAGATATATATTTAATATAGATCAATCACACGGACTAAAATCCAATGTCAGACACACAGTCCATTTACAAGTCCGTTCTGGGTCAGAACGAAACCGGAGGCACCTAGTACCCCACATATCCATCAATCTCCAATTACGTCTGGACGATCACTAACTGTTTCCATCTTCTTGGGTGTACATCCCAATCAAGATCATCAGTAATTATCCAAACGACGTGAAGACTTCCGGTCTTCGACCACCGTCTTCATCTTCGACTTATCGTCGTATCAGTTATTCAGAATGGGATAAACCTGGTCTTTCCGAATAATTCGCGTATATTTTAAATAAGTGTTACACAAACACAACATACGCCTCATTCCAATTCATCAGTCACTAACCGTACATTAATCAAGAGATTAATTCCCCAAATATTAATCCCGAAGGCCGAAACCAACATCAGATCAATATCCAGAAAACCATTCTGCTTAGCTAATCGACAATTAGTTTCTAAATTTCACATTCATAGGGAAAGGTTCCCATTAATTTTATCCAAGATAAATTCCTTGAATTTATTCATTAATCTTCTTTTGAATTTCGATTCAACTAGTCGGGATTAACGAACCTTACTGAAGTAATCATTTGTTTTAATTTCCCAATCCCAACCTATTCATCCCATGAAGTAAAACTGATAATACTTCATATCTAACACCACGGTGTTATCGGTAAATTTAATTACCATTTCACGTTCAAATCTAATTAAAGATTTAACTATCGCCTGGAGCAAAACTGGGGATACTCCATTCTCGATCATTTCAATCTAATTAAAGATTCATTAAAACTACACTTAGTTTTAATCTTTAACTGGGTTAAAGAATCAATGTCATTTAAAACACGGCCCACAATAAACCCAAAATCACATTCATTAATTATTGGGTTAAAGAACAAGTGTTATTTAAAACATTGTTCACGATAAACCCAAAAATCAATACCAATTCAATTCCATTTAAATATCATTTAATTGGTACCCTTCATTAAATCCAAATAAAAAGATTTAATCCTTTCTCAACTGGGCTTAAGAACAGTGTTAATGAAGACACCATTCATGACAAACCCAAATCACATTTGATATTAAACTCAAGGCTCTGAATAGAAAATATATCGTCTTATATTCAATATCAAATTTTACGACCAACAAATATCGTATTGGAAATAACGATATATATATATCTTTCAAATTTCCATAACAATATCTGTATAATCACGAAATCCAACATTGAAATATTCTGAAGACAATTTTGATTCAAACCCATTCCAATGCAATCATTGGAAATTCTGGTTATTTTCAAAACCATTTCAAATCCAATTTATTTATTTAAAAATAAATAGAATTATAATTCTAGTTCAAAATTAGTTCATTTCGATAAAAATCTATTTTTATCTTTTCAAATATGGAGTTTTTCATCCCAATTCTTTCTAAATCATTTCTTATGATTTTACATAAATTATTACTATTTTTAATAATTTTATCAAGGCCCGTACAGTCGATTTCCATCAACGGCCATCGAACTGCACTTACAGCGACCTTTTCCAAATTTGATTTGGACATAATTTCAAATCCAACCGTTAGATTTCTAATTTCTAATATTCGTCAGAAAGCTCTTTTCGATACGAACCAACGGTTCCGGTTTCAGGAGAATCCGACGGTCGGATCTCCCGTAATCTCCGTTTGAAATAAATGGTTGAAATTCGCGAACTGTCGCGGCGCGGCGTGTTCTATTCAGGCCATTATATTATATATATAATATATATAATATATATTTCGTCGATTTCTATTTAAAACGAATTATATAGATAGTTTTGAATTAGTTTCAAAAACATTTTCAACTTCCATTTCAATTCAAATCCAAATTGAATTCTTCCTTATAAACTCGTTTTAAAATTCATTTCTATTCAATTCAAATTTCAATTCAATTTGAATTCATTTCAATTTGAATTCATTTCAATTCGGTTTCAATTCAATTCGAATTCATTTTCCATTCGATTCGAATTCGTTTTCAATTCAATTCGAATTCGTTTTCAATTCAATTCAAATTGGTTTTCTATTCAATTCAAATTTGGTTTTCCATTCGATTCAATTCAAATTAAATTTCATTTCAAAATATCCGATTTTGAAATCACTTTTCAATATTCGTTTTAAAATGAATAAAATCGATATAAATATCGTTCACGTCAAAATGGCGTCAATCTAATCGACACGGCTTCATATATTGATATTTTCAAATATTCCATTTCGAATATTTCTATTTCAAATATTTCTATTTCAAATATTCTATTTCAAATATTTCTATTTCAAATATTCTATTTCAAATATTCTTTTCAAATATTCTTTTCAAATATCTCTATTTCAAATATTCTATTTCAAATATTCTATTCAAATATCTCTATTTCAAATATTCTATTTCAAATATTCTATTTCAAATATTTCTTTTTCTAAACTGGAATGAGGCCCAATCAATTACCGTATAATGTTAATTATATGGATTTTCTACAACACATGTATATATCAACAACGATGAATAATCAACCATCATCCAAAGTGCATTTTACACTGTATAAGCATCAAATATAAATATTCAACGCTTATAACAGTCTGTCAATCAATCGATCGACATACAACTAAACAATCAGGATTAGTGTACGTCAAATATCATCTCAATACCCGTGTGGGGTTTCAAACAATCAAACACAGATTTTATTTGTGCAGTTGGGCGATGTGTAAAATTTATCGACCCAATCAATGTCCTTCAAATAGGTGTACATCAACAAACCGTCCGGTTTGTAAATGAATATTTATTTATTCACATCACGTTAAAAATTATATTTTTAACGATAAAATATTTTATTTTAACATATGAATTTCTATTCAGTTCATTTATTAAATAAAATGCTATCTTTATTTTTCTAACTTATTTTAGAAAATTTCGGCGGCATAACGGCACGATACTAGAAATGGGACGAGGCCTAGCCTTATCCCCGATCTAGTGAAGGCCCACGCCATTCACACATCAATCAAATCCATTCATTTCACCAAACAATTCAGTTTCAATCACGTAATCTAACAAATTTTTTTTTTTGCAATCAAACAAACAAGTCCATGGTCTGTGGACGATTGTGTCGGGTGCTACTAAACACCGTCTGCATCCTAGTATATATATAACTAGAAAATGAAATTGAAAGGTGAGAAATTCTCACCAATAGCTATCCAATCATCTTGACTCTTCGTTGATAGAAATCTTCATCGTTATCGCATTTTTGTCATCTTCGTTGCCCGTATTCCCTACATATGTAAAAATCGAATTTTTACTTTGCTATTCAATATATAAAAATCGAATTTTTACTTCGCTATTCAATATAAAAATCTCGCCTTTTCAAATATAAAGATTTCGCTTTTTCAAATAGAAAGATTTTATTTTTATATTCTCTATTATAAAGAAATTTTATTTTCAATACACTACTTTTTTTAAAATAGTATTTTCATATCTTTTACCATATAAATATCATATTTTTAATATCTCTATATTATAAACTTTATATTCTTGACTTCTCTATGATATAAAAATTATATTGTTAATATCTCTACATTATAAATTTTATATTCTAAAAATATAACTTTCCTTTTATATCTTAAAATAAAATCAGTTTTTAAACCTAATAAAAATCACTTTTTAAACCTTTAAAAAAAATCAAAGGGACTCACCGTTGGAAGGGATTTCAGAATCGTCGGCGATGGATGGACAGGGCGGCGGCGCTGTGGCGGTGGTCAGCTATAAAGGGGCGACGGGTCTCGTTAGTAGAGGGGAGGAGAAGATGAGGGGCGGTCGGCTGGGGGAGCTTCGCCAGGGCTTGGTGGCGTGCGAGGAGGTGATCTGGGGGAGGTCGGCGGTTGGTGGTGCCAGGATGAGGGGTCTCGTCGGCTTCAACTCGCGACTGGAGGGGGTCTGTAGCGGAGCGCCTACGAAGGAGGGGAGAGTATCGACGAGGGGGGGTCTGGCTAGGGGCGGCGCCTTCTGGTGGCTGAGCGGCGGATCGAGATCGCCTTCTTTTTTTTGTTTCGATCTGATTTAGGTTTTAAGCAGGGGGGGCCCAGAGATATTATATAGAAATATATATAATTATTTATTTAATTCAATTCACTAAAAGGTAACTTTTTCTTTCGAACTCAGAATCGAACCCACCGACTGTCGTCACTAGCGTATTACCCCCATTCCAAACACAATGGGATATGTTTCGTAAGCCAATTCCCTCATTTCGATCAGTTTCCATCAAAATCAACATATAACCCTATATATTGAATTTGAACGCGCATTTCAATTTACTGGGGTCATATATGAACTCTAAAAATTCTCGAAAAATATCTTCTAGCTTCGTATTGACGATACGGTCCTAACAAAACTGGTTTCGTTGAATTCTGAGACCGTTGGAAAAATGGCCAATTTCCAGTCGATTAAAATCAACTGAAACTGGTCAAACGCGTATTCCCTTGCCACGCTTACATATCGATTCGAAAAATTATGAAATTTGAAACTTAGCAATAACTTGACATCACGGACCCAACAAAAGTGGTTTCGTCGAAATCCGAGGTCATTTGCAAAATGTCCATTTTAAGGGCCTGAATTCCATAGCGACTATTCAGAATTTTCAACTGGACATATCTTTTGATTCCCGCTATAAAATTTCGATTTGTCGGATTCGTTGGAAAGATATTCTCAATTAGGTTCTATTATTTTTGGTTTCACTAAAATCCGGATTGTTTTGCACCCAGTACATTCAATTGAAGTTTGAAATCGAATTATCGAACTACCGCGCCATTTTCAATTCTATTTATAATTATAAATAATTATTTATATTCTAACGACGACGTATATAATATATACGTTCTGATTATATTCAAAATAAATTTCTCGTCGATATTATTTAAAATAATTCATTTTAAATATCCAAAATTCGCTAAAATTGCCAAAATAAAAATTTTAAACTGGCCCGGATTTTCCGGGTTATTACAATCTCCCCCACTTAAAACTTTTCGTCCCCGAAAAGGAACAAAGTCGAAAGTGGTTTGATTAATCAACACTACGTTCGATCTGGCTTCCATTCTCCAACTTTTCAGTTTCTGAGAATTTTCAAATTTTCAAAAATTTGGCTAACACCCTAAATTTTTGAAAAATTTCGCCATAACCTCCCCTGCACCGGGAGCCACGGGAAAATCCCGAAATTGCCATATAGGCCTTCTGATCTCAAAAAGAAAAAGAAAAAGCCAATCGGCTCATAAAATCATCATCACCCAAACAAAACATTAAATTATATAGTAAACATGTACCTATTTGTCGGGCAAACAAATTTTATTCTCTGCTCTAGCCTCCTTGCTATGACCTGTTCAATGTAAGCACATGTATATGCAAGCAAATGCGACCAATTTTCAATATAATTCAATATGTGATTCAATTAGGCTAATTGGCTAAAAATTAGCAAACAAATAAACAAACAACACAAACATCAATCTATTAGTGAATTAGAGTTTCAAATTCATAATTTTGATACATATACAAAAATCATGTTTTTGATGCCAAATCACAACAATAGGCCTTATCTAATTTTTGGTTCTCACACCAGTCAATAGGAAATATATAGATATTACACGTTCGTCACTCGAATATAAATTCTGATGATGATATATCAATCATCAGAATCACCCCCGGGCGACTAGAGTGTAATTCTATATCTATCCAGTATATTAAAACTTTAAATACACGTTTGCAAGGCGTATATGCAAAATCTTTATATACTGGACTGTCCTAATCTATACAAATAAATAATCAAATACGAATAATTGATTTAAATTTTCAAAACAAAATTCGTTTTCATTTTTAAAAATATACTCTTCACACTCGTTCTAGGATACTACTGATCCTATCTCTAACGAGTCATTCCCATTGGATTTTACTAGTCCAATATCTGATGAATTCTTTTGTACGGTTCTAATGTGCCTTGTTCTCTGAGCTTTGTAAACCAAAGCTCTGATACCAACTGTAAAAACCTGTAACTTCCCCGGTGAGGAAAGCGCGGATAGTTCGAGAACAAGCCACAACAAAACGTAGACGGAAGAACATTTCATTGTATATTACAACAATGCATCAGAATACAAGAATATACAGAGTATAAATGAATACTACACAGAAATATCAGAGATTTAAATTACATTTAAACACATCGCAGCGGAAAATAATACAATACACAACTAGAAAGAGATATACGGATACAAAGCTTTCCGGATATCGTTCCAGCTGTAAACCAGGATCCTGTGAATATAAATCTGCAAAACCAAAACTACTAGCTGCCCATGTCAAAATAAGGGCACCTAGAGTTTAGGTTAAAACAATAAACTCCAGGTCAGTCATGTGACTGGTGTGAGAACTAAAACAGTTATAAATATTAATTTTAAAATTAGGTAAATCAAGGGACCACGCCGTATAACACGGAACGGATTTCCTCCCAAGAATACCAGTGCATAAAACAAACAACGCAATGCTAAATAAAGAAAAATGAAGCTATTATAAGACCCAGGTCCTATCACACAATGCAACGCAAGCCGGGGGATAGGGTTTTCCCTTATAGCAGCCAAAGAATGCTTGATACGTTTTAAAACAAATCATTTGATACTATTATCAGTGTATAGTGTATAAAACAATCTTCGAATCAGAAGTATCAATCATAGGCGGCATGGGTACCATATATCATGTCGCCATACTAGGCTCTACAAATAAAACCGCAAAGGTCACGTATTTGGAAATTGGATTTCCTCCTATGAACCGAGGCAAAAGATAGTCCTCAACCGATTCGAGACGCTCTAGCCCGCCCCTCAGGACCCAGACTCAGTTGGGCCCTTGGATCCTCAGGGCCAGTCCACCGATGTGGATTAAACTTATACCCTGAATATGCGTTTCCCCACCTTATGGGGCGTAAATGAGCCAACGAATGACTCCACCGGACCCGGATCGTCCGATCAAACCGAGGCGCCTCGCAACAGCAACAACCACATAAGTCAAACTCGTCAGGGCGTGTAAAACCACTGACGCCACTTCTAGCTAGAAAGAAACGCATGCCCTCCCTGACGTCCTCTCCCGTTTTTGGTTCATACCGGGTGTGAAGCTCGCGAATCAACGTTACACAAAGCTATGCCACAAAGGCCGTGCTTTGATCATCAACCACAAGACTTTGCTTTTTAACAGAAGCCTTGATCATTTGCCACTTAGGCATGCCACATAGGCAATTCACTCCATGCGTTTGATATCCATCAATATATAACCCCTGAGCTCGTACGTCTCAGAGAAGGGCGTTAAGCAAGAGAATAAATTCTCCACCTCCAAACAGATATATATTTAATAGAGATCAATCACACGGACTAAAATCCAATGTCAAACACACAGTCCATTTACAAGTTCGTTCTAGGTCTGAACGAAACCGGAGGCACCTAGTACCCCGCATATCCATCAATCTCCAAGTACGTCTGGACGATCACTAACTGTTTCCATCTTCTTGGGTGTACATCCCAATCAAGATCATCAGTAATTATCCAAACGACGTGAAGACTTCCGGTCTTCGACCACCGTCTTCATCTTCGACTTATCGTCGTATCAGTTATTCAGAATGGGATAAACCTGGTCTTTCTGAATAATTCGCGTATATTTTAAATAAGTGTTACACAAACACAACATACGCCTCATTCCAATTCATCAGTCACTAACCGTACATTAATCAAGAGATTAATTCCCCAAATATTAATCCCGAAGGCCGAAACCAACATCAGATCAATATCCAGAAAACCATTCTGCTTAGCTAATCGACAATTAGTTTCTAAATTTCACATTCATATGGAAAGGTTCCCATTAATTTTATCCAAGATAAATTCCTTGAATTTATTCATTAATCTTCTTTTGAATTTCGATTCAACTAGTCGGGATTAACGAACCTTACTGAAGTAATCATTTGTTTTAATTTCCCAATCCCAACCTATTCATCCCATGAAGTAAAACTGATAATACTTCATATCTAACACCACGTTGTTATCGGTAAATTTAATTACCATTTCACGTTCAAATCTAATTAAAGATTTAACTATCGCCTGGAGCAAAACTGGTGATACTCCATTCTCGATCGTTTCAATCTAATTAAAGATTCATTAAAACTCCACTTAGTTTTAATCTTTAACTGGGTTAAAGAATCAATGTCATTTAAAACACGACCCACAATAACCCAAAATCACATTCATTAATTATCGGGTTAAAGAACAAGTGTTATTTAAAACACTGTTCACGATAAACCCAAAAATCAATACCAATTCAATTACAATTAAATATCATTTAATTGGTACCCTTCATTAAATCCAAATTAAAAGATTTAATCCTTTCTCAACTGGGCTTAAGAACAGTGTTAATGAAGACACCATTCACGACAAACCCAAATCACATTTGATATTAAACATAAGGCTCTGAATAGAAAATATATCGTCTTATATTCAATATCAAATTTTATGACCAACAAACATCGTATTGGAAATAACGATATATATATATCTTTCAAATTTCCATAACAATATCTGTATAATCACGAAATCCAACATCGAAATATTCCGAAGACAATTTCGATTCAAACCCATTCCAATGCAATCATTGGAAATTCTGGTTATTTTCAAAACCATTTCAAATCCAATTTATTTATTTAAAAATAAATAGAATTATAATTCTAGTTCAAAATTAGTTCATTTCGATAAAAATCTATTTTTATCTTTTCAAATATGGATTTTTTCATCCCAATTCTTTCTAAATCATTTCTTATGATTTTACATAAATTATTACTATTTTTAATAATTTTATCAAGGCCCGTACAGTCGATTTCCATCAACGGCCATCGAACTGCACTTACAGCGACCTTTTCCAAATTTGATTTGGACATAATTTCAAATCCAACCGTTAGATTTCTAATTTCTAATATTCGTCAGAAAGCTCTTTTCGATACGAACCCAACGGTTCCGGTTTCAGGAGAATCCGACGGTCGGATCTCACGTAATGTCCGTTTGAAATAAATGGTCGAAATTCGCGAACTTTCGCGGCGCGGCGCGTTCTATTCAGGCCATTATATTATATATATAATATATATAATATATATTTCGTCGATTTCTATTTAAAACGAATTATATAGATAGTTTTGAATTAGTTTCAAAAACATTTTCAACTTCCATTTCAATTCAAATCCAAATTGAATTCTTCCTTATAAACTCGTTTTAAAATTCATTTCTATTCAATTCAAATTTCAATTCAATTTGAATTCATTTCAATTCGGTTTCAATTCAATTCGAATTCGTTTTCCATTCGATTCGAATTCGTTTTCAATTCAATTCGAATTTGTTTTCAATTCAATTCAAATTGGTTTTTTATTCAATTCAAATTTGGTTTTCCATTCGATTCAATTCAAATTAAATTTCATTTCAAAATATCCGATTTTGAAATCACTTTTCAATATTCGTTTTAAAATGAATAAAATCGATATAAATATCGTTCACGTCAAAATGGCGTCAATCTAATCGACATGGCTTCATATATTGATATTTTCAAATATTCCATTTCGAATATTTCTATTTCAAATATTTCTATTTCAAATATTCTATTTCAAATATTTCTATTTCAAATATTCTATTTCAAATATTCTTTTCAAATATCTCTATTTCAAATATTCTATTTCAAATATTCTATTCAAATATCTCTATTTCAAATATTCTATTTCAAATATTCTATTTCAAATATTTCTTTTTCTAAACTGGAATGAGGCCCCAATCAATTACCGTATAATGTTAATTATATGGATTTTCTACAACACATCTATATATCAACAACGATGAATAATCAACCATCATCCAAAGTGCATTCTACACTGTATAAGCATCAAATATAAATATTCAACGCTTATAACAGTCTGTCAATCAATCGATCGACATACAACTAAACAATCGGGATTAGTGTACGTCAAATATCATCCCAATACCCGTGTGGGGTTTCAAACAATCAAACACAGATTTTATTTGTGCAGTTGGGCGATGTGTAAAATTTATCGACCCAATCAATGTTCTTCAAATAGGTGTACATCAACAAACCGTCCGGTTTGTAAATGAATATTTATTTATTCACATCACGTTAAAAATTATATTTTTAACGATAAAATATTTTATTTTAACATATGAATTTCTATTCAGTTCATTTATTAAATAAAATGCTATCTTTATTTTTCTAACTTATTTTAGAAAATTTCGGCGGCATAACGGCACGATACTAGAAACGGGACGAGGCCTAGCCTTATCCCCGGTCTAGTGAAGGCCCACGCCATTCATACATCAATCAAATCCATTCATTTCACCAAACAATTCAGTTTCAATCACATAATCTAACTAATTTTTGTTTTGCAATCAAACAAACAAGTCCATGGTCTGTGGACGATTGTGTCGGGTGCTAATTAACACCGTCTGCATCCTAGTATATATATAACTAGAAAATGATATTGAAAGGTGAGAAATTCTCACCAATAGCTATCCAATCATCTTGACTCTTCTTTGATAGAAATCTTCATCGTTATCGCATTTTTGTCATCTTCGTTGCCCGTATTCTCTACATATGTAAAAATCGAATTTTTACTTTGCTATTCAATGTATAAAAATCGAATTTTTATTTCGCTATTCAATATAAAAATCTCGCCTTTTCAAATATAAAGATTTCGCTTTTTCAAATAGAAAGATTCTATTTTTATATTCTCTATTATATAGAAATTTTATTTTCAATTCACTACTTTTTTGAAAATAGTATTTTCTTATCTTTTACCATATAAATGTCATATTTTTAATATCTCTATATTATAAACTTTATATTCTTGACTTCTCTATGATATAAAAATTATATTATTAATATCTCTACATTATAAATTTTATATTCTAAAAATATAACTTTCTTTTATATCTTAAAATAAAATCAGTTTTTAAACCTAATAAAAATCAGTTTTTAAACCTTAAAAAAAATCAAAGGGACTCACCGTTGGAAGGGATTTCAGAATCGTCGGCGATGGATGGACAGGGCGGCGGCGCTGTGGCGGTGGTCAGCTATAAAGGGGCGACGGGTCTCGTTAGCAGAGGGGAGGAGAAGATGAGGAGGGGCGGTCGGCTGGGGGAGCTTCGCCAGGGCTTGGTGGCACGCGAGGAGGTGATCTGGGGGAGGTTGGCGGTTGGTGGCGCCAGGATGAGGGGTCTCGTCGGCTTCAACTCGCGACTGGAGGGGGTCTGTAGCGGAGCGCCTACGAAGGAGGGGAGAGTATCGACGAGGGGGGGGGTCTGGCTAGGCGCGGCGCCTTCTGGTGGCTGAGCGGCGGATCGAGATCGCCTTTTTTTTTTCGATCTGATTTAGGTTTTAAGGGGGGGGCAGAGATATTATATAGAAATATATATAATTATTTATTTAATTCAATTCACTAAAAGGTAACTTTTTCTTTCGAACTCAGAATCGAACCCACCGACTGTCGTCCCTAGCGTATTACCCCCATTCCGAACACAATGGGATATGTTTCGTAAGCCAATTCCCTCATTTCGATCAGTTTCCATCAAAATCAACATATAACCCTATATATTGAATTTGAACGCGCATTTCAATTTACCGGGGTCACATACGAACTCTAAAAATTCTCGAAAAATATCTTCTAGCTTCGTATTGACGATACGGTCCTAACAAAACTGGTTTCGTTGAATTCTGAGACCGTTGGAAAAATAACCAATTTCCAGTCGATTAAAATCAACTGAAACTGGTCAAACGCGTATTCCCTTGCCACGCTTACATATCGATTCGAAAAATTATGAAATTTGAAACTTAGCAATAACTTGACATCACGGACCCAACAAAAGTGGTTTCGTCGAAATCCGAGGTCATTTGCAAAATGTCCATTTTAAGGGCCTGAATTCCATAGCGACTATTCAAAATTTTCAACTGGACATATCTTTTGATTCCCGCTATAAAATTTCGTTTTGTTGGATTCGTTGGAAAGATATTCTCAATTAGGTTCTATTATTTTTGGTTTCACTAAAATCCGGATTGTTTTGCACCCGGTACATTCAATTGAAGTTTGAAATCGAATTATCGAACTACCGCGCCATTTTCAATTCTATTTATAATTATAAATAATTATTTATATTCTAACGATGACGTATATAATATATACGTTCTAATTATATTCAAAATAAATTTCTCGTCGATATTATTTAAAATAATTCATTTTAAATATCCAAAATTCGCTAAAATTGCCAAAATAAAAATTTTAAACTGGCCCAGATTTTCCGGGTTATTACACACAAGGCCTAATCGGGTACCTATAACACATAAAAAGCTTCGAATGCATGGCCTAATCGGGTCGTTCAGCAACGATTCTGCACCCAGTAGGGATTGTTTAACCGAGCGGATACCCATGATACGTAAAATACATTCAGACACAAGGCCTAATCGGGCACTTATGACATGTAAAAAGCTTCTAGATGAAAGGCCTAATCGGGTCGTTCAGCAACGATTCTGCACCCAGTATGGATTGCTTAACCGAGCGGGTACAATGACATGTAAAACACATCCGCACCTAAGGCCTAGCGGTTACCTATGACATGTAAAAAGCTTTTGAACACAAGGCCTAATCGGGTACTCCAGCAATGATTCTGCACCCAGTAGGGATTGTTTAACCAAGAATGTACCCATGACACGTAAACGATATTTAGACACAAGGCCTAATCGGGTACCTATAACACATAAAAAGCTTCCGAATGCAAGGCCTAATCGGGTCATTCAGCAACAATTCTGCACGCAGTAGGGATTGATTAACCGAGCGGGTACCCATGATATGTAAAAGACATTCAGACATAAGGCCTAATCGGGTACCTAAGACATGTAAAAAGCTTCTAGATGCAAGGCCTAATCGAGTCGTTCAACAACGATTCTGCACCCAGTATGGATTTCTTAACCGAGCAGGTACAATGACACGTAAAACACATCCGCACCCAAGACCTAATCGGGTACCTATGACAAGTAAAAGACTTCTAGATGCAAGGCCTTATCGGGTACTGCAGCAATGATTCTGCACCCAGTAGGGATTGTTTAACCGATCGGGTACCCATGACACGTAAACGACATTTAGACACAAGGCCTAATCAGGTACCTATGACACATAAAAAGCTTCCGAACACAAGGCCTAATCGGGTCGTTCAATAACGATTCTGCACATAGTAGTGATTGTATAACCGGGCGGGAACCCATGATACGTAAAAGACATTAAGACACAAGGCCTAATCAGGTACCTATGACATGTAAAAAGCTTCCGGATGAAAGGCCTAATCGGGTCGTTCAGCAACGATTCTGCACCCAATATGGATTGCTTAACCGAGTGGGTACAATGACACGTAAAACACATCCGCACCCAAGGCCTAATTGGGTACCTATGAAACGTAAAAGACTTCTAGATGCAAGGCTTAATCAGGTACTCCAGCAATGATTCTACACCCAGTAGGGTTTGTTTAACCGAACGGGTACCCATGACACGTAAAAGACATTTAGACACAAGGCCTAATTGGGTACCTATAACACATAAAAAGCTTCCAAACGCATGGCCTAATCGGGTCGTTCAGCAACGATTCTGCACCTAGTAGGGATAGTTTAACCGAGCGGATACCCATGATACGTAAAAGACATTCAGACACAAGGCCTAATCGGGTTCCTGTGACATGTAAAAAGCTTCCGGACGAAAGGCCTAATCGGGTCGTTCAGCAACGATTCTGCACCCAGTATTGATTGCTTAACCGAGCGGGTACAATGACACGTAAAACACATCTGCACCCAAGGCCTAACGGGTACCTATGACATGTAAAAAGCTTCTGAACACAAGGCCTAATCGGGTACTCCAGCAATGATTCTGCACCCAGTAGGGATTGTTTAACCAAGAATGTACCCATGACACGTAAACGATATTTAGACACAAGGCCTAATCGGGTACCTATAACACATAAAAAGCTTCCGAACGCAAGGCCTAATCGGGTCGTTCAGCAACAATTTTGCACGCAGTAGGGATTGATTAACCGAGCGGGTACCCATGATATGTAAAAGACATTCAGACATAAGGCCTTATCGGGTACCTATGACATGTAAAAAGCTTCTAGATGCAAGGCCTAATCGAGTCGTTCAACAACGATTCTGCACCCAGTATGGATTGCTTAACCGAGCAGGTACAATGACACGTAAAACACATCCGCACCCAAGGCCTAATCGGGTACCTATGACATGTAAAAGTCTTCTAGATGCAAGACCTAATCGGGTACTCCAGCAATGATTTTGCACCCAGTAGGGATTGTTTAACCGAGCGGGTAACCATGGCACATAAACGACATTTAGACATAAGGCCTAATCGGGTACCTATGACAAATAAAAAGCTTCCGAACACAAGGCCTAATCGGGTCGTTCAGCAACGATTCTGCACCCTGTAGGGATTGTTTAACCGAGCGGGTACCCATGATACGTAAAAGACATTCAGACACAAGGCCTAATCGGGTACCTATGACATGTAAAAAGCTTCTGGACAAATGGCCTAATCCGGTCGTTCAGCAACGATTCTGCACCCAGTATGGATTGCTTAACTGAGCGAGTACAGTGGCACGTAAAACACATCCGCACCCAAGGCCTAATCGGGTAACTATGACACGTAAAAGACTTCTAGATGCAAGGCATAATCGGGTACTCCAACAATGATTCTGCACCCAGTAGGGATTGTATAACCGAGCGGGTACCCATGACACGTAAAAGACATTTAGATACAAGGCCTAATCGGGTACCTATGACACATAAAAATCTTCCGAACACAAGGCCTAATCGGGTCATTCAGCAACGATTCTGCACCCAGTAGGGATTGTTTAACCGAGCGGATACCCATGATACATAAAAGACATTCAGACACAAGGCCTAATCGGGTACCTATGACATGTAAAAAACTTTCAGACGAAAGGCTTAATTGGGTCGTTCAGCAACGATTCTGCACCCAGTATGGATTGCTTAACCGAGCGATCACCCATGATACGTAAAAGACATTCGAACATAAGGCCTAATCGGGTACCTATGACATGTAAAAAGCTTCCGAACACAAGGCCTAATCGGGTCGTTCTAATGATTCTGCACCCAGTTTGAGCACCCAGTTTGAATTGTTTAACTGAGCGGGTACAATGGCACGTAAAACACATCCGCACCCAAGGCCTAATCGGGTACCTATGACACGTAAAAGACTTCTAGATGCAAGGCCTAATCAGGTACTCTAGCAATGATTCTGCACCCAGTAGAGATTATTTAACTAAGCGGGTACCCATGACACGTAAAAGACATTTAGACACAAGGCCTAATCGGGTACCTATGACACATAAAAATCTTCCGAACGCAAGGCCTAATCGGGTCGTTCAGCAATGATTCTGCACCCAGTAGGGATTGTATAACCGAGCGGGTACCCATGATACGTAAAAGACATTCAGTCACAAGGCCTAATCGGGTACCTATGACATGTATAAAACTTCCGGACGAAAGGCCTAATCGGGTCGTTCAACAACGATTCTGCACCCAGTATGGATTGCTTAACCGAGCGAGTACCCATGATATGTAAAAGACATTCAAACATAAGGCCTAATCGAGTACCTATGAAACGTAAAAGACTTTTGGATACAAGACTTAATCGGGTACTCCAGCAATGATTCTGGACCTAGTAGGGATTGTTTAACCAAACAGATACAATGACACGTAAAACACATCCTAACACAAGGCCTAATCAGATACCTATGACACGTAAAAGTCTTCTGGATGCATAGTTATAATGTACATAATTATATGCTTTAGCTTCAATTAGCATAATATGATTGTTTTAGAAATTAACTATATTTCAAAAATTAGTTAGCAGAAAATGCTATATTGAAATAGCATACGACATTACCCAAAATAACACATAAAGTAGCATCACATAGTTTATTATTACACAACTACTAATCAAATAGGTCAATCAGTTTAACATCATACAAAACAAAACAATAATTCAATATAGCATTAGTCTATAGAATTAATGTAGAAAATAGCTGGTAAAAACATGCCACAAACAACAAACATAACTATGCATGCTTTACAAATAAAATACATAAAACAAAATAAATGAAAGCAAACACATAAATGTGGCATTAGTCTTTATAAATGACATAGAAAATAGCAGATAATAAAATACCAACAATCACAAACACAACAGTGCATATTTTACACAAAATATGCACACACACACAAAAAAAAAAAAAAAAAAAAAAAAAAAAAAAAAAAACCTGAAAGAAACCACATAAGTTTCACAAATACAAGTTAAATTTATATTAATAAAGTTACCTAACCACTTTTACTTTATACAGCTAATAATCTAATCAGCCAATTACTTTTACAATATACACAACAAAATGCTAAATTAATATAGCATTATACTGTTTAATTGATGTAAATAATAACAGGTGATAAAATGCCAGCAACCACAGACACAAAACTTCATAATTTAAAAAAAAAACACAAAACATAAAATGAAAGCAGAAATACAAGTTAGATTTATATTAAGAATAACAACTCAACATGTCCCAATAACCAATAAAAAGTAACAACAACATACCAAGTATATAGTAACGTATCCAATGGAAAAAAAACTGAAAAATAAAATTCAAATTTAAACCTTCTTTGAAGCTTGGCAATTCCTCTTGTTATGTCCAACTTGATCACACTTGCTGCATTTATTCCGCTTATTCTGAGAATAAGAAAAGCCACCATGTCTTTTAGTACAAGGTCTTCCAGCACCTCGAATTTCTTTAGGCGGTCTAATTACAATTTCATCTTCAGTAACAATTGGCTTACCGACAGTTGGAATTAGATTAATAGCATGTGCATAACTAGCTCTAAAAGCATTAGCTGTAAAATAATATTCCACAAATTCATATACCGATAGTCTTGATTTATTCATACACTTAACAGCATGTGCACATGGAAAACCGGCAACTTTCCACTGATTACAGCTACGCAATCTTTTTTCAAGATCAACATGATGTGAAATAGGAGATCTAACTTCAAAAATATTTTCATTAGACCTATATGCATTCCATCCAAACCCATCTTTAACTAAATTTGACAATCGTTGCTCCATGACTGGACATAAAACAGTAGTCCGCTTATGGCATTCTTCCCTTCGCTTTGCCATTTGTTCCATTACTTTCACTCGAATTCCATCTAGACAAGAGGTTATCGGCATAAACCTATCATCCACAATCCAAGAGTTAAAGCTCTCAACCACATTAGAAGAATATTCTCCATACCTTCTACCTTGAAAAAACAAATCTGCCCAATGTTCTAAAGGTTTATCTTTAAGGAAGTTGATTGCGGCAGCACCTCCAATTTCTTTAAATTTTAACATATAACGTTCAAAATCTGATGGATTGGAAGCTAGAGTTATAAGTTTAAACAAATCAAAAACTGATGTATCACCCTTACAAGCTTTAACCACTGAACCAATATTTTTCTTCATATGAAATGTGCAATAACTATGAAAAGAAGATGGAAACACTTTTGGAACACCTAAGAGCAAACCCCATTGACGATCAGACATAAAAACTAATTCACGATCTTCATGAAGCATCTCTTTAAGATTCTCTAAAAACCAAGTCCAATTTGATTCATTTTCATGTGAGACGACTCCCATAGCTAGTGGAAAGAAACCTGAAAAAATGCAATACAAATTAAAATGCTAACATAAAAAAAAACTGATATACCGTAACTATATACAAAATATAAATCAATTCAATATCTTACATATACCATGCTATATGGAACTAAAAAATGCTAAAGTAAACTATAATAATATATGTCATGACTAAATCACTGAAACAAATAAAAAAGAAAAGCAGCAATATGAAGTAGAACAAAAAAGGGTAAAGCAAAAAAGCATAATGTATCTTTGGATGAAAACTGAGAAACAAGTATGATAAAATTGCAGTCATATGATACACAGGAGTCGTACAGTACACAAGGATTTAAAAATGTTAATGTAACCTAGCATAATGAATTTCATGACCAAATCAATAAAGCAAATAGAAAAAAATGAAACAATATGATAAACAAAAAAAATTGCTAAAGGAAAAAGAGTATCATGTACTTTAGTATTGCAACTGTTAAATAAATAGGAAAAAAGCAGTTTTATAATATTTCTATGTCAAGCTCTCTCTCTCTCTCTCTCTCAAAAAAAAAAAAAAAAAAAAAAAAAAAAAAAAAAAAAAAAAGAAAGAAAGAAAAGAACAACACAGACGCACAGAATAACAGACAAAGCAAAAGGGAAACAAAATAAGTAATTTAATACACAGAGGAAAAATTCTAAAAAAAAAAACTTAATGTGCTTCAAATTCACAGCAGTGATTTTTTTTTTAATACACTCATATAAGAAACAAAGATTAAAATGCTAATTCAAACTGTCATAATATATTTCATGAATGCATAGAAAAAAAAGCAATAATATACAATACAATGGAAAAAAAAAACCAGCATTATGTATTCCATTGTATTAAACAAACAAAAAATGCAGCAATAAAATAAGAAAACAGAACATCCAGTATTTCAATATCTGTTTGAAAATTGAATTTGTACAACTATGAACAAAAAATGCTAACTACATTAGCATTATCAAATATAATGCAAATGAAATGCAATATTCAGTGTTAAAAATATATGCAATATGTTATCCATATAATGGCTCCTGGGCCGTCACACTAGCTAGTAGCCCTGGCATAGAAATGTACAGCATGTACGGCAACCTTACACCAAAGAAAGGCAGCCTCTAATGGGGATTGTAGCATGCATGCCGACATACATTAATTAGTTACAAACCCAAACCTATTACAGTGAACGAAACCTAATGTTATATTGTTATACAACATGAAAAGCCTATTGTCAATTCCAGAGCAGCCAAGGGAAACCAGAGATATATCATCAACTGAAGGCAACAAGTAGAATTTTTTTGTAAAGAAATACTTTTTAGTAACAATATTTTTCAGTAACAATATTCTTCCCATAAAATACACAAACTTCACCAAAAATCGCATACTAAAGAATTCAAAAACAAAATACTAAACAAATTAAAAAAATAAAAGACAAAGACCAAAACTCAAACCTTGGTTTCCATTTTTTGCAGTGGCTGCTAATAAAACTCCTGGTCTACCCTTTAAAAATGCTGCATCTAGAAATATAAGAGGACGACAATGTCGAAAACCAACTAAGCAAGCATTAAATCCAATACAAACTCTTTCAAATTGCTGACTCGACGGATCAACATCCAAAGCAACATAACTTCCTGGATTAGTTTTCTTCAAAGTCTCCAAATACCATTTTAATTCATTATATGACATAGTATCATCTCCATAAATTTCCTTCAAAGCCAATTGTTTTACGGAGTATGCAAAATAATAAGAAAGATCAAAAATAAACTCTCTTCTAAATTCAGTGATAATATCTTTCGGCTTCTTCATAGGGACATCTCTAATTTGATCAATAATCAAAGATTTAATAAATTTACTAGAAATTTGGACTTTCTTAACATCCCTTAATCCAGCACCACATGAATGTTCAAAGCTATACGTTCTAATAAAGAAACGAAGAGGCTGTCTAGGATACGAAGAAGCATTTAAATTGAATTTACAACCTTCCTTATTCCAAGAGCATATGACAGATATTCTTTCAGGACAGTTTCTAACAAAAATCAATTCATGTCCTTCTTTTATTTGATAAGCCATTAGAAACTCCCTAAAATCTTCAGCACCACTAAAACAATAACCAATAAAATCCATAAGATTCAACTGAAACCCTTTCTTCATAATATCTTTCAAATAAGAACTTGATTCACCAGAAGCCTTCATGCTATAAGAACCTGAACAAACTGAAATACTCTGCTGATTAGAATTTACTGAAAAATCACTGTCAACATTGAGCTCCAGAGCATGATGGCACAACTTAACAGTGAAAACAAAAAAAGGACTCTTCTTATAAATTTGAAAGCACAGTATTGTATGCAAATCCGAATCAATATCAACTGTGATAATCTTACTTTCCAAATTATATGATATTTCAATAGAACTAGGAGTAAGATGTGTCCAATATTCACATATGCTATTCTTAACAGCAATTAAAGAACAACTCATGTCCAGTCGAATAGAGTAACTACATTCATCAAGTAAAAATAAAACCAAAATGCTATTCCCAAGACTGCCCCTACCAAAAATTATACAGATTCAGATATGAATAACAAATGATATTATAAGATGTCAAAAAACCATGTACAGTCAAAATAAATATTAAACAGCAAGAAAATGCTAAATGCACATAGCATTAAAATCTAAAAAAATCATAACATCGTATCCAAATACATACCCTTGTTCTTCTCTACTGATTAAAATCAAATCAGACATGACGCAAATAACCTGTAAATTCATAAGAAAATAAGATCAACAAAACATAACAAAAAAACCAGTAAATAATAGATCGAATCGATCCAAAATAAAAACCTAAATTAGGGTAAAATTACCTGCTGAGATCGATTTAATAAAAGAATCGAAATAATCCAATTAACGATATAAAATGCACGTAATCAGTGAACGATTCGAATTTCCATTTGAATTGAAAGAAAATCGAAAGAGGAAGGAGAAAATTAAAAACAGAGCATTATTCACTTAGGCCTAAAAATAAGCTGAAGTTTGTCCTTTACGTGAAAATATCTGAGCTGCGTTTTTTGGGCCAAAAAAATTTAAAAATTTGTCCTCCAGCCCATTTTCCACTTCTGTTTTTTTATAATAAAAACTAATATTAGTTACCTGGTACATCAAGATTTGCTGTAAATCTGAGTTTTCAAGTTGTAGCATGACAGGTTAAATCTTTAATTCACTTATTATAAATATATGGAAAACCGCGGTATAATTTATATACATAGCAATCTACCTACTCAGTTTATTATTTTGTCGACATTTAACACCCTTTTATACCTTAATGAACTTCCATTGCATGACCTTAGTACGAAAAATATTTCTTTTACTTCAAAACCACTACAAACGTATCATTGATATATTCAAGTGAAATGTGTTCTGACTCGTATAATATATCACTGCCTATATGCATGCCTTAGCATCTCTATCATACCAACAAAATCATTACCAAATTTACTGGATGAATAATTAATTTTTTCTTAGGTAATTATATATATTTTTTCGGTCTACATACCTAAGGTAAACAACGTACCCAACTTGGGAACCCAACTATAAGCCAACTAACATCCTTTATCTATTCCAGTAATAAGTCACTACGAACAACACAAAATATTAAAGTCTAGATAAAATGCATAATCCATGGGCAGTATATCATTTACTTTCACCTTCACTGGGTGGTCTTTATACATCAGTAACACCTAAAATGAGATCATGGCTAGGAATATAAATCACTTCTTCATCCCGCAAGTCTGAACCACGCATAGAATATAGGCTACAATCAACACTGCAGAAGCAAAAGAGAAATTCCATTAGTACAAATAAAAGAATATGACAAATAGTATATGTTAAAAAAGGACATAAGAGCAATATGTGTTGATTGAAAACACACAATAAGGAATTAAGGCATTTGTCATACTGTAGATATAAATCAGCTGTGAAAGTGCATGCATGGTTAACAAATGAATGCCTACTGAAATGTTCGTGATGATGGTTGCTACCTTATGAATTAGAGCTGATATACGCGATCAACATGTTCATATTGACATCGTCAGAACTAAAAATTCCGTTGTATTTGGAGGAACAATGAAACATGTTCATCACTATTGATAGCAAGTTGATGATGTCAAATTAATTTTTATTCTACTATATTCGACATGAACGTGGCTTGGACTACAAACTAACATTAGTTATAATATACTTAAAAAATTTAATAGTGAAGACTGATAGTTAAAGAAGTTATGTTCATGAATAATATCGAAAGATTAAGAAAGGGGTAACAGTGAATCCTGTTACACTTTAGAATTCAGATGCATTGTGAATATTTAACGTCTTAACACACAAAATTCCCATGTTTTAGTTTCCTTAATCAGTAACACATATGCCAGTCATATAATTGTTGAAAACTCATAATAAAATGTTTATTGCACATGGACCTTGAACATAATTTCAATGGGCGTGGTCTTTATTGTAGAAAATATTTTTTATTTCGAGATAGGGATAAGTTGACAGAAAAACATCTTAATGCAAGAAAGAACTGGTATTTATTTCCTGTATAAAAAAAAGGTACGATTAAAAAAGCAGATTAAGTAACAGGAAAAAGAGCCAAATAACAATTATTTATGATTTCAGACCAAATATTTGATATAAAACATGGCCAACAGAGCCTGTTTACTATGAGAAATAGACATTTTAAAGTATTCCACGTTAAATCATATTTTACTGTAGAGATACATGAAATAGAAGACCAGAAGCACATTTATATAAGCAGTAATGAAAGCAGAACAATTAATAAAACAACTTAATGTTAATTTTTCATATTTATCTAATAGGAATATGAAAGTGTATTTTTTTTGGTAGAGTAATAAATATTAAATTTTTATATCAGTTACTTTAATTTTGTGCCATCCAGCGAGGTGTGGCAGTAATAATCACAATAAAAATTTACTCTTTATAATCAGTTAAGCATCCTCTTTTCAAAGCATAAAGATAATCACATGCGATTAGAGGCATAAGATGCAAAGCTCCAAAGACCGCCATTGCCGCTGCTTTCTTCTTTGTTATCAATAAATGTAATAGCCTTAGATGATCTTTTTTGTATCAAACTACATGTTAAGTTGATATGCCATGAGCTTATCTAACATCGCCCGATCGCTGAGTGCCACACCAGCATGATAATCACAGTCGTATATCATAGTTTCATTTGTGCATCTTGCTGATGGTAGCTCTAATCAACAACTCATTACCAAATCCACAAAATTATAGCATCAATTTCTAATTGGATGAACAAAATCAATTTGGTCAAATAAAGAACATAATATGGATTTTACATAGAGAGATAACTTGTTTCTTTTGTGGTAAATGTTGAAAACAATGGCTGAGTCACGTACTTCGTCGCTTTCTTGAAGACGATTCGGCGATCTGGCCGGTGGTGCAAAACCAGTTCGTACTTCCGCCGCCGCCTCTAGGATAAAACAACCTCTCTCTGATTAATAACTGATCTGCTTTGCACAAACAAATCAGTGCAGATTTGCACTTTCTGATTTTACTGCTCGAAAATTTCTTAAGATTATTTTAATGGCGGAGAAAGAGAATGCAGAATTTTTTCTGTTTTAGATCTCGTCTAATCTAATGATAATATATAGACGGGGATCAGGGTATTCGAAAAATCTGGTCAGTGGAGAAAAATCGGATCTGCGAAAATACTTGGTCAAAGTTTTACCGCGTCATATAAAAATCGGTTCAGAAATTATTTTCCTGATTTAAAAACTGGTTCGAAAATAGCAGTGTTTTCTGGACCAAAAATATAAGTGTCTACACCACATAGCCAGAGCCCAAAGCCCGAGCCCGAACCGGGCCGGGTCGGGTCGAGTCGGTCGGGCGCGCGCGTGTGTGGTGGTCATGATGCATGGGCTCCCTCCTCACAACAAAGCATGCATTGGGAGCCCAAGGCCCCATCAAAGCTTCTTAGAAACAAGTATATAAGCTTGCCTCTTCCATATAATCCCATGATGTGGGACTATTCACAAATAGGAGCCATCATACACTTATTTCATGTTTTAAATAATTCACAATATTTCCAACAATCCCCCACTTGAATTTTTTAAAATATTATCGAGCAGTTTCTAAACACATAAGACTGTGCATAAACAAAGGTGTCATCCGACTTGAACCTTTGCGTAGTGAATAAGATTCAGTTTTTACTAGAGTGACACGTAGTCTTGAACTCTATTCCTGACATCAAACCACACACAATCTTTTCCATAGTGCAATCAAATAAGCCCGTGCATTTATGGCCATACACGTCTATCCCAGTTTAGTGAACGCTCTAGAAGTTCTGCCCAAAACTCCATAGGAAACGGCCTCATTTCCACATTCACATAGGTGAGTCTATCAAGAGTACTCCTGAAGGTAGGTACTCCACTCCAAATAGAGTATAGATCTCATTAAGAGTTTCTATTAACTCATCCTCTATCACTTCAGGAATACATGCTTCTTAGTTTATTATATAGCATGTTCAACTTCTATCACTACACAACTTGTTATTACCCATTGAACCTATTTCTTGGGATCTCCAGTCATTTAGGTCGGGTTACCATTGTGCGTGAGTCAACAATCTAAGGGCAATAGTCCCATTCTTTTAGAAGAATTATGGACTTTCTCTCTTGACAGTCCTTTCGTCAAAGGATCTGCCAAATTTTCTTCACTACGTACGTAATCTACTCTAACGGTACCTGTAGAAAGTAGCTCTCTAACCGTGCTGTGCTTACGACGTATTTGTCGTCTCTTACCGTTATAATAACGGTTCTGAACTTTTGCAATAGCCGCGGTACTATCACAATGTATCAACACAGCCGGTATCGGTTTTTCCCATAAGGGAATCTCAGCTAGCAGATTTCTCAAATATTCTGCTTCTTCACTAGCTGTGGCTAGTGCTATCATCTCAGACTCCATAGTGGACTGAGCCAAAATAGTCTGTTTCTTGGATTTCCAAGAAACAGCTCCTCCAGCGATGCTAAATATATAGCCACTGGTCGCTTTAGAATCATCAGATAAAGTATTCCAGTCTGCATCTGAATATCCTTCAAGTACAGCTGGAAACTTTTCATAATGTAATCCAAGGTTCATTGTTCGTTTAAGGTATCTCATGACCCTTTCAATAGCATGCCAGTGCTCTATACTAGGTCTACTGGTAAACCTGCACAATAATCCCACGACATAGGCAATGTCGGGTCTAGTACAATCAGTGGCATACCGAAGGCTGCCAATGATGCTCGCATAATCAGACTGTCTTACACCATCACCAGTGTTCTTAAATAACTTTACACTTGGATCGTATGGTGTACATGCGGGTTTACAGTCAAAGTAATTATATTTCTTTAGTATCTTCTCAATGTAATGAGACTGATCCAAAGAAATTCCCTTTTTTGACCTAGTAATTTTAATACCGAGGATTACACTCGCTTCACCTAGATCTTTCATATCAAAATTGGCACATAATAAGGATTTGACTGAATTTATGGCATGAATGTTTGACCCAAAGATGAGTAGGTCATCTACATAAAGGCATATAATAGTGCAAATGTCATTCTCATATTTGTAATAAATGCATTTGTCACTTTCATTAACTTTAAAATCATTTGAAATGATTAAGTTATCAAATTTTTCATGCCATTGTTTAGGTGCTTGTTTTAAACCATATAATGATTTATCTAACTTGCATACTTTATGTTCTTGACCATGTACTACAAATCCTTCAGGCTGGTCCATATAAATTTCTTCGTCTAATTCACCGTTCAAAAAGGCAGTTTTAACATCCATTTGGTGTATTAGTAAGTTATGAATGGAAGCAAGTGAGATCAATACCCGAATGGATGTTATTCTAGTTACAGGTGAAAAAGTGTCAAAGAAATCTATATTTTCTTTTTGTCTAAAACCTTTAGCTACTAGTCGTGCTTTGTATTTATCTATAGTACCATCAGGTTTTAGTTTCTTTTTAAGCACCCATTTACAGCCTATAGATTTACAACCAGGGGGTAAATCTGCCAAATGCCAAGTCTTATTGGATTCCAGAGAATCCATCTCATCATTTATAGCCTCTCGCCAAAAATCGGCATCTAAAGAAGATAAGGCCTCTTGGAGGTTTAATGGATCCTCCTCTATAGTAAAAGCACAAAAATCTGAGCCAAAGTTTTTCTCGGTTCTTGCTCTTTTACTTCTTCTAGGTTCAGCTTCAGAACTTTTATCAAGTTCTGTTCTTATAGGCGTACTTGATGTGCCCCCACTATTCCTTAATTTAAAAGGAAATTTAGTTTCATAAAAATCGGCATCATTTGATTCAATTATATTATGTGCATTTAAGTCATAAAATCTGTATGCTTTGCTATTAATAGCATAGCCTATAAATGCACATTCATATGCTCTACTTGCCAATTTTATTCTCTTAGGGTCTGGAATGCGAACATATGCTAAACAACCCCAAGTTCTAAAGTATGAGACATTGGGCTTATGATTCTTTAAAATTTCATAAGGTGAAATTTTATTCTTAGATTTAGGGATTCTGTTCAGAACATAGCATACAGTCAATAAAATATCCCCCCACCAATGTTTTGCTGCACCAGAATTTAGTAGGATGGCCACTACTAATTCGGTAAAAGTCCTATTTTTTCTTTCAGCTTTACTGTTCATTTCAGGTGAATAGGGTGCAGTTCTCTCATGTACAATACCATGTAATTTATAGAAGTCCAGAATTGAATTAGATTCATATTCTGTTCCTCTATCGCTACGAAGTCTCTTAATCTTTCTATTTACTTGATTCTCAATTTCAGTTTTGAATGTTTTAAACAATTCAAAGGCATCACTTTTATGTTTCATAAGATATACATATGTGAAATCAGAACAATCATCGATAAAAGTGATAAAATAACGATGTCCATGTCTAGTCAAAGTACCATCAAGTTCACATATGTCAGAATGAATCAAGTCTAAGGGTTCAGATTCTCTATTAACAGACTTGTGAGGTTTCTTAGTGATTTTTGCTTGTGTACAGAATTCACATTTATCAGATTCAGATTCTGCTATCTTAGGTATCATATCTAGAGTGCTCATGTTATTAATTATTCGTTTATTAACATGACATAATCTAGAATGCCAAATATTAAAATCACACAACATATAAGCAGAATTATTCACTTTATTCAATTCAACATTTAATTTGAACATTCCCTCACAAGCATAACCCTTTCCTACAAAGTTTCCCTTATACACTATAGTATACAAGTCAGCACCAATAAATTGAGTGAACCCTGCCTTATTGAGAAGATAGCCAGAAACCAGATTCTTCCTCATCTTTGGAGTATGCATAACATCTTTGAGGATTACAGTCTTTCCAGAGGTAAACTTGATCTCCACGTTTCCAACCCCAGCAACTTTAGTGGTGTGGGAATCTCCCAGCAACACTTTCTGATCATCAGCAGCCGTGTATGTGGAGAACATAGCACGATCATAACAGACATGGCGCGAAGCACCAGTGTCTATCCACCAGCCATTTGATCCACCAACAAGGTGAATCTCAGAAATCATAGCCATAAGTGGCTCATCCTCAGTCAAGTTAGCCTGTGGTACAGAGCTAGGCTTGTTCCGACACTTTCGTGCCATATGACCTGGTTTGCCACAGTTGTAACATAGAAACAACTGTCCAGAGTCATTCTTTTGGGCTGGTTTTTGCTGTCCTTTTGGGTTTCCCTGCGGATTCCCATTGTTGCGTCTGTTCTGATTCTTAAAAGATTTCTGATTTGGTTTCAGAACTGCGGGCTTGGTCTTTTTAGTGTTGTTGTTTGAAACAAACAACACTTCCTCTTTCTGGTCCTGTTTGCGTGCTGCCTCCTCAATGCGAAGGCGAGTAATCAGACTCTCTAAGGAGAATTCCTTAGTCTTATGGCGCAAGAAATTCTTAAAGTATTTCCAACCTGGGGGAAGTTTGTCAATAATAACAGCAACTTGAAACTGTTCATCTAAAACCATACCTTCGGAGATGATCTCATGAGCTATTTTCTGCAGCTCATGAGACTGCATCTCTACTGATCTATCGTCTGTCATCTGATACTTCAGATAGCGGCTCACAGCATACTTCTTCGCCCCTGCCTCCTCTGTATCGTATTTCTTCTGCAGTGCTTCCCAGATCTGCTTCGCTGTCTTGTCTTCTGAATTGTAGTAATCATACAGATCATCGCTCAATCCGTTCAGAATAAAATTTTTGCACAAATAATCCTGTTCTGTCCAGCTTTGCAACTGCTTCGATTGTTCGTTCCAGGATGTCATCTGCGCTGCGTCAGTTCCGTCAGGCTTGTCTGGCAACTGCGGTTTCTCGGTGGTAAGAGCAGCAGCCACCTTCCTCATCGTCAGATAGAACTCCATCTTTTGACGCCAGCGTTTGAAATGCAGACCTTCGAAACGAAATGGAGCAGCAGTCACCAATGGGATCTGGAATGCAGAAGCAGGAGCATCATCTACAGTTGTTGTCGAAGCCATTGTTTCTGTTCGTCTTCAAATTGTGGAAAACAATGGCTGAGTCACGTACTTCGTCGCTTTCTTGAAGACGATTCGGCGATCTGGCCGGTGGTGCAAAACCAGTTCGTACTTCCGCCGCCGCCTCTAGGATAAAACAGCCTCTCTCTGATTAATAACTGATCTGCTTTGCACAAACAAATCAGTGCAGATTTGCACTTTCTGATTTTACTGCTCGAAAATAGCAGTGTTTTCTGGACCAAAAATATAAGTGTCTACACCACATAGCCAGAGCCCAAAGCCCGAGCCCGAACCGGGTCGGGTCGAGTCGGTCGGGCGCGCGCGTGTGTGGTGGTCATGATGCATGGGCTCCCTCCTCACAACAAAGCATGCATTGGGAGCCCAAGGCCCCATCAAAGCTTCTTAGAAACAAGTATATAAGCTTGCCTCTTCCATATAATCCCATGATGTGGGACTATTCACAAATAGGAGCCATCATACACTTATTTCATGTTTTAAATAATTCACAATATTTCCAACAGTAAATAACTCAATATGGTATATCAATTATTATAGTTTCACATGCGCTATCGTCATGTCCATCAGCTATGATGTATGGTTTTCATGAACGTTATCCACTATGCATTTGCTAATATGATAAATGAAAGAAAAAAAATATAATGCAAACTGTTCTTTACCATAATTGAATCAACATTTTAAGTCTTTTAGTAACTGCCCTGCAAAGGATTTGATGCAGGCATTCTACCTCTTCCCTGTTCTCTTTGGCATGTCCCTATAATTGTATCTATGTCAAGTAGCATATCCATAAGCATCTATTTATTCAATCATATTTCATATATTAAGAGAAATATATGAAATAAGCAATTATAAACTGAAAATAAAAATAAAAAATCTTGTTAGTTTTGCAGGCATGCATACATCTTGTTAACAAAACTCTATGAAAGAGTTCCATCAGGTATTATGAAATTATGTAGCCAAACTCAAAAAATTATGTTGGTTTGACATTCTTAAGTACGCAAAATCCTAGTGCAACTGCATAATGTTCTCCATGCGATTTTACAACAAAATACAAAGGACTGAAGTTTCAAGTATGCTTTATATAATGTTTTTAGAACTGTATTTGGATAAGATGCTATGACTTCTTTCGGGATGAAATTATAACTTGATCTTACTGGTATGTCATATAATTTATTAAAGTAATTTTAAGTACCTTAAATATATGTACGTGAACTACCTAAAAAATGATGTTTGATCTCTGAAACATGGTACTTGTTTTGGAAAGCATGAACACCTGGCTAAGTCCAAGTTACACCTGGCTAAGTCCAAGTTTCGGTTGTTAGCCCTATGCACATGGCTATACACTCAATTAAAATAAGAAAAAGCTTTAATTGTAATGGATCCATGATCCATCATGATTCTACATATAAAGCAAAACAACATAATTCTACATATAAAGTAAAAAAATACCACCAAATCACTTTGACATATATCTCAATAACATTACCCATCAAATAATCACAGGATGGTAAATTATTTCCCAAGTATAAAACTCAAGCTGCTTAGCCATTTCATATTTGAAAACAATGCAGGTTTTCATTAATGTAAATAAAATTATGAAGCTTGCGGGAACAACTTCAAATTCTAACTAACCGAGTCATTTCTGTTTGATAAATCAACAACCTCATAAATCAATGGAAATCATATAAATGGCATGATATAGTGCTATGGTGATATCTTTAGGACAGTTAACAACTCTAAACAGTTTACCATGTTAGCAAATAATATTATATAATAATATGTTGTGTATTCTCTTTCATATATAAACAGAAGTATTAATCTTGAAGTCTATACAACCTGCAGTTGAAAACTTGCTGACTTATCAAATACAGTAATGCATTCATCACAGGAATTTAGAACAAAATAGACATAATTTAAAAATTAATCATTTCATTCCTACAGTTAAGCAACTTTATTATCAAATTGATTCCAGATGTTTATTCACTATAATTTTTGTGTCAAGGTGCCATAAAGTATTACTTAAGTATATATCAAGATGGATGATTCACAGCTCCACTACAACAGGATAAAATAACCCTACAAAAATGTAGGTCAAGGAAATATTTTAATAACAAAACAGAATTTAAGTACATGTTTTACCAGGAAATATTTTAAAACAGTGAGCAACCTGATTTCTATATTAGCAAGTTCCATAGAGATAAATTATTTTTATGTTATCTCAAGGAAAATGATGACCAATATCACATACCCATAAGTCAAAGCCCAACAATTGACTGATATCAACTAATTTTTGATTTAAGTAATGTAATTTAAAATAGGAAAGGTCGTAATGGAAGAAGGTGAAGGATTTCAATAAATAATAGCCACATGAAATGAATAAAAAATAGTAGATTTTAAATAACAGAGAGTTGGATAAAACATGGAGGAAATAAAAGAGTTAATAATTAGCTATATATTATTTTTATCTTAGTGAGCTTCAAATATATCATCCTTGCTGTTTGGAAGAAAACCTTTTTATGATTACCCATATGCTTGTGTCTTCACATCATAGCTTTAAGTAGCGAGAACACTGAGTCCAATTAAATTTAAAAAGAATCACACTCTATCAGCTAAGGTATCTCAACCAAAAGACACTAACAATTCATCCTAGCTGTCGAGAAAAGAGTTCGATATAGTGTTGAGTAAAAGTGAATGCTTTGCTCGGTTTTTACTCTGCATTGAGACAGTGCTTGGTATGTGCTTACATTTACCAAGTAGTGAGTTTATGGGTTAGCCAAAAAAAAGCTTTGTCCTGTTTGCTGTTGTGCTTAATCTCACTGATACTCAATGTAAGTCTATACCTTTCAGGATAATCATCAGACAACAGTAATCATCTATAATTTTAGGATATATTGAAGCAATCACGATGCATTTATCAGTACGTTAACTAAACATCTTGAAAACTAATCAAGATGCATTTGATAAATATTGTATATTTGTGAGTTGATGATTACAGCTTGAAAGAAATTTGATTAAAGACACACAACAGTATGCATGTTATAGGCAGATTCATAGTTTATCATTTACTAAATATATGCATATCTCTTGCCACTTTGGTAAGGAAAATATGGTTTAGAAATTATTGTTACTTTATATTTTGATGTATCATAGGTTCAAACTCTTGAATAACAATTTTTTAGCTCAAACTCGAATGTACTTTCGTTTATGTAACCAAAATTGAAAGGAGAGTCAAAAAAAGTCCTTATTTTGTTACAATGAAGCTATATTTGACATGGGGTTGGAGAAGAAATATTTTACAGTTTAGATTGGGTTCAAAATATTTCCTTGCATATATATATATATATATATATATATATAGAGAGAGAGAGAGAGAGAGAGAGAGAGGAGGGTTCCGCTACACCTCTTATATTGCACGTGAACTCTCCCCCTTAATCTCAACCACTCATTCTCTCTCTTCCCATTTCAATATTATTTCTTAGTGGGAAGAGGGAGAATGAGTGGGGAAATGGATGATGGAGATTAAAGGGGAGAGTTCACGTGCAATATAAAAGGTGTAGCGGAACCCTCCTCATATATATATATATATATATATATATATATATATGTGTGTGTGTGTGTGTGTGTGTGTGTGTGTGTGTGTGTGTGTGTGTGTATATGTATATGTATGTGTGTGTATTTATATAATATCCTATGTTTATTAAACTAATTGCTTTTAGTGAAATGATATACAATATTCTTTGATAGCTTTGTTCGCATTGTAGATGTTATTCGTGTATATTCCTAGTGGTTAATATAATATGCAAAAATATATGTATAAGCTTTTGTATCGAATTACTATATCACAAGTTATAATAAATGGCAAAGCCTTGTAAGACTTATCAACACAAAGATAGCTAAAATCCGTTATTTCACTAAATTCCCAAGTGTGAAATGGTTATACCACCTTCAAATTGATGTGTGTCCTTTCTTATCTATGTTTCTTTCTTTGACTTGATATGCAAAAGATCCATTGTTCTATATATCTTAATTTAAAAAAAAAAAAAAAACAGTCCCTTGATAGTCCAAGTGCTGGATTGGTAAGAAAAGCTTAATAACCAACAAAGGCTAGTGGCAACGTAAAAGTGGTTGTAAGTATGAAAAAAAAAACTGTCGTGTAAATCTAAAGTCTACCACTTTTTTTTTCTTTTTGAAAATTGTTTTAGGAATATCCTCATTCCTTTAAGCTTTAAATGGAAGTAAGCATAGTTTTTCAAATATATCATCCTCATTCTTTTTGAAAATAATTATTATTTTTATCTTAGTGAAATTCAAATATATCATCCTTACTGTTTTGAAAAAACCTGTTTATGATTACCCATATGCTTGTTTCTTCGCATCATAGCTTTAAATAGCGAGAACACCGAGTCCAATTAAATTTAAAAAAAAAATCACACTTTATCAGCTAAGGTATCTCAACCAAACGACACTAACAATTCATCCAAGCTACCGAGAAAAGAGTTTAATGTAGTGTTATGTAAAAGTGAATGCTTTGCTCGGTTTTTACTGTGCATTGAGACAGTGCATGGTATGTGCTTACATTTACCAAGTAGTGTGTAACAACCCGAAAAATCAGAACCAATCCAAAAATTTTATTTTGGCAATTTTAATGGATTTTGAATATTTAAAATGATTTATTTTAAATAATAATGACTAGAAATTTATTTTGAATAGAATTAGAACGTATATATTTATTTGAATTGAAGTTAGAATATAAAAATTTATTTTAATTATAACTGGAATTGGAAATGGCGCAGTAGTTTGAAAATTCGATTTCAATTTTTAAATGAATGTACATGATTCAAAACAAACCGGATTTTAGTGAAACAAAAAATATTAGAATCTATTTGAAAATATCTTTCCAATGAATCTGAAAAATCCAAATTTCATAGCAGGAATAAAAAGTTATGCCCAGTTGAAAATTCAGAATAGTCGCTACGGATAGCCCTTAAAAATAGAGATTTTGCAAATGACCTCCGTTTTCAACGAGACCACTTTTTTGGATTCTGAGTGTCAAATTATTGCTGGATTCTAATTTTCATAATATTTGGAATTAATATGTAAGCGTGGTGAATTTAAACGTGTTTGGTAATTTCAGTTTGAATTTAATCGACTGGAAAATGACCGTTTTTCAAACGGTCTTCAAATTTGACGAAATTTGTTTTGTTAGGACCATATCATCAAAATATAGCCAGATTAATTTTTCTGGAATTTTTGGAGTTCGTATGTTACCCCGGTAAATTGAAATGTGCGTTTGAATTTAAAATATATTGATTTATAATTTAAATTTAATGGAAACTGATCGTAACAGTCGAATTGGCTTACCGGACATATCTCGTTGTGTTCGGAATAGGGGTAATTAGCTAGGGGCGATAGTCGTTGGATTTGATTTAGAGCTCGGATCTAAAGTCAACTTTAATGGGAATTAAAAAGAAAATAAAAAATATATATATTCACATATATACCCCCCACCCCTTTATATCGTTCAGAAAAAATGAGCCCTCCCCCCCCCCCCCCCCCAATTAAATCCCGTCGCCCCCATTTATCCCGCCGCCACCCACCAGTCCAGCCGTCGCATCGATCGCACGCCACCCCTTATCAGAGCCGCCCTCCGTCGCCCTTCTCTTCTCCTCCCCTTCTCTCTCTCACCTCGCCCAAACCTAGCCCCAAATCCAATTAAATCGACAACCCTAACCCTTGACCTCGCCACTGCTGCAACCTCCGGCGAAGTGGGTCCGCCGCCGCCGTTTCTGGCCCCTCCCCCTTCCAGTCAATGCGTCAGCTCCCCCACCAACCACCGTGAGTCTTCTTTGTTATTGTTATTTATTTATGAGGTTAAAAATATGATTTTTAAGTGAAACAATTTTGTTTAAAATCAGAAATTTTATATAAATAGATTAGTAGAAAAGGTATGATCTTTATGAAGAAAAAATATAATTTTTGGTTATATAAAAATATAATTTTTCATAAGAGAAAGAATAGATTTTTATATACATGAAAGTTGAGATTTTTATACATGAAAGATTTGATTTTTAATTTAGAAAAGAAAGGATTTTTTTAAAATGGAATAGCTTAGATTTTTAAAAAAGAAAAGCATGATTTATTAATATATAAGGGTTAGATTTTTTTTATATATAAAGATAGATTTTACGAATATAAAGATGAGATCGTTATAGATGTGGTGATATAAAAATACGATTTTTAATATATGAATGGCATACTAAAAACACGATCTTTATTATGAAGTTAGAGAAATAAAAATATGATTTTTATTATATAGGGAGCGTTATAAAAATGTAATCTTTATAGTATATGCAACGTAATAAAAATGAGATTTTTATGTATATCATAGCGAAATAAAAATATGATTTTTAATCATGTAGCGAATTAAAAATATGATTTTTATCATAGGGATAACGCTATGAGAATGTGGTTTTTAAATGTATAAACATCATATTAAAAATATGATTTTTACTATGAACAGCGTGAAACGTTGGGTGATGGAACGGGCGGGAAACGAATCCAAATCAAAACCATTCAGAAATAGAGAATGGAAGAGTGGATCCCAATGGTGAGAACTTCTCACTTTAAATTTTATGTTCTAGTTAAAATATATACTAGGATGCAGATGGTACTTAGCAGCACCCGACACCCGTCACCACAGACCATGGACGACTTGTTCGTTTGGTTGATTGGATTATTTGTTTGAATTTGGTTGTTTGGGTGAAATGAATTGATTAGAATTGGTATGTACATGGCGCGAGCCATTACTAGGCGAAGGATAAGGCTAGACGTTATTCCGGTTCTAGTATCGCACCGTTATACTGCCGAAATTTTCTAAGAATATTAGAACAATGAAAATATCATTTTTATTGAATGTATGAACTAAATAAAATATTCAGGTGTTAAAAATATAATTTTTAACATGCATATGAATAAAATAAATATTCATTTACAAATCGGACGATTTGTTTATGTACAAACATTTGACTGATATGGATTGGGAAGATATATTTTACATCACCCAACTGCACAAATTATAATCAGTGTTTGTTGTTTGAAAACCCCACACGGTTATTGGGATGATATTGGACATACACTAATTCCAATATTTAGTAGTATGTCAATCGATGGGTTGACAAGCTGTTGTAAGCATTAATTATTTATATTTAACGCTTATGTAGTTGTGTAATGCACTCTGGATGATGGTTGACTATGTTTGATTATTGTTGTGTACATGTGTGTATGAAATCCATATAAATAAAATTATATGATAATTGACTGTGTCTGATCCCAATTCGGAAAGAACGAATATTTTAAATTAAAGAACATTTCGAAATGACGAACAATGAATATTTTAAAATAATTAATATTTTAAAATAATTAATATTTTAAAATAATTAATATTTTAAAATAATATTCAGTAATGGATCAAAATACGATTTTGATGTCCGATTTGGGATGGACATGAAAATATTTAAATATATGAAGTCGTGTTGATTAGATTAACGCCATTTTGACGTGAACGATATTTATATCGATTTTATTCATTTTTATAATGAATATCGAAAAGGAAGTGATTTCAAAGTCTAATGTTTTGAAAATATTATCATTTATATATTAATGATATGGATAATTCAATTTTGATCTAAATTTGAATATGAAGTCGAAGTCGTTTTGAAAACGAATTTAAAACGATATATAAAATACGTTTTAAATGGAAATCGACAAAATATATATAATATATATATTATATATATTTAATGGTCTGAATAGAACGCGTCGCACCGCGGTAGCTCGGGAATTTCGACCATTGACTTCGAATGGACATAACGGGAGATCTGACCGTCAGATTCTCCTAAAACCAGAACCGTTGGGTTCATATCGAAAATTGCTTTCCAAGAATATAAGGGATTAGAAATCTAACGGTTAGATTTGGAATTATGTCCAAATCAAATTTGGAAAAGGTCGTTGTAACTGCAGTTCGATGACCGTTTATGGAAATCGACTGTACGGGTCTTGATAAAATTATTAAAAATATTAATAATTTGTGTAAAATCATAATAAATGATTTGGAAAGAATTGGGCTGAAAAATTCCATATTTGAAAAGATAAAAATATATTTTTATCAAAATGAACTTGTTATGAACTAGAATCATTATCCAATATTTTTTAAATAAATAAAATGGATTTGAAATGATTTTAAAATAACCGGAATTTCCAATATATGAATTGGAATGGATTTGAATCGAAATATCTTCGGAATATTTCGATATTGGATTCCGTGATTATACAGACATTGTGGAGGAATTTGGAAGACATACATATCGTTATTCCAATACGATATTTGTTGATTTCAGAATTTGATATTGAATATAAATTGATATATTTTCTATTCAGAGCCTTGTATTTAATATCAAATGGGATTTTGGGTTTGTCGTGAACGGTGTCCTCACTAACACTGTTCTTAAACCCAGTTGAGAAAAGATTAAATCTTTTTATTAAGATTTAATGAAGTTTACCGATTAATTAATATTTAATTGAAATTGAATTGAATTGAATTTAGGGTTTTTCATGAATGGTATCTTTAAAAATGTTGTTCTTAAACCGAATGGAGTTAAGAAAATTAGAAACTAACTAGAGATTAGCTATGTTGAAAGGTTACCTGGGTATTGATGTGATGTTGGTTTCGGCCTTCGGGATTAATATTTAGGGAATTGTTCTCTTACTAATTTACGGTTAGAGACTGATGGAATGATGTAATTAGAAACTGACTGGAAATTAGCTAAGTTGAATGGTTTCCTGGGTATTGATCTGATGTTAGTTTCGGCCTTCGAGATTAATACTTAGGGAATCGTTCTCTTACTAATTTACGATTAGAGACTGATGGAATGGTGTCTTCAGTAACACTGTTCTTAAACCCCATGTGAAAAGAAAACATATTTTAATTAAGATTATTAGAATTTCCAGTTATATTTAGTAATTGGAACAAAATGGAATGTGATTTTGGGTTTATCGTGAACCGTGTTTTAAATGACACTGGTTCTTTAACCCAGTTAAAGATAAGATTAATTTCTTAGCTTTGAATAATCATTAATATTGATTTTTGGGAAGATTAAAACTAATTGGAGTTTTAATGAATCTTTGATTAGATTGAAAAGTGAATGTGATAATTAAAATTATCAATTCAAGAAAATGATCAAAAATGGAGTATCACCAGTTTTGCTCCAAGTGATAGTTAAATCTTTAACTAGATTTGAATGTGAAATGGTAATTAATATTTACTGATAACACTGTGGTGTTAGATATGGAGTATTACCAGTTTTTCTCCATGGGATGAATAGGTTGGGATTGGGAGATTAAACAAATGGTTACTTTGGTAAGGTGCACTAATCCCTAATAGTTTGGAAAATCTTAATAGGGTTTGAATTGATATCCAAAGGAAGATTAAAGAATAAATTTAAAGAATTTATCTTTGATAAAATTAATGGGAACCTTTCCCAAAGTATATGAATATTAGAATAAAAGAATATTCTGAATTGGAATGAGGCGTATGTCATGTTTTTATAGCACTTGTTTGTTATATACGCGAGTTATTCAGAAAGTCCGGTGTTGGCTAGCTTTCTGATCAAGCCACTAAGATTCACACACGAAGACAATATGAAGCTTCATTCTTTAAATCCTTGGAAACTCGATCGTGATAGTCTCATCATCAGCAGTTCATGGCCACTTGTTTTCTCCGCCTCGCGATGCTCTGTCACGACCCGTTCGTAATGATCCCCCATTATCCACCCATGCCAGCTCTCCACGACTCGATCTCAGGAACCATAGGATATTAACCACGACTTGGTCTACCACGATCCAAAAATGCAGGATCTAAGGACACCTGTCTACAACCGTCATATTGACATTTATCCATCAAGCTACGAACTAGTCCAAGATCCTCGGGATTTGTGCCATGTGTGACCATGATCCACCTGCAGATATCAGCTATAAATAGCCCTATGCTTGACATTTTCAGGATCTTTTGGCAGTTCTAAGTATTGTTTTCACCATTAATATCATCTTATAATTTCTTACCAGTCTTAGCCCGAAATTATCGAGTGAATCATCATTGTATAAGTGAGACTGAGAGAAAGATCATTGATTTTACTCGAATCTTACGTATAATCATAGATATAAAGTGGACGTAGGCTCGTTAACGCCGAACCACTATAAATCTTGTGTGTTTTCTGTGTTTTCTTGCATTTCTAGATATAAATTTCTGCCAATTCAGATAATATGGGTGTTAGAGCCACTTTTGGATCTAACATTTTGGTGCTTTCGCTGAGAACGAAGTCTCAGCATATTGGATTGTTGTTCTATTATTTGGATAGTCAAGTCCAAAGAAAACGGTCCAAAACCCCACTGTTTTGATTTTTGAATACTTCAGCAAATCCAAAGTATTATGGCTCGAAAGAAGTCCTAGGATGTACGAGCTTCACAGGCCGATGAAGTAACAAACAAAGCTCGTGATGACAACGCTCTGGAGCGGGTCGAGGTTGATTCTCCGGATCGTGACGTGGAGGGGGCGATCCAACCCGCTAGAGGTACCACGAATCGTGTGACTGAGGGCGTAATGACCCGTTCTCAAGATAACGCCACCCTCCTTCCTGCCAATGCTCCCACGATCCGAACCCAGGGGACCACCACGAACTGACGCCAAGAGGGAACCACGAGCCATCAGTCTAGGGGGACCATGATCCGAAATGAAAATCAGACCACAACTCGACCTGGGAAGGAGATTATGGCTCGTTCCGCTCGTGCTGACACTTCTGCTTGACCTGGCTCGAGTTCCTTGCGTATAAGAGAAGATGATGATGACCAGTTCAACCCTTCTGCCCCAGCTACGGAAGGAGATCTCTCTCGCATAATTGAAGCATTGGACAAACAAAATGATGAATTGGCCGCTCAAAGGCGGGAGAGCTCGTTGCTGCGTCAGAATATTACTGCCCTAGGCAGACGAATTGACGATATTCAAAGGCAGGTTTCGCCACCGCGAGCTCACCCTTTTTCCCTGGAACACACATCCTCGTCCGAAGAACCTCGAAGAAACTGACGATGGCCTCCGTTAGAAAGGGATGAGAACATAGAACTGCTCCAATTTGGGACACTTCCTTCTCGAGAAGAAGAGGTGCTTGATCAGGGAACTAATAACCGCAACTTAAATGAGCCCGTCCTACCACCTAGGAATGGAGACGTCATTGACCCTGCTCAAAATCAACCCATTCCTTCTGCTCATCGCGTGACTGACCGCAAAAATAGGGGGCAAGGGAGTTCTGCTTAGGCCCCAGACTTTGTAGCAGCACGTCAAAGAAATGCTGGAGAGGCCCGTAGGGCGAGAAGTACAAATCCTGAATCCACCCTAACCCATGCAAATGTTGAGGCCATGATTAGACGAGTGATGGTAGAAAACCATGGACAAAGAAATGAGGATTGGGGTATAGGCCGCAGTCATACGCCCTTCACGGATGACATATTAGAGATTCGATTCCCCAGGAAATTCAACATGCCACCTATAAACTGCTATGTAGGAAGGGCGGATTCAGTCCAGCACCTAATGAGATATTCATGGTACATGAATGCAGTTGCTGCCTCCGACGCTATAAAATGTAAGGCATTACCGATATTTTTGGAGGATACGACGTTAATGTAGTTTACTCGTTTAACAGAGCGATCGATATCCAGTTTCAGGGAATTAAGCGAATAGTTCGTGAATCAGATTCGGCTGCATACTCAGAGATCTAAGAATGTCATCTAATTATCCCTCATTAAGCAACGTCCAGATGAACCTTTGAGGTCCTATCTAGATCGCTTCAATCTAGCAGTCACGGAGGTTAGAGATCCCCATGAACAAACTGTTTTGATGGCCTTGATTGACGGAGTGGATAAGGATACTGAGTTTGGAAGATACCTGGCCGGTAAACCACCGTTGACTAGAGAAATATTTTATGAAAAGGCCAACATCTGCCTCCGTCGAGAGGAAATTTACGCCAACCAAAAGAGGAAGGCTGCTGATAAGGAGGATATCCAAAGTAATGTGGCCATCAAGCAGACAAGAGATAGCTCAGGAAAGGTTGAAGTTAATGTCAGGAACAAGAATCAAGGTAATGGTCGCCAATCGGGGAATAATAATAACAATAATCAGAAGAGAAATCGAGGGAGTGGCTCTCAGAGAAGATCTCGACCTAGGCCATTTGAGAGTTTTACACTGTTAAATGATACATTAGAGAATATCTTCCTAGATACGTACAATGTCCTCCAGTGCAAGAGGCCTCCTCCGAGAGATTCGACAGAAAAGGAATGTGAGATTGGGAAAATTTTCCTTTTCCACCAGACTCATGGCCACACCACAAACGAATGTCATCATATGAGAGATGTGGTTGAAAAGCTACTCCAGGAAGGAAAACTCGATGAGTATAAGGTATCACCCAGAGATTGGGGGCAAGCCGCACAAGCCCCGAACCAAAGCCAACCTGCTGCCAAACCAACGGCTCAGCAAAAAGGAAAAAATATCGTTATCAATAACATAGTTGGTGGACTTCATTTGGCAGGGCACAGTTTCAAGGCTTAGTACGTGAATGCGACTAAACAACATTTTGAAGTGGGAGAATGTAGCAATCTGGAGGATAATGCACCAATTAAGCAACAGAAGACGATGTCTGATGACGTCATATTTCGTGACCGAGAGAGTATTGGAGTCCACTCCCCAACTGAAGACCCATTAGTGATCACTGTCACCATCGGTCTAGCTGTAGTCCATAAAGTTCTAGTGGATAACGGGAGTTCGGTTAACATTCTGTTTAAGAAAACATTCGACTAAATGAAACTCGAGCCAAAGGATTTAAAGAGATGCGAGGGTTGGATACGTGGATTTAATGGAGCCTCAACCGCTCCGATGGGATACGTGGAACTTTGGTAACCCTTGGGGAAGGAGAACGCTAGAGAGTGAGGATCCTCCCTTTTGTGGTTCTGGATATTGAGTCGCCATACAATGCCTTCTTGGGCCAAATTCAGGGCCTGCATCGCACCCTGATGCTTATTGTCGAAGTTCCCGACGGATACCGGTGCAGGTATAGTCAGAGGAGATCAAGTTGTTGCATGAGCATGCTACATAGAGGACCTAAAGTTGCTCCGCAAAGGAAGAGATGTAGAAACACAGGGTGCTTTTTCCCCTCCAAGGGAGGAAACGCCATAGCAACTAAAGAAAGTAACTCTGGGAGAGTCGGTCAGAGATTTGCCCGAGGATATAGGTCCCAGAGTGGATGAAGAGCCTAGGGGCAGAATGGTGACTCCCAATGAAACAAGTGTGGATGTACCAATCGACGATAGTGACCCAGAGAAGGTCCTTAAGATTGGATCTCGGTTGGACCCTGTTCGAGCCAGAGGATTAACAAATTTCTTGAAAGATAACTTGGATGTATTCACCTGGACCCATGCGGACATGTGTGGAATATCTCCCTCAATTATGAGTCATTCATTCAGTATCAACCCGAAACATCTTCCCGTTAAACAGAAAAGGCGAATGCTTGGCCTAGAGAGGTCTGCTGCCTTGAAGGAAGAAGTCGAAAAACTGAGAAGTAATGGGTTCATTAAAGATTCAACATACCCTGACCTGATTTCAAACCCGGTTCTAGTAAAGAAGGCCAATGGAAAGTGGCGCACATGCATTGACTTCTCAGATCTAAACAAAGCCTGCCCAAAGGATAGCTTTCCGTTACCTAGAATTGATCAGCTGGTAGATTCAATGGTGGGTCATGAGCTTCTTTCTTTTATGGATGCCTACTCAGGGTACAATCAAATCCCCATGCACGTCCCGGACCAAGAGCATACCAGCTTCAATACATATCTGGGATTATACTGTTACGTAGTGATGCCTTTCGGTCTGAAGAATGTCGGTGCTGCGTATCAGCGATTGGTGAATAGGATGTTCTACAACCAAATCCAAAAAACGATGGAGGTATACGTCGACGACATGTTGGTAAAGTCCAGACAATCATCCGACCATACTGCCAATTTAGCAGAGATGTTTGAGATTCTCTGGAAATTCGAGATGAAACTAAATCATTTGAAATGCTCATTTGGTGTAGCATCTGAAAAATTCCTAGGATTCATCGTCAGCTCGCGTGGAATTGAAATCGATCCAGATCAAATTACAACAATCCAAAATATTTAAGAACCAAGGCAGATTAAAGATGTGCAAAGCCTTGTTGGAAAAGTGGCAGTGCTGAGTAGATTCATCTCCAAAGCCACAGATAAACTCATCCCGTTTTTCGAGCTGATTAAGCGAGGTAAGTGCAACTTTAAATGGACTCCTGATTGTATAGAAGCATTCCAGAACCTATTGAATCATCTGTAAAGACCTCTGATACTGTCTACTCCCGTGGATCACAAGGATTTATTTGTGTACTTGGCAGTGGCATCCAACGCGATCAATTCGGCTTTGGTAAGAGAAGAAGACAAGGTGCAAAAACCGGTGTACTATGTGAGTAAGAAATTGGCGGCAGCCGAATGAAATTACCTAAGAATAGAAAATCTTGTGTATAGCTTACTGATCGCATCTAGAAAGCTTCGCCACTACTTCCAGGCTCATCCCATTATTGTGTACACCGATCACCCGCTTAAACAAGTTCTGCAAAGGCCAGAAGCATCAGGAAGACTGCTCAAGTGGAATATTGAGCTAAGTCAATTCGATTTGAACTTCCAACCCTGACGATCGATAAGGAGGCAGGTAGTTGCAGACTTCATAGCAGAGTTTACCATCCCAGGAGATGATGTAGTAAGTGAAGAAGCTGACCCACTAAAACTACTCCTTGACCCCAGTGCCTGGAAATTGTACACTGATGGAGCTAAGAACGACAGACGATCTGGTGCCGGAGTGGTGCTTAAAACTCCAGGGAAATGACTAATTTACTACGCTCTTAGATTGGAGTTCCACGCCACTAATAACGACTCCGAATACGAAGCTCTGATTGCCGGGCTGAAGCTCGCAAAGGAGTTGGAGATCACAAGGCTGGACATCTTTTGCGATTCCAAGATAGTCGTGAACCAGACCACTGGAGAGTTTCAGGCCAAGAGTCCAAGGTTGATATCATATTTGGAAAAAGTGAAGAAGTTGCTGGACAATTTTGATCACCACAGCTTATCTCATATTCCTCGAACGGAGAATCAGAAGGCAGACAAGTTAGCGAAGATGGCTAGCTCTGATAATCCTGAAGATACGGAGCTAGTTCCGATTGAAGTGCTACAGTTCCCTAGTATAGATCAGATGGAAATTGATCCGGTAATAGAGATTGAACCCGAGAGGGAGTCATGGATGACCCCTCTAAAGAATTTTTTGGTGAATGGAACGCTTCCAACAAAGAAAAGTGAGAGGCATGCAATTATTCGGAAGGCTTCCCGATATGTGTTGCAAGGTAAAGTCCTGTACATACAAGGTTTCTCGATGCACCTCCTCTGGTGCATCGCCCATGATGACATCAAGCGTGTACTGAAAGAGGTCCACGAAGGTGAATGTAGCAACCACACTCGAGGGCAAACATTGGCAAAAAAGATATTGCGATATGGCTATGTTTGGCCCACCATAAACAAGGATGCAGCCAAGTATGCACGACGTTGTGATGCGTGTCAGAAGTTTTCCAAGATCCCTAGGGCACCTCCTAGCCAGTTGAAGATGATGATGAGCCCATGGCCCTTTGCTGTTTGGGGAATCGATATTACTGGAAGCCTCCCCATTGCTAAGGGCGGAGCAAAATTCGCCATTGTGGCCGTGGATTACATCACCAAATGGGTCGAGGCTGAGGCATTGACCACGATCACAACCAAGCGAGTGATCAACTTTGTCGTTAGGAACATTATATGCCGATTTGGGATTCCGAAAGTTGTCATAACCGATAATGAACTCAGTTTGATAGCACCGAGTTTCGAGATTTCTGCTAGAAGTATCATATCGAGAAAAGATACACCACCGTGGCACATCCACAATCGAACGGGCAGGTCGAGGCGGCGAACAAAGTGATTAAGTTTATTCTGAAGAAAAGATTGAAGCAGGCCAAAGCCATGTGGGTTGATGAATTACCCTTGGCACTATGGGCCTATAATACAACGTACAAGTCGGCAACGGGTCACACACCTTTTTCCCTCGCATTTGGAGCCGAAACGGTCATCCCGGTTGAGTTAAAAGTACCATCTCATCGAATCACTTATTATGACCCGATGACCAACAATGAGCTGCTTCTTGAGTCTCTGGATATGGTTGAAGACAAGAGGGATGAAGCCGATCTACGTGCCATGAGACACAGGCAACAGGTCGCTCGGTATTACAACAAAAAAGTCCGAGCTCGAACCTTTGAACTCGGAGATTTGGTCCTGAAAAGCGTCTTTCCACCCCCAGTACATATGGGTCCGAAATGGGAAGGACCGTACTCCATTTTACGAAGGCCTGATAATGGAACCTTCAAGCTAGCAACCGTGGATGGAGATGAAATCCCCAGAGTGTGGAATGCCCAGCATCTGCCTCCTTATTTGACGTAGTTTTACTCTTTTGTTTTTAGGACCATGTAAAAAGGCACGACTTGCCTAGAACAGTCTGGTTATTTGAGCAAAAGATTATAAAGTGGACGTAGGTCATGATTCGATCGAACCACTATAAAAATATTGCGTGTCATTTACCTTTACTGCACCATTTCTTATCTACTCTTTTATTTTTAACTAACATTAATCATTATCATTTCGAGATTTGTTATAAACTATGCAGCGATTTCGAAGCATCTAATTCAAAGTTCCACCTATCAAATTGGAAGGCTAGCGATAACCAAAGTTCCAAAAGGTGCAGCGAGGTAAATCACACTACTACTTGCACTCTAACTCTCGAGATTGGAGAGAGAGTATAAAGGACGCAGAGATAACGTCCCTAAGGCGTGAAGGTGCACCATGATAAAAATGCCTTGATAACACTCTACCTCGCTGAAGGATCAGGAGAGTATAAAGGCGCTAGAGACTTAGCGCCCCCAGAATTTCTGCCCCGCTAAAGGATCGGTGAGCAGACTAAGAACCGAGCTCAAACTCTAACCCGCTGAAGGATCAGGAGAGTATAAAGGTGATAGAGACTTAGCACCACGAGAATTCCTATCCCAACCAAAGGATCGGGAAAGTATAAAAGCACAGCAACATACGCCATCGAATAACTCGAACCCCTCATTTATGAAAATAAGGGACACCGCACACATGACTCTAATCAATCCTCAATGAGCCCTGGCCAGGCACCATATTAATGATTGATTAGGGGCATATATACACTCATACATATTTGTGCAGGTACATAAATTTTGAAATTTTTTGTTGCTTGAAATTTTTGTTGCAATGCTTCATGGTTCGATTTTAACTTAGTTAGGATCTAAATGTTTATGACTAAGTACAATAAGTTAAACTTGCAGGTACACAATGGTGCAAAAGAAACAAATTTTCATTCACTAAAAGCAGGTTTACAAGACCAAGAAGCTAAACAAAAGTGAGGGTCATTCTCATAACTACATTTCTTGGCCAGTGGAAAGCCTAAAAGCAAAAATATGAGCTAATAAGTACATCCTATTTATGTTTGGGAGACGATTTTGATTTCTTCTCCTTCTTCTGTTTCTCCAATTCCTCCTTGTTAGCATCAGAGCGGTCACCCTTCTTCCTCTTCCTCTTATCAACAAGAGACTCCTAGGGAGAATTAGAAGGATGAGAGGCAAGCTATGAAGTTATTGATCTGGACGAAAATTTTATGACCAACTCAGTTTTGGGGTCAACCTTCGAAATTGGAGGCATATATAGAGGGTCCTACTCCTCCTTCTTCAAAGCCAATTGTTTCTCTTTCCTAGCCTGCATACCAGCCAAGGTCTCGTTACCGTCATCCTTGATTTCTTCTGTGACGACTATGTCATCCTCTTCATCTTCATGACCACCATTGGTGTCTTGCAAAGCCCCAATGACTTCGGCATCCGCAGGAGCATCAGTGCTAGGTGCCATAATAGCTTTCACTTGTTGTATCCTCGGTTTGCTTTGGAACCTCAGAGACTTCAGCACCAGCACTTAAGGGGACACTAGCTTTCTCCACCTCTGCTTTCTCTTCCGCATCCTTCTCGATTGGCATGCCACCTATGTCATGAGAAGCAAATGTTAGTGATTTGGGAGATAATGTGGTCATCTCAATTGTCTGTCCCGTGATACGATGACAAGTTATAACTGCTATGATGAACTGAGGAGACAATATAGAGATACTTTCAGCCGACTCCTCGCCCAGATTTGTGATAACAGCTCCGACAACTGAGGGGGTAGGAGCCAAAAGAATCAACGGATCATCAGGATTGTATTCCTCGATTTTGGAGGCCTTGGGATCCACAATCGAGCTAGAGCCTTCGTCAATTTTATCCTTGCCCTTGAGTTTTGTTCTCTCTTTCTCGATTTCCTCTTGGATCAGATGTCTTCCTATCTCCAAAGTCTCAGGCTCTTCACCTTTGAGATAAGCCTATATGAGCCGTTTTTCATTAACTTCCTCGGTTTTCAATCGATGCTTTTAGCCCTCAACGATCATATCCCACACATTGGCCAAAGTAATGTGATAATCCTGAATCCACGAGCTGTCACGGGTCTTAATGACTTGGCCAAAGAAGTCGAATAGCAGTTCTTCGAAACCTTCTATCTCTTTTTTGGTTGTAGCAAGCTCATCAGCAGTGGCGGATGCCGATTCAAGGGCATTGTTAGCATTACTTTCAGCGAGAGCTGCGCGCTCTTCGGCTTGGACAAGTCGATCATTCAGAGCTGCTTCCTCTTTTTCAACAACAGCGAGACTGTCTTTTAAGCTCGCTTTCTCTTTCTCCTAGGAAGCCTTCTTAGCGGAAAAATGTTCATGTGTTGTCTTCAACTCAGTATTGATTGTCCTGAGATCCTCCATTTCTTTTTTCAAAGCCAAACGTTCTTGGCTTTTTGAGTCGAGCTCAATGTGAAAATGCTTCCTAGCACTCTCTAGCTCTGATTTGTAATTTTCCGCATCCCGCTGAGCTAAAGCGAGCTGAGCTTGTGTATCCTCTAGTTCCTTTCCCATTTTGCTTCTGACCCTACCATCATTATCAATCTTCACTCTGGTTCTGGCTGCTTCCGTCTCTAGGTGGCGGATGGCATCAGAAAGAGTGGCGACATGCTTCTTCATCGCCCAATATTGTTTAGCCACAGGACTCACCTGCCCTATGACTTATACATCCCAGTCCTCGGGAACTGGTTCAAGATCTGGAACAAACATCATCCTCTCGAATAAATTATCAGGAAACGACTTCCGCAAACGCTCCAGCTTGACCTGATTCTCAGAAGTGTAGACAACATCCTGCGCAGCGGTAGTATCCAAATCGCGCTGGCTAGTGGGGACAATAGCTATCTTCTCCTTTTCTAAATCCTTGTTCGGATCTTTGCTTTTATCTTTCGGCTCATGGTGTTTCTTGGAAGACTTGCTATGAGTGGGTGTACTTTTTGGAAGAGTCAAGTCTTTAGGAAGTTGCTTATCCCCCGACGATGGCACTGGACGACCGTGGGGCTTCCTAGGATCTTGCTTTGAGGGAGAACGAGAACGTGTAGAATGAGATTGATAAGAGTCACGAGGTCGGTAACTATCTCTCCCTCGACTATCACTGCGAGCATGCTCAGGATCAGAAAGGAGCCTCGGTGTGCTTGCTCGGAGAGAACGATAAGAATATGATTATTTGCGAGGCATTTTCCCTGCAAAGAAAACAAATGTGTATCAGAATCATGAACACTGATGGTGTAGAAGTATTGTGATGAGTGGTGCAAGTGATTTGTGCATCCCGTATAATCCCCCCTAACAGACCAAGGCCCAGAGTCCGGCTCGTCTGTGTGTTTTCTTTTTCCCCGACTAGAGCATTTGCTTCCTTAGAGATGGGAAAGAATGATTCCCCTTCGAAGTCTTCTTGCATGTAAATGTCGTCTGGTAGAGGAATCTTTCTTAGTTCTCCGAATATCTGTTCCTATGTTAATTCATTATGAGCAGGAGGCTTAACTGGTGGTGAAGTCCTTAAGGGAGATTGTCCCTCAGAGTCTGGGACTTCCTGTGGCTCGTTGGCTCGGACCTCGCCTTCTTTACATACATTCAAATCCTCATCATCCTGATCGATCATTGGTGAGGGGCTCTTGCGAAGTTCAATGGTTTTTGTGACCCTCAAGGTCCCTTCTCCTTCAGTCGGGGGCACATCTTTATAAGGAATACCACCCGCACCAAGTCCGAACCTTATATCCAGAAGACGATGCTTGTGAAGATTCTCATCGGTGATTTATTTCTTGATTTTTAAGAAGTCTGATCCGCTCTTGAGAAGGCGGGACACTCGATCATCATATAACGAGCCTTCCGTTTTTGGTAAGCTATGATCTGTATAGAGAAAAGAAACATGTCAGTGCTTTGGTTACGTAAGCAGGTCACACATTTAGAGGCTCAAAGCTTACTTGATTTTAGCCACTTCCTTGCACACCCGACTTGGTGTTTTATATAGAACCAATCAGCTTTGGGATCCCCTATGCTGCTGTGAACCTCCGATAAAACCTTCCTATTGGCTACCAATTCAAAGAAAGAGAAGTTTGGAGTCGCTATGGAGCGGTGTTTGAAGAGATAATAAAATTTCAAATCTTTGAAAGTGAGCTCAGTCTGTAGAATTTCCGCATACGCAATGCATAAAGTATACAAGGCTGCGTAAGCATTAGGATGAAGCTGCATAGGGGCAATGCGCAATCGTCTTAAGGTCTCAACAACGATTGGTGGAAATGGAGGAATAGCGCCCACCCATCACATTAGCCTACTGACAATCATATACCCTTCGGGGGCAGAATGGGGTTTATCTCCTCCGTCCGGAGTTTTCACATTGTCCCAAGGGATCCCGTGTCTCAAGCATATTTTCTTAACCTTTCTGTCATCTAACTTGGAAGCCAGAGAATCAGTGAGTTTCTTTTCCTCAACTTCCTCAACACCTGGGATCTCGTCGGGAGCCCGATCATCTTCTTCTTCCTCGTCTTCAAGAGATGTACTTTCAAAAGTCGTCGATTCAATATCGGTGTTGGTCTCATAATCGAAGTCGGAATCTTCCCAATTTGAATCTGTGGGAAGCACATCGGGATCATAATGCTTTGATGACTCTGATTCTGTATCTCTCTCTGACATTTCGGTTGACTGCTTATCTGACAAAACTGTGTTGGCGAGAAAACGTGAGAAGTTAGAATACAATTACCCATTCCCCGTATGTGTAAGTGCAAGTTTGTGCTTGTGCATACATTAAAGAAAAACATGAAGCTAGTTAAATAAATGGGATATTAGTCATTGTATGCTGTAAAGTCATGTTGTTGATCAGTCCAGAAAGTTCATCTCAAAGGCTCTTGCCTAACTGCCCATTGGTACATCAGAATTACATTATATTCTTTAGTCAAGATGTGTATGGGATTGTCAATAAAGCTGGTTAGTTAAAGTTTTGGGGATCGGGTCGCGGTACAAATGTCAGATCGTGGAACTTCGATCAGATCGTGGGTATCGGATCCCTAACAAGTTACGCTAGTGGGGAAGCATCACTTCGTGAAACAGGCTTCGGATCGCGGAACGATCTAGCTCGCGACAACTCTCCCTTACCCAAACGGCTCGTGAAAGAGACCGCCCGATCCGTTCTACTCCATATCTCCGCGAGCCAGCACTTCCCCAATACCACGACCCGATCCGTTATCTAGGTTAACACCAACTCCATCTCGTTTCCTTCCACCTCGCTAGCACCATGAACCGAGTCTACATCCCATCCACGAACCAACCTGGTGGAGCCTATCTCTCTCTCGCCATCTCCTTCCTTCTCCTATAAACCCACACCAGTGGAAAACTCGAGCGGAGCAAAGAAGGGATAAATACGAAATTACATAAAAGTATCCCTAGCACAATTAACTTTTTGATTTAAATTATGGGAAGAACCTGATTTCTGGAGATTTCGACTAAGGGTTTTGACCTAGGGGAAGAAAGGCTGTGGCAGTGCAAGAAAGAAGATAAGTGGAGAAGAGGGGCTTGCTTATACAGGCAAACGTTGGTCGTTCGCATTCCCCTTTTTTTGTTTTATTCGGAGCCAGTGGGCCAGAAGTGTAAAAACCCGTAACTTCCCCGTAAAGGAAAGAGCGGATAGTTCGAGAACAAGCCACAACAGAACGCATATAAAAGAACATTTCACTGTATATTACAACAATGCATCAGATTACAAGAATATACAGAGTATAAATGAATATTACACAGAAATATCAGAGATTTAAATTACATTTAAATACATAGCAGCGGAAAATAATACAATACACAACTAGAAGTGGATATACGGATACAAAGCTTTCCGGATATCGTTCCAGCTGTAAACCAGGATCCTGTGAATATAAATCTGCAAAACCAAAACTACTAGCTGCCCGTGTCAAAATAGGGGCACCCAGAGTTTAGGTTAAAACAATAAACTCCAGGTCAGTCATGTGACTGGTGTGAGAACTAAAACAGTTATTAATATTTATCTTTAAAGTTCGGTAAATCAAGGGACCACGCCGTATAACACGGAACGGGTTTCCTCCCAAGGATACCAGTGCATAAAACAACAGCGCAATGCTAAATAAAGAAAAATGAAGCTATTATAAGACCCAGGTCCTATCACACAATGCAACGCAAGCCGAGGGATAGGGTTTTTACCTTATAATAGCCAAGAATGCTTGATACGTTTAAAAGAAATCATTTTGTTACTATTATAAGTGTATGGTGTATAAAATAACTTCAAATCATAAGTATCAATCATAGGCGGCATGAATGCCCCATACCACTATGTCGCCATATATAAGTTTACAATCAAAACCGCAAGACGTCGTATTGGAAGTTGGGTTATCATTTATGGTATGAACCGAGGCTAGGGATCGTCCTCTACCGATTCGTGACTCTCTAGCCCGAGCCATAGGCAAGCGCGCAGGCAAGCCTTTAGATCGTCAGGGCCGGTCCACCGATGTGGATTATTATGCCTGAACACTACATTTCCCCACCCTATGGGGTGTAAATGAGCCAACTAAATGACTCCATCGGTTCGAGAACGACCGATCAATCCGAGGTGCCTCGCAACAGCAACAACCACATAAGTCAAACTCGTCAGTGCGTGTAAAACCACTGATGCCACTTCTAACTAGAAAGAAACGCAAGTCCTCCCTGAGGTCCGTCTCCCATTTTTGGTTCATACTGGGTGTGATACTCGCGAATCAACGTTACACAAAGCTACGCCACACAAGGCCGTGCTTTGATCATCAACCACAAGACTTTGCTTTTCAACAGAAGCCTTGATCATTTGCCACTTAGGCATGCCACATAGGCAATTCACTCCATGCGATTGATATCCATCAATACATAACCCCTGAGCTCGTACGTCTCAGAGAAGGGCGTTAAGCAAGAGAATAAATTCTCCGTCGCCAAACAGATATATATTTAATAGAGATCAATCACACGGACTAAAATCCAATGTCAGACACACAGTCCATTTGCAAGTCCGTTCTGGGGCTGAACGAAACCGGAGGCACCTAGTACCCCGCATATCCATCGATCTCCAAGTACGGTTGGACGATCACCAACTGTTTCCATCTTCTTGGGTGTACAGCCCAATCAAGATCATCAGTAATCACCCAAACGACGTGAAGACTTCCGGTCTTCGACCATCGTCTTTATCTTCGACTTATCGTCGTATCAGTTATTCAGAATGGGATAAACCCGGTCTTTCAGAATAACTCGCGTATATTTTAAATAAGTGTTACACAAACACAACATACGCCTCATTCCAATTCATCAGTCACTAACCGTAAATTAATCAAGAGAATAATTTCCCAATTATTAACCCCGAAGGCCGAAACCAACATCAGATCAATATCCAGAAAACCATTCTGCTTGGCTAACCGACAGTTAGTTTCTAAATTTCACATTCATAGGGAGAGGTTCCCTTTAATTTTATCCAAGATAAATTCCTTGAATTTATTCTTTATTCTATTTTTGAATCTCAATTCAAACTAGTCGGGATTAGCGAACCTTACCGAAGTAATCATTTGTTTTAATTTCCCAATCCCAACCTATTCATCCCATGAAGTAAAACTGGTAGTACTTCATATCTAACACCACGGTGTTATCGGTAAATTCAATTACCATTTCACATTCAAATCTAATTAAAGATTCAACTATCGCCTGGAGCAAAACTGGTGATACTCCATTCTCGATCATCTCAATCTAATTAAAGATTCATTAAAACTCCACTTAGTTTTAATCGTTAACTGGGTTAAAGAATCAGTGTCATTTAAAACACGGTTCACGATAAACCCAAAATCACATTCATTAATTATCGGGTTAAAGAACGAGTGTTATTTGAAACACTATTCACGATAAACCCAAAAATCATTCCATTAATTATCGGGTTAAAGAACAAGTGTTATTTAAAACACTGTTCACGATAAACCCAAATCACATTTGATATTCAATACAAGGCTCTGAATAGAAAATATACCGGCTTATATTCAATATCAAATTCAACGACTAACAAATATCGCATTGGAAATAACGATATATATATATATATATATCTTACAAATTCCCATAACAATATCTGTATCATCACGAAATCCAACATCGAAATATTCCGAAGGCAATTTCGATTCAAATCCATTCCAATGCAATCATTGGAAATTCTGGTTATTTTCAAAACCATTTCAAATTCAATTTATTTATTTAAAAATAAATAGAATTGTAATTCTAGTTCAAAACTAGTTCATTTCGATAAAAATCTATTTTTATCTTTTCAAATATGGAGTTTTTCATCCCAATTCTTTCTAAATCATTTCTTATGATTTTACACAAATTATTACTATTTTTAATAATTTTATCAAGGCCCGTACAGTCGATTTCCATCAACGGCCATCGAACTGCACTTACAGCGACCTTTTTCAAATTTGATTTGGACGTAACTCCAAATCCAACCGTTAGATTTCAAATTTCTAATATTCGTTAGAAAGCTCTTTTCGATACGAACCCAATGGTTCCGGTTTTAGGAGAATCCGACGGTCGGATCTCCCGTAATGTCCGTTTGAAATAAATGGTCGAAATTCACGAACTACCGCGGCGCGGCGCGTTCTATTCAGGCAATTATATATATATATATATATATATATATAATATATATATATATTGTATATATTATGGCGATTTCTATTTAAAACGAATTATATAAATCGTTTGGAATTCGTTTCAAAAACAATTTCAACTTCTATTTCAATTCAAATCAAAATTGAATTCTTCTTTATAAATTCGTTTTAAAATTCATTTCTATTCAATTCAAATTTCAATTCAATTTGAATTCATTTCAATTCGTTTTAAATTCAATTCGAAGTCGTTTTCAATTCATTTCCTTTCGAAATCGTTTTCAATTCATTTCATTTCGAAATCGTTTTCAATTCATTTCATTTCGAAATCGTTTTCAATTCATTTCATTTCGAAATCGTTTTCAATTCAATTCATTTCGAAATCGTTTTCAATTCAATTCATTTCAAAATCGTTTTCAATTCATTTCATTTCGAAATATTCGATTTCAAAATTACTTTTCAATATTCATTTTAAAATGAATAAAATCGATATAAATATCGTTCACGTCAAAATGGCGTCAATCAAATCAACACGGCTTCATATATTGATATTTTCAAATATTCCATTTCGAATATTTCTATTTCAAATATTTCTATTTCAAATATTTCTATTTCAAATATTCCTATTTCAAATATTTCTATTTCAAATATTCCTATTTCAAATATTTCTATTTCAAATATTTCTGTTTCAAATATTCCTCTTTCAAATATTTCTATTTCAAATATTTCTATTTCAAATATTTCTATTTCAAATATTTCTATTTCAAATATTTCTTTTTCAAAATAGTTGTTATTATCAAAATATTTCGTTCAACACATGACCAATCTCAATGGATGAGTACTGTCAACACATGAACCTTTATTTTATATTGTTCTTAATTTTCTAAATTGGAATGAGGCCCAATCAATTACCATATAAAGTTAATTATATGGATTTTCATACAACACATGTATATAATAGCATAAAAATAATAATCAACCATCAACCAAAGTGCACTACACTGTATAAGCATCAAATATAGATATCTAACGCTTATAACAGCCTGTCAATCAATCGATCGACATATTTAATCAATTAGGATGAGTGAACTTCATATTTCATCCCAACACCCGTGTGGGGTTTCAAACAATCAAACAAATATTTTATTTGTGCAGTTGGGCGATGTGTAAAATTTATCGTCCCAATCAATGTCATTCAAATAGGTGTACATAAACAAACCGTCCGGTTTGTAAATGAATATTTTATCTTATTTTATTTCCACGTTAAAAATTATATTTTTAACGAGAAAATATTTTATCTCAACATATGAATTTCTATTCAATTCATTTATTCAATAAAATGATATTTTTATTTTTCTAACATATTTTAGAAAATTTCGGCGGCATAACGGCACGATACTAGAAACGGGACGAGGCCTAGCCTTACCCCCGGTCTAGTGAAGGCCCACGCCATTCACACATCAATCAAATCAATTTCATTTCACCAAACAATTCAATTCAAACCAAAGCATCTAACTAATTTATGCAACCAAACAAACAAGTCCATGGTCTGTGGACGATTGTGTCGGGTGCTACTAATCACCGTCTGCATCCTAGTATATATATATAACTAGAGAAAAGAAGGTGAAAGGTGAGAAATTCTCACAGATAGCTATCCAATCATCTTGACTCTTCTTTGATAGAAATCTTCATCGTTATCGCCTCTTCGTCATCTTCGTTGCCCGTAGCCACTACATATGTAAAAATCGAATTTTTTCTTCGTTATTCAATATATAAAAATCGAATTTTTACTACTATGTTATATAGATAAAAATTATATTTTTATCACGCTATTTTCCATATAAAGATTTCGCCTTTTCTAAAATAAAGATTTCGCCTTTTCTAAAATAAAGATTTCGCCTTTATAAAAACATAGACTTCGCCCTTTCAAATTTAAAGATTTCATCTTTATAAAAATCTCATTTTTATTTTTCTACACATATAAAGATGATATTTTTAATATTCCTATCATGTAAAACTTATATTTTTAATTTTCTACCTAACCAAAAATCATATTTTTACATCTTCTATATAGTAAAGATTATATTTTTGATACTTTAAAAATATAAAAATCATATTTTTATTACTTCGATGTTCAATAGATAAAAATCACACCTTTTTCAATTTAAAAAAAATCTCGCCTTTTATATCGCTAATAAAAATCGCAACTTTTCCTAGCTAAAAATCATGTCTTTGTTTGGTTAAAAATCATATCTTTGTTTGGTTAAAAATCATATCTTTCAAGCGATAAAGATATAGTCTTTCATTCGATAGAAATATAGTTTTCATTTTCAGATCTAAACAATGTCATTCTTCATACGAACTGATTTTAATTATCATTAAGACTGATAATATTAAATAAAAACAAAAACAAAATAATATAAAGGAACTTACAGCGAAAGGGGCGAATTTTCTGATGGAATTGGAGGGAAGGGGGGGGGGGGGACGCTCGCTGGTCTGGTGACGGCGGTGGAGGCACAGATCGGTGGTGGGGTTCTTAGTCGCGGTTTCGATTGGAAGAAGAGGCCAAGGCGAGGGCGACGTGTACGGGGAGGGACGGAGGCGCCATGGGAGGCCGGAGGTCGCAGTGGCCATCAGGAGGGGGCGCGATGAACGTCGGTGGTCGACACTGGTGGAGGCGCGATCGATTTCCCCTTTTCTCCCTTTTTTTTCTCTTCTGTCTATTTGCTTTGAACGAACGTGGGGGGGGGGGGGGGACAGAACGAATAAAAGGGGAGAAAGGTTTTTTATTTATTTATTTAATTATTTAATTATTTGTAAAAAGTGGACTTTTACATACGATCTCAAAACGAGGCCCACCGCCTGTCGCCCATAGCGTTTTACCCCCATTCCGAACACAATGGGATATGTATCGCTAGCTGATTTTATCGTTTCGATCAGTTTCCTTTCAATTTACATTTAAATCGCTATATTGAATTTTAAACGTACATTTCAAATTACCGGGGTCACATTCTAACTCTAAAAATTCTCGAAAAATATTTTCTAGCTTCGTATTTACGATACGGTCCTAACAAAACTAGTTTCGTCGAATTCTGAGACCGTTGGAAAAATGGCCAATTTCCAGTCGATTAAAATCAACTGAAACTGGTCAAACGCGTTTTCCTTTGCCACGCTCACATATTGATTCGAAAAATTATGAAATTTGGAATCTAGCAATAATTTAACATCATGGACCCAACAAAAGTGGTTTCGTCGAAATCCGAGGTCATTTGCAAAATGTCTATTTTTAAGGGCCTGAATTCCATAGCGACTATTCAGAATTTTCAACTGGACAAATCTTTTGATTCCCGCTATGAAATTTGGATTTTTCGGATTCGTTGGAAAGATATTATCAATTAGATCCTAATGTTTTTGGTTTCACTAAAATCCGATTTGTTTTGCACCCGGTACATTCAATTGAAGTTTGAAATCGAATTATCGAACTACCGCGCCATTTTCAATTCCTTTTATAATTATAAATAATTATTTATATTCTAACGACGATGCGTATAAATATATACGTTCGAATTCTATTAAAAATAAATTTCTCGTCGATAGTATTTAAAATAATTCATTTTAAATAATCAAAATTCGCTAAAATTGCCAAAATAAAAATTTTAAACTGGCCCAGATTTTCGGGTTATTACAAGAAGCAAGAGCCCATTATGGCTCGTGATACGGTCCGCTCCGCCAGAAGCTTATGGGTGAAACCAGACGGCCCATCGCAGCTCAAAAGGAAGCCCGCTCGACTGCTGATCCTTGATGGATGTTACGTTCATGAACCGCCATGAGGTCTAATGACCTGAACTAAAGAATGACAACTAAAGGGAAACCATGAAAATATTTATAAAAATTTAAAGACTTACCTTGCAAATTATTAGTGATGTACACTGAAGTCCAGAAGATAAAAATCAACCAATGAACAGAGAGATTATTGGAAATTCGTACTGGTATTTATACTCCTCAAATAATTTGATCATTCAAAGCAGTGCGACGCTATAAACAGATGTGACTATTGATTCCTATTGTTTCGTGAAAAGGTCCATTTGGAATCTTCGAAGCATCTTCCATCCTCGATAAAACATACTTCGAGGGGGCAAAATGTTGGCTAGCTTTCTGATCAAGCCACCAAGATTCACACACGAAGACAATATGAAGCTTCGTTCTTTAAATTCTTGGAAACTCGATCGTGAAAGTCTCATCATCAGCAGTTCGTGGCCACCTTATTATCTCCGCCTTGCGATACTCTGTCATGACCCGTTCATAATGATCCCCCACGATCCATCCACGCCAGCTCTCCACGACCCGATCTCAGGAACCATAGGATATTAACCACGACTTATTCTACCACAATCCGAAAATTCAGGATCTAAGGACACCTATCTACCACCGTCATATTGAACATTTCTCCATCAAGCGACGAACCAGTCCGAGATCCTCGGGATTTGTGCCACATGTGACCATGATCCACCTGCAGATATCGGCTATAAATAGCCCTGTGCTTGACATTTTCAGGATCTTTTGGCAGTTCTAAGTACTGTTTTCACCATTATTATCATCTTACAATTTCTTATCAGTCTTAGACCGAAATTACTTAGTGAATCATCATTGTACAAGTGATATTGAGAGAAAGATCATTGATTGTACTTGAATCTTACGTATAATCATAGATATAAAGTGGATGTAGGCTCGTTAACGCCGAACCACTATAAACCTTGTGTGTTTTCTTTGTTTTCTTGCATTTCTAGATATAAATTTCTGCCAATTCAGATAATTTGGGTGTTAGAGCCACTTTTGGATCTAACAGCTAGGTTTATACCCATTCTGAATAACTGATTCGACGATATGTCGACGATGAACACGTTGGTTGAAGACCGGAGGTCTTCACATTGTTTGTATGATTACTGATGTCTTGATTGGGCTGTACACCCAAGACGAGGTAATAAGTGGTGATCGTCCAGACGTACTTTGATATCGACTGGATATGCGAGGGCCCCTCTCCTGTATTGGACATATGGGACGAGGAATAAGGTGCCTCCGGTTTGGTTTAGACCCAAAACGAACTTGTAAATGGGTTGTGTGTCTAACATTGGATTTTATTCTATGTAGATTGATTTCTATTAAATATACATCTGTCTGGTGAAGGAGAATTTATTCTCTTACTTCACCCTTCTTTAAGACATACGAGCTTAAAGGTTGTATCTCGATAGACATTAGTCACATGGCGTGAATTGCCTGTGTGGCATGCCTGAGTGGCAAATGATCAAGGCTTCTGTTGAAAAGCAAAGTCTTGTGGTTGATGATCAAAGCATAGCTTTAATATAGCACCGCTTTGTGTATAGCGTTAATTCGCGAGCTTCACACCCCGGTATGAACCAAAAACAGGATGAAGGACGACAGGGAGGACGACACGTTTCTTTCTAGCTAGAGGTGGTGTTGGGGTTTTGCCTACCCTGACATTTTATATTTTTACCTATGTGGTTATTAGAATGTGAGGCGCCTCAGATATATCGATTACTACGGAGCCGATGGATATTGAATCTTCTGGCTCATTTACACCCCATAGGGCGGGGAAACGTGTGTTCAGGAATAATATTCCACACACATATGTGTTGACAGGCCCTGCATTTTCCTAGTGTACAGTTGCGGCTGTGTCCTGAGACTCAGGCTAGACAGTCTTGAAGCGATGAAGATGATCCCTTGCCTTGGTTCATGATGGAAATCCAACTTCCAATACGCGACATTTCGATTTTAGTTGTAATCCTATTTATGGAGACATAGTAGGATGGGGCGCTTATGCCATCTATGACTGATACATTTATATTTGAAGTTGATATCTTCGCTTATAGTAATAATAAAAGATTAAATTTCGCGTATCAAGCATTATTTGGCTATTATAAGGTAAAACCCTATCCTACGGCTTGCATTGCATTGTGTGATTGGACCTGGGTCTTATAATAGCTTCATTGTTCTTTATTTAGCATTGCGCTGTTTGTTTATGCACTGGTATTCTTGGGGTTAAATCATGTTCCGTGTTATACGACGTGGTCCCTTGATTTATCTAACTTTAAAAATCAAGCTACTAACTGTTTTAGTGCTCACACCAGTCACATGACTGACCTGGAATTTATTGTTTTAACCTAAACTCTGGGTGCCCCTATTTTCCACACGGGCAGCTAGTAGTTGGGTTTTGCAGATATTATATTCACAAGATCCTGGTTTATAGCTGAAGGGATATTCGGAAAGCTCTGTATCTGTGTATTTCTTTCAGTTCTGTTTTGTACTATTTTCCCGCTGCTATGTAATGTATTCTAATCTCTGTTATTTATCAATTGTATATTATTTGTTCATACTCTGTATATTCTTGTACTCTGAAGTAAATTATTGTAAAACGCAATGAAATGCTCTTCTGTTTGTATTATGATTTGTCGTGTCAGTTTGGTATCAGAGCTTTGGTTTACAGAGCTCGAGAACAAGACACATTAGAACCAAATGTAAGAATTCATCATGGATTGGATTAGTAATATCCAATGATAATGACTCATTAGAGAAAGGATCAGTAGTATCCTAGAGCGAGCGTGAAGAATGTTATTTTTAAAATAAAAGTGAAAACAAATTTTGTTTTGAAAATTTATATCTTATTATACGTATTTGATTATTTATTTTATTTTGAATTTTGGATAATTGAGTATATAGAGATTTGCATATACGCCTAACTAGTGTTTATACAAAGCCTCCAATATACTAGATAGATACAGAATTACACTCTAGCCGCCCGGGGATAGTTCTGATGATGAAACTTTATCATCAGTTATGTTCGAGTGTCGAAAGTGGGATATCTATATATTTCTAATTGACTGGCGTGAGAACCAAAACAAGATAGGGCTTATTGTTGTGATTTGGCATCAAAACAGGATTTTGAATATTTTTATCAAAGTTATACGACTGAAAAATTAACCAACTAATTGATTGCTGGTTTTGTTGTATGATTATTGGTTTGATTAATTAAAATTTTGAACCATTAGCCAAATCGAATCAAAATATTGAACTGAATTGAAAATTGTTTGAAATTGCATGCATTTACATATGTATGTGTGAACAAGTCATAGCAAGGAGGCTAGAGAAGAGGAATAAAATTGTATCCCCGACAAATGGGTACATGTTTACTAATTTATTTGGTTTGGATGATTTTATGAGCCGATTGGCTAGCCGCTTGGCTTTTTCTTTTTCTTTTTGAGATGAGAGCGCCTGTGTGGCGGTTTGGGGATTTTCCCGATGCTCCCCGTACAAAGGAGGTTTTGGCGAAAATTTTCAAAAATTTAGGGTGTTAGCCGAATTTTTGAGAAATTGGAAAATTCTTAGAAACTGGAAAGTTGAAGAATAAAAGTTGTGTTGATTAGTAAACCAACTTTCAGCTCCGTTCCTTTTCGAGGACGAAATGATTTTAAGTGGGGGAGATTGTGACAACCCGGAAAATCAGAACCAATTTAAAATTTTATCTTGGCATTTTAATGGATTTTGAATATTTGAAATGATTTATTTTAAATAATAATGATTGGAAATTTATTTTGAATAGAATTAGAACGTATATATTTATTTGAATCGAAGTTAGAATATAAAAATTTATTTTAATTATAAAAGGAATTGGAAATGGCGTGGTAGTTTGAAAATTCGATTTCAAATTTTAAATGAATGTACAGGATTCAAAATAACCAGATTTTAGTGAAACTGAAAATATTAGAATCTATTTGAAAATATCTTTCCAACAATCTGAAAATCCAAATTTTATAGTGGGAATAAAAAGTTATGCCCAGTTGAAAATTCAAAATAGTGGCCATGGAAAATATAGCCCATAAAATAGAGATTTTGCAAACGACCTCCATTTTCGATGAGACCACTTTTGTTGGATTCGGAATGTCAAATTATTGCTTGATTCCAATTTTCGTAATTTTTGGAATCAATATGTGAGCGTGGTGAATTTAAATATGTTTGGTAATTTCAGTTTGAATTTAATCAACTGGAAAATGACCATTTTTCAAACGGTCTCCAAACTCGACGAAATTATTTTTGTTAGGGCCGTATCGTCAAAACATAGCCAGATTTATTTTTTTGGAATTTTTGGAGTCTGTATGTGACTCTGGTAAATTAAATTGTGCATTTGAATTTAAAATATATTGATTTATATTTAAAATTTAACGGAAACTGAACATAACAGTCGAATTGGCTTATCAGACATATCCCATTATGTTCAAAATAGGGGTAATTAGCTAGGGACGACAGTCGTTGGATTTGATTTGCAGCTTGGATGTAAAGTCAACTTTAATGGGAATTAAAAAGAAAATAAATATATATATACCCCCACCCCTTTATATCGTTCAGGAAAAAAACGAGCCTTTCCCCCCCCCCCCCAAATTATATCCCGTCGCCCTCATTTATCCCGCCGCCACCCACCAGTCCAGCAGCCGCATCGATCGCGCGCCATCCCCTTGTCGGAGCTGCCCTCTGTCGCCCTTCTCTCCTACCTTTCTCTCCTTCGCCTCGCCCAAACCTAGCCCAAAATCTAATTAAATCTCAAACCCTAGCCATTGACCTCGCCACCGCTACCACCTCCGGTGAAGTGGGTCCGCCGCCGCCATTTCTGGGCCCTCCCCCTTCCAGTCAACGCGTCAGCTCCCCCACTGACCACCGTGAGTCTTCTTTGTTATTGTTATTTATTTATGCGGTTAAAAATATGATTTTTAAGTGAAATAATATTGTTTAAAATTAGAAATTTTATATAAATAGATTAGTAGAAAAGGTATGATTTTTATGAAGGAAAAATGTAATTTTTGGTTATATAAAAATATATTTTTTCATTAGAGAAAGATGAGATTTTTATATACGTGAAAGTTGAGATTTTTATACATGAAAGATTTGATTTTTAAATGAATACAGATTTGATTTTTAATTTAAAAAAAAATAGGATTTTTTAAAATGGAAAAGCTTAGATTTTTAAAATAGGAAAGCCTGATTTTTAATATATAAAGATTATATTTTTTATATATAAAGATTAGATTTTTACGAATATAAAGATGAGATCTTTATAAATGTGGCAAAATAAAAATACAATTTTAATATATGAATGGAATATTAAAAACACGATCTTTATTATGAAGTTAGAGAAATAAAAATATGATTTTTATTATATAGGGAGTGTTATAAAAATATAATATTTACTGTATATGCAGCGTAATAAAAATGAGTTTTTTATATATATCATAGCGAAATAAAAATATGATTTTTAATCATGTAGCGGATTAAAAATATGATTTTTATCGTAGGGATAGCGGTATGATAATGTGGTATTTAAATGTATAAACATCATATTAAAAATGTGATTTTTACTATTAACAGCGTGAAATGTTGGGTGATGGAACGGGTGGGAAACGAATCCAAATCAAAACTGTTCAGGAATAAAGAATGGAGGACTGGATCCCTAAGGTGAGAACTTCTCACTTTAAATTTTATGTTCTTGTTAAAATATATACTAGGATGCAGACGGTGCTTAGCAGCACCCGACCCTCGTCGTTCACAAACGATGGACTACTTGTTTGTTTGGTTGATTGGATTATTTGTTTGAATTTGGTTGTTTGGGTGAAATGAATTGATTAAAATTGGTATGTACATGGCGCGAGCCATTAGTAGGCGAGGGATAAGGCTAGACCTTATTTCAATTCTAGTATCGTGCCGTTATGCTGCCGAAATTTTCCAAAAATATTAGAATAATAAAAATATCATTTTTATTTAATGTATGAACTAAATAAAATATTCAGGTGTTAAAAATATAATTTTTAATGTGTATATGAATAAAACAAATATTCATTTACAAATCGGACAATTTGTTTATGTACACACATTTGACTGATATGGATTGGGACGATATATTTTACACATCGCCCAATTGCACAAATAATAATCAATGTTTGTTGTTTGAAAACCCCACACGGGTATTGGGATGATATTGGACACACACTAATCCAAATATTTAGTAGTTTGTCAATCGATGGGTTGACAAGCTGTTGTAAGCATTAATTATAACTATTTAACGCTTATGCAGTTGTGTAATGCACTCTGGATGATGGTTGACTATGTTTGATTATTGTTGTGTACATGTGTGTATGAAATCCATATAAATAAAATTATACAGTAATTAACTGTGTCTGATCCCAATTCAGAAAGAACATATATTTTAAATAAAGAACATTTTGAAATGACTAATAATGAATATTTTAAAATAATATTCAGTAATGGATCAAAATATGATTTTGATGTCCGATTTGGGATGGATACGAAAATATTTAAATATATGAAGTCGTGTTGATTAGATTAACGCCATTTCGACGTGAACGATATTTATATCGATTTTATTCATTTTTATAATGAATATCGAAAAGGAAGTGATTTCAAAATCTAATGTTTCTAAAATATTATCATTTATATATTAATGATATGGATTATTCAATTTTGATCTAAATTTAAATATGAAGTTGAAATCGTTTTGAAAACGAATTTAAAACGATTTATAAAATACATTTTAAATGGAAATCGATGAAATATATATATTATATATGTTTAATGACTTGAAAAGAACGCGCCGCGCCACGGCAGTTCGCGAATTTGGACCATTGACTTCGAATGGACATTACGGGAGATCCGACCGTTGGATTCTCCTGAAACTAGAACCATTGGGTTCATATCGAAAAGAGCTTTCCATGAATATAAGAGATTTGAAATCTAATGGTTGGCTTTGGAATTATGTCCAAATCAAATTTGGAAAAGGTCGTTGTAAGTGCAGTTCGATGACCGTTTATGGAAATCGACTGTATGGGCCTTGATAAAATTATTAAAAATATTAATAACTTGTGTAAAATCATAGTAAATGATTTGGAAAGAATTCGGATGAAAAATTCCATATTTGAAAAGATAAAAATATATTTTTATCGAAATGAACTTGTTATGAACTAGAATCATAATCCAATATTTTTTAAATAAATAAATTGGATTTGAAATGGTTTTAAAATAACCGAAATTTCCAATATATGAATTGGAAGATATACATATCATTATTCCAATACGATATTTTGTGATTTCAGAATTTGATATTGAATATAAACTGATATATTTTCTATTCAGAGCCTTGTATTTAATATCAAATGGGATTTTGGGTTTGTCGTGAATGGTGTCTTCACTAACACTGTTCTTAAACCCAGTTGAGAAAAGATTAAATGTTTTTATTAAGATTTAATGAAGTTTGCCAATTAATTAATATTTAATTGAAATTGAACTGAACTAAATTTTGGGTTTGTCGTGAATGGTATCTTTAAAAATGCTGTTCTTAAACCGAATGGAGTTAAGAAAATTAGAAACTAACTGGAGATTAGCTAAGTTGAATGGTTTCCTAGGTATTGATCTGATGTTGGTTTGGGCCTTCGGGATTAATACTTAGGGAATTATTCTCTTACTAATTTACGGTTAGAGACTGATGGAATAATATAATTAGAAACTAACTGGAAATTAGCTAAGTTGAATGGTTTCCTGGATTTTGATCTGATGTTGGTTTCGTCCTTCAGGTGTAATACTTAGGGAGTTGTTCTCTTACTAATTTACGATTAGAGACTGACGGAATGGTGTCTTCAGTAACATTGTTCTTAAACCCCATGTGAAAAGAATAAATCTTTTAATTAAGATTATTAGAATTTCCAGTTATATTTAGTAATTGGAATAAAATGGAATGCGATTTTGGGTTTATCGTGAACCGTGTTTTAAATGACATTGGTTCTTTAACCTAGTTAAAGATAAGATTAATTTCTTAGCTTTGAATAATCATTAATATTAATTTTTGGGAAGATTAAAACTAAATGGAGTTTCAATGAATCTTTGATTAGATTGAAAATTGAATGTGATAATTAAAATTATCAATTCAAGAATATGAATGAAAATGGAGTATCACCAGTTTTGCTCTAAGCGATAGTTAAATATTTAACTAGATTTGAACATGAAATGGTAATTAATATTTACCGATAACACTGTAGTGTTAGATATGGAGTATTACCAGTTTTGCTCCTTGGGATGAATAGGTTGGGATTGGGAGATTAAACAAATGAATACTTCGGTAAGGTGCGCTAATCCCGACTAGTTTGGAAAACCTTAATAAGGTTTGAATTGATATCCAAAGGAAGATTAAAGGATAAATTTAAAGAATTTATCTTTGATAAAATTAATGGGAACCTTTCCCAAAGTATATGAATATTAGAATAAAATAATATTCTGAATTGGAATGCGGCGTATGTTGTGTTTTTATAGCACTTCTTTATTATATACGCGGGTTATTCAGAAAGGCCGGGTTTATACCAATTTTGAATAAGTGATTCGACGATAAGTCGACGATGAAGACAGTGGTTGAAGACTGGAGGTCTTCACATCGTTTTGATGATTACTGATGTCTTGATTAGGCTGTACACCCAAGACGAGGTAATAAGTGGTGATCGTCCAGACGTACTTGGAGACCGACCAGATATGCGAGGGCCTCTCTTTTGTATTAGACATATGGGACGAGGAATAAGGTGCCTCTGGTTTCGTTTAGACCCAAAACGAACTTATAAATGGGCTGTGTGTCTGGACTCTGACGTTGGATTTTATTCTGTGTAGATCAATTTCTATTAAATATACACCTGTCTGGTGAAGGAGAATTTATTCTCTTACTTCACCCTTCTCTGAGACGTATGAGCTTAGAGGTTGTATATCGATAGACATCAGTCGCATGGCGTGAATTGCCTGTATGGCATGCCTAAGTGTCAAATGATCAAGGCTTCTGTTGAAAAGCAGAGTCTTGTGGTTGATGATCAAAGCATAGCTTTAATATAGCGTCGCTTTGTGTATAGCGTTAATTCGCGAGCTTCACACCCCGGTATGAAACACAAATGGGATGAAGGACGGCAGGGAGGACGACACGTTTTTTCTAGCTTGAGGTGGTGTTGGGGTTTTGCATGCCCTGACATTTTTTATTTTTACCTATGTGGTTGTTAGAATGCGAGGCGCCTCGGATATATCGGTTATTACGGAGCCAATGGATATTGAGTCCTCTGGCTCATTTACGCCCTATAGGGCGGGGAAACGTGTGTTTAGGAATAATATTCCACACACATATGTGTGGAACGACCCTGCATTTTCCTAGGGTACAATTGCGGCTGTGTCCTGAGGCTCGGGCTATGCAATCTCGAAGCAGTGAGAACGATCCCTTGCCTGGGTTCAAGATGGAAATCCAACTTCCAATACGTGACATTTCGATTTTAGTTGTAATCCTATTTATGGCGACATAGTGCGATGGGGCGCTTATGCCATCTATGATTGATACATTTATATTTGAAGTTGATTTCTTCACTAATAGTAATAATTAAAGATTAAATTTCGTGCATCAAGCATTATTTGGCTATTATAAGGTAAAACCCTATCCTCCAGCTTGCATTGCATTGTGTGATGGGACATGGGTCTTATAATAGTTTCATTGTTCTTTATTTAGCATTGCGCTATTTGTTTATGCATAGGTATTCTTGGGGTTAAAACCTGTTCCGTGTTAGACGGCGTGGTCCCTTGATTTATCTAACTTTAAAAATCAAGCTAATAACCGTTTTAGTGGTCACACTAGTCACATGACTGACCTGGAGTTTATTGTTTTAACCTAAACTCTGGGTGCCCCTATTTTCCACATGGGCAGCTAGTAGTTAGGTTTTACAGATATTATATTCACAAGATCCTGGTTTATAGCTGAAGGGATATTCGGAAAGCTCTGTATTCGTGTATTTCTTTCAGTTGTGTTTTGTATTATTTTTCTGCTGCTATGTAATGTATTCTAATCTCTGATATTTATCAAATGTATATTATTTGTTTATACTTTGTATATTCTTGTACTCTGATGTAAATTGTTGTAATAAGCAATGAAATGTTCTTCTATTTATGTTCTGATTTTTCGTGTCATAGTGAGTTTATGGAGTAGCCAAAAAAAGATTTGTCCTGCTTGATGTTTTGCTTAATCCTACTGATACTCAATGTAAGTTTATAACTTTCAGGATAATCATCAGATGATAGCTAATCATCTATAATTTCAGGATATATTGAAATAATCATGATGCATTTGTCAGTACGTTAACTAAACATCATGAAAACTAATCAAGATGCATTTGATAAATCTTGTATATTTGTGATTTGGTGAATACAGCTTGAAAGAAATTTGACTAAAGGCACAACAATATGCATGTTATAGGTAGATTCATAGTTTATCATTTACAAATATATGCATAACTCTTTGGTAAGGAAAATATGGTTTAGAAATTATTGTTACTTTATATCTTGATGTATCATAGGTTCAAACTCTTGAATAACAATTTTTTAGCTCAAACTCGAATGTACTTTCGTTTATGTAACCAAAATTGAAAGGAGAGTTATAAAAAAGTGCTCATTTTATTACATTGAAGTTATATTTGACGTGGGGTTGGAGAAGAAATGATTTATAGTTTAGATTCGGTTCAAAATATTTCCTTGCATGTGTGTGTGTGTCTATATATATATATATATATATATATATATATATATATATATATATATATAAACACATACATATATATATATCTATGTGTGTGTATATATACATATACATATATGTGTATATATATAATATCCCATGTCTATTAAATTAATTGCTTTTGGCTAAATGGTATACAATATTCTTTAATAGCTTTGTTCGCATTATAGATGTTATTCGGGTATACTTCATTGTGGGAATTCCTATTGGTTAATATAATATGCAAAAATATATGTATAACCTTTAGTACTGAATTGCTATACCGCGAGTTATAATAAATGGTAAAGCCTTGTAAGACGTTATCAATATAAAGATAGCTAAAATTCGTTATTTCACTAAATTCCCAAGTGTGAAATGGTTATACCACCTTCAAATTGATGTGTGTGATTTCTTATCTACGTTTCTTTCTTTGACTTGATATGCAAAAGATCCATTGTTCTGTATAGTCTTGATTAAAAAAAACAGTCCCTTTGATAGTCCAAGTGCTGGACTGGTAAGAAAAGCTTAATAACCAGCAAAGGCTAGTAGCAACGTAAAAGTGGTTATAAGTATGAAAAAAAATTATCTTGTAAATCTAAAGTCTACAACATTATCATAGTTTGTCAAATATATCATCCTCATTCTTTTTAAAAAATATTATTATTTTTATCGTAGTGAACTTCAAATATATCATCCTTACTGTTTTGAAAAAACCTTTTTATGATTACACATATGCTTGTGTCTTCACATCATGGCTTTAAATAGCGAGAACACTGAGTCCAATTAAATTAAAAAAATCACACTTTATCAGCTAAGGTTTCTCAACCAAACGACACTAGCAATTCATCTTAGCTATCGAGAAAAGAGTTCTATGTAGTGTTAAGTAAAAGTGAATGCTTTGCTCAGTTTTTAATATGCATTGAGACAGTGCTTGGAATGTGCTTACATTTATCAAGTAGTGAGTTTATGGATTAACCAAAAAAAAACTTTGTCCTGCTTGCTGTTGTGCTTAGTCCCACTGATACTCAATGTAAGTTTATAACTTTTAGGATAATTTTAGGATATATTGAAGCAATCACGATGCATTTGTCAGTACGTTAACTAAACATCTTGAAAAGAAATCAAGATGCATTTGATAAATCTTGTATATTTGTGAGTTGGTGAATACAGCTTGAAAGAAATTTGACTAAAGAAACAACAGTATGCATGTTATAGGTAGATTCATAGTTTATCATTTACTAAATATATGCATAACTCTTGCCACTTTGGTAAGGAAAATATGGTTTAGAAATTATTGTTACTTTATATTTTGATATATCATAGGTTCAAACTCTTGAATAACAATTATTTAGCTCAAACAAGAATGTACTTTCGTTTGTGTAACCAAAATTGTAATGAGAGTTATAAAAATGTCCTCATTTTATTACGATGAAGCTATATTTGACATGGGGTTGGAGAAGAAATATTTTACAGTTTGGGTTGGGTTCAAAATATTTCCTTGCATATATATATACATATATGTATACACACACACACAGATATATATATATGTATGTATGTGTATGTCTATATATATACATATATATATATATAGACATACACATACATACATGTATATATATATCTGTGTGTGTGTGTGTATGCATATATATACATATACATATATGTGTATATATATATATAATATCCCATGTTTATTAAACTAATTGCTTTTAGTGAAATGGTATACAATAATCTTTGATAGCTTTGTTCGCATTGTAGATGTTATTCGTGTATACTTCATTGTGGGAATTCCTAATGGTTAATATAATATGCAAAAATATATGTATAAGCTTTAGAATCGAATTGCTATACCGCGAGTTATATTAAATGGTAAAGCCTTGTAAGACGTTGTCAATACAAAGATAGCTAAAATCCGTTATTTCACTAAATTCCCAAGTGTGAAATGGTTAAACCACCTTCAAATTGATGCATGTTCTTTCTTATCTACGTTTCTTTCTTTGACTTGATATGCAAAAGATCCATTGTTCTGTATATTCTTGATTAAAAAAAAACAGTCCCTTGATAGTCCAAGTGCTGGACTGGTAAGAAAAGCTTAATAACCAGCAAAGGCTAGTAGCAACGTATAAGTATGAAAAAAAAACTATTTTGTAAATCTAAAGTCTACCACATTATTAATATTATTTTTCTTTTTGAAAAATTTTCTAGGCATATCCTCATTCTTTTAAGCTTTAAATGAAAGTAAACAAAGTTTGTCAATGCACATAAAACAAATTTGAAGTCATTAAAAAATGCAGTTCATCAGTATATTTTTCTGAAGTGGATGGTAAAAACACAACTTCATATTTGTTGAAGCGTATGCAAAGAGTTATTTCATAAATTAAAGATCCTTGAAGTCATTCCATTTTCCTATTCATATGTATATGGCACAATAATAGCATAATGACATCGAAGAGATATAAGTGAGCGCAACAACATATTTTCACCTAATGGAATAGAATCAAAATGCCAAAGCCCTCAAGTACAGTCCCTTCCCCATTCCAGTTAGTTGATGCCCGTCTACATAGGCAGGACGAGAGTTTAGTAAGCAAGTAAATCAATTTACAAACAATTAAATTGGCAGATAAAGGTTTACTATAGATAAAAGAAAAGGAAACATCAATCCGTACAAATTTATGTCAACCATGTTGAAATGTACAGTTTGAATATAGGTAAACATGATTTGTACACTGTTTAAAAGTAACTTGGTTAAAAAAAGAGATTAGGGCAGTTTTGGTCATAATATGTTTGTTGCTATGTAATTAGCAGAAATAAGGAAATAACTTTGTTGTAGTATCAATACCAGTGTTATCAGCCCATCTGGAATGCTGTGTAAGTTTCTTTTTAAAAAAGAAGCAAATCAGGTGTACACACATCATCTTGAACGCATAAAATTATGCTTGAATGGTGTTTTAAAAAAAGAACATTATAAAAAGAGTGAATAGTAATTGAATAATTACCGTTGATTGGTCATATTAGAAGCAACAAGATGAAATACCATTATCTATATTGAACCCTCTACTCCATTGTACAATACAAATTATGGATTTGAAAGGCTAATGGTATTAGCGAGGGAAAATAAGGTGGCAATTGTCAAATTAGGGATATAAGAGTTAAAAAGCAAAACAATCGGTTGTTTCATCTATGATATATGAAGTGAAACAAAATTGAGATCTGTTGAATGATATTCTTACTACGTTGCAGACCAAGTAACAGAACTTGTATATGAATCAACTAGGAAAAATATCCTATTTCATATAAAATAAGTAAAAAACGAAATGAAAAAAGGTTGCCTTTGAAAAGGAGTTTAACTTTATGCTATTGGCTGAGAAGGTACGAAGCCGTCTACGGGGAAGAAGGTTCAGAGAAGTTATCAGCGAAGACGAAGGAGCACGAAAGCTATCAGCGGAGAAGAAGGAGCGTCTCCATTGAAACAATAGCCACACCATGTCCATGAAATTCTCAAATTATTTTAAATGTTGGTTAAAGGAAACTAAGATCTAAGAATTATGATTTCAGACAAATTGGGCAAAGAAATGGAGTGAAACCCCGCAAAAATGGAGTGGGAGGAAAGACGAACGGTTACCGATGTGATAAGCAAAAACCGCGAGAAGTTAGCATGATGTCGGATGAATGTTCTAATTATTTTAAAATACGCTCCTTAACTGATATTTCAAAAAGAGCAAAAGCGCTAGAATGCCAACACATAAGATATGCAAGAAAACAAAGTGTTCCACCTCAGCATATCATTTATTCTACTTTCTATTATAGATAATAGTAATCCAAGGGTATCCAACAGTGGTTTTAAATATAACTTTGGTGTGAAAACACGCCTAGTTCTTTCCAACATCTTGCAAACAAAGTCAGCGTCGGTATACCTTGGTCTCATTTTATGAGCTGGACACCTAAGGATTACCGACATTTTGTTGAACAAAGTCAGCGTCGGTCTGCACAATCCACCAATCTCTTTCCCCACTCTCCGTCAGTCCGCAAGGCAGTGCATAGGTGGTATACCTTGGTTTTTTAAGTTAGGTATGTGTAATTAATCATAAATTTTAATTTTTATAGAGATAGATAATAAGCAATGATGTCCAAGCACTTCTTGACTTTATTGATTTGACTAGTCATACATAAGGAAATTAGCGTACCATTTTTCAAACTATGACAAGCAATCTAAGAATTTATTTCGTGGCCGCACCAAGTTATCACCCGAACCAACTGGCCAAACTAGAACATAACATTTGAAAACTTGAATTATGTTAAAAATTTGTTACATGTTAAGGTATCAAAAATAAAATCAACTGACTAGAAATTGTTAATTTACCTTGTTGTACCACCTTTCTTAAACAAGTCGTGTGTTCATTTGCATTTGTCTATTGCACTCATGTAGTTGCATTAGAACCACAACATACTGCATTTGGATTTTGAGGGTAGTAACCGATCGAAACCCTCATGAGACACCACTCATCCTACTAGGACACCTAGAGGTTTAATGGCTTGTTATATATGCTCAATGTAATTGTGTTTCCTACGAAAGTTTGACCTATCTAGTTTAGTTTTTCATTTTTTTTACTCGAGGACGAGTAATAGATAAGTTTGGGGGTATTTGATTAACAAGAAAATGTGTTTATTTTATGCTCTTATATCTTATCTTTTGTGTATAAATACTACTTAGGTCTTATTTTTTTTATTTTATAGATGTGTTGTCCAAACCTCATTCAGCCTTAAAAGTGAAGAATATATGTCATATACATGAAGAATCACATAAGAAGCTGTCATTGGAGGCTAGTTGTGTTCACATTGGTCACCTTGTAAGGAGGTTGGTAGAAAAGATCTTAGGAAATCTTCTGACAATCAAATGTACATATGGCAAACAAGGATAAGAGGAGGATCATAGCATAATCTTTGATGAGGAGGCCAATTTAGACGATTAGGGTTTGCAACTCAGCTGTAAATACACATGTATACCCATTGTAAACATTGGACTTTCTTCTGTACCTTCTTCTGCCATTAATCTAGTTTAGTTCTCTTTTATTTTTCTATGTTTTTATTTTATTAGCAACTAGTGGTATCAATAGAATTTGGTTTGGTAGAGTACTAGTTGTCTTTTGCAGTTATTTTCATTAGTGACTAACCGTATGATTAGATTCAGCTGTAATCCTAATTTTCTTTTCTATTAGTTATTTAATTTCTACATTTTTATTTTTTTCTTTTTAATTGCTTTCCTAGGTCATATTGGATTGAATAAAGATTTGATTAGATGCAGATCTCATTCAATTCAATAATAATTTTATTTGCAGTTTCAATTTTTTTTGTTTTCAGAACCAACCTCCAAGTTTTTTCTAACTCACATATGAAATATATAAATAATAAATTTTAATTTTCCTCCCTATGTTCGACGTGCATACTACACACTTGTGCGCTTGCAGTTATTATCACATAATTTGCGCTTTTCTAATTTCATAGAAAAGCGTCGATCATATGTTCATACATGTTCTACAATGCAAATAATTTTTATTTTCGTCTTTTTTACATACACATTATCTATGAAATTAAACATATTATGTTCTACTTATACCGAATTTTTTAATATTTTGGATCTTTATGTTTTATGTCTAATAATAATTCAACTTCATGGATCGTAACACTAATCTATTTGCATTGTGTTATATTTCTATTTTAAGCGTATTACAATTAAGAGTATGAATGATCTTTCATAAATTAAGATTAACTTTGTAATTCAAATTTAATTTACAATGTTTATAATAACATTCTTAAAAGTCATTATGTAAGAATATCGGTTTTTAACATATCATGTTCCCCGAGATTGTTCTGATATGAACTTTTAGACTTGAGATGGAAATCTGACACGAACACCCGAGTTAGACTCATCTCACCCGAGATCTCCCCCAATATGAGATCAAGTCTCTGAAATCGTCGAGACGAAATGCGACTGATATCCAAGATTTAAAACCTTGGTCACAGGCATCCCGGGTAGTGCATAGGTGGGTGTGGATGCCGCATTTTCTTTGTGCATACCATTTCTGCCCATTTATCATCTTTTAACACATAAATAGTGGGCGATGAAGATTTCGAGTGCCGAGATTGGTCTCTGTGACACTGGTCGTTGGAGGGGTCATAAGAACTAATGATGGGGCTGCGAAAAAAATATGCACTCCTCCAAAATTGTTTACAGGCCCTCTCTTTAGTTGCCGACGAATCTTAGACCCGCAGCATCAGTCTTTGTCGCTGTCTCTAACAATTGCACTTGCATGGAGCAGATCCAAAGTAAGAACCAAACATTCCATGCACACAAACAAATGTCGTGTTATGTAGTGTCTATGAATGTGTGTCCTAACTGTTCCCTTCACAGACCAGATTTTGTACCTCTTAAATGGGTGACCTCCCTTACGCTCAGCGTAAGGTTTCTGACATTAGTGTCACTCGGCCAGGACATTGTTAGCAAAATCAGGACCTTGTCTAGATCTTTGAACTGGCCTTCCATTTCCAGTGACACGGTGGTACCAAAGGTAGAAACTAGAGAAACTGATATAGGAGACGTTCCTAACCTCATCTCCTCTGGCGAGAACGATACCGGGGTGGCCGCTAGACCCTCTCCTCTGGTAGGAACCTCATTACCACAGTCGTCGTGCCCATCAAGTTCTTCCTGAGCTCATACAGTTTCATGTCCTTGGGGCACGACAGGGGGCATTCTACTTGTAGACATGGAGGAGTGATTCCTCCCTCTTATTCTGCCCTTTCTCCTTCTTCAGCGCCGCTCGGACGACCTGTTGGTTGACCTGCAGGAAGTAAGCCCGCTCAACGAATGAGGCAATCAGTCGGTATATTTTGGGCATCACGAGATTTGGCTGGGGTGGCCCTTAATGCTTCAAGTCGCTCATGATACGCTCTGCCTTTGGGGATTGAAAGATACTTGTCATGCAAATTTCAAGTTAATTTCGAGCTTATGACTCGATTAACTTTGAGCCCAACATAAGAAAAAAGTACTTACTTCCTGGCAAACATCGCCTCGCGAATCCTGAGGGACATCGAACATAGAACCAATCATGTTTAAAACCTCCGAGCTTGTTCCATGCTCCCAAGATTATACGGGTATTGGCTAGCTCCTCCAAGTAGACGAGAGAAGAACACCAACGGTTCTCCTTTTCATCTAGAAAAGAAACCGAATGTCCACTCTAGTTGGTACTATATGCTTGTATTCTGAGAACATGATGCAGGTAGAAAGCATGAACGCGAATGCATTTGGATGGAACTGCGACGAGGCTAAGCGAAAGTAGTGCAGCATATCCCGAATGAATTTGCAATATGAGGGCACGCATCCAATAGAGCATATATGCCTATTCTAGGCAGTGTACCATTCCGAAGGCATGTGCGCCCTATCCCCTTCCAAAGGGATAAGAACATTGTCCCAAGATATGTTGTACTTCTTACAAATGCACCTCAATGCAGTTTCATCCAACCACGAAGGAACCGAATCCGTCATCATATCTTGTGCCTCAGAAATGTCTTCCCGCTCAATATCTACATCCTTTTCTCCTTGTGGGCCACCTTTTACAGTTCCAGACCCTTCCAGCACAACTGGCTCGATTATACGCCCGACAAGTTGTTGCGATCCTTCTGACTGCCCACCTTGGTCGGGTGCAACGGATGGGCTTACACGCTAGGAGGAGGTGGAAGCCTAAGAGGTCTCAAGATCACTTCCGATGGATTGGAATCATAGGTTGACCCATTCGGGGATGGTGGGAGTTCCGTTGTTTCAGCTTCCAAGCCTTTAATTCTTCCAAAAGATCTCAATGCCATTGCAAACTATACTTTTAAGATTGTCGCACTAGATACTGCACTAAAAGACCTATGCCACTAGTGTTGGTTGTACAAAAATGGAATGTGCTATGTCGTGAGGTATTGAAGTGATTATAATAAAGAGAACTTGAGGGACAAATATAATCACTAGTCCTTAAAACTAAAACTAACGTCATTGTTGACTGATATTGTTGGATTTGCATCGAGTTGCGATTACCTCCTGATTGAGGTTGGAAACCAGGTCCGTGGATCAGTAGCTCAGTCATATGTATGTAGTTCGAGTTTAGCCTCTAATCTCATGTGCATGTCCGAGTTATCAATTCTAGTTCGAGCGTGAATCCATTATTGATTGACGTGCACGAATCCGAGCCCGATCCAATCATGTAAAATTGTGAAAATGATCCAAGTCCGAGAACAAACCTTTCACGAATTGAATCTTCCTAAGGCATGTCAAGATACAAAAATTCATGTCTAGTCACACCAAAAACCTTGGCTGACCAGAGAAATTTTGTATCCCACTTCCACAGGGATTCAAAGATTGCTTGAGTACCAAGGATACGAAAATTCATATCCCCAAACCTAAGCAATTCTGTATCCCACTCACCTTGGGAAAATTTGCATTCCGACGTCCTTCTTCCATCCCGTATGCCCTCTGGGACACTAATTCTCTAAGTCCCAAGGATACGAAATTTCATATCTTGGTGCTTGGAGAATTCCGGCTCCCATAAGCAGATACGAAATTTTAATTTAGTACCCCCTCTGCCACCATGGGATACGATACTGAAAATTCATATCCCCTTGTTGTCTAGGGATACGAGAAACCAGGACTCATGTTCCTCCGCTCCTTCCCACTTCTTTCTTATTCTCTCCTTCTTCCACCGTCTCCCTCTTCAAATCTTCCATGGGATGCCATGCCTTATGGATATGAATCCAAATTCGTGTCCCAAAGATATGGACTCCACAATTCCTTCGCCGCCTATGGAGTCCATCGAAATCCCCAACGGTGGCTCACCTTGAAATGACCCAGACTTCCCCGATTCCCGAGGAGACAAAGGAGCCCGGATTACTTTGAGAATATGACGCATCAGAACACAAACATGAGAACATTTCGTTGCTATTACAATAATTTACATCAGAGTACAAGAATATCAGAGAATAAATAAATACTATATAATGGAAAAATATCAGAGATTTAAATTACATTACAAATATATATAGTAAAAATACAATGCACAGCGGAAATACATCAACTACCACAACTAAAAGAAATACACGGATACAAAGCTTTCCAAATATAGCTCCAGCTGTACACTAGGATCCTAAGAAAAGAAATATCTGCGAAAACCAAAACTACAAGCTGCCTATTTGGAAAATATGGGCACCCGGAGTTTAGGCGGAAACAATAAACTTCGAGTCAGTCATGGGACTGGTGTGAGAAATAAAACCATTATTATATCTTTACTTTAAAAGTTGGGAAATCATGGGACCACGCCGTATAATACGGAACGGGTTTACTCCACATGAATCTTAGTTTAAAATAAAACAACGCAATGTTTTTTGGAAAATGAAGCTATTATAAGACTCAGGTCCCATCACATAATGCAACGCAAGCCGGAGGATAGAGTTTTCACTTATAATAGCCAAACATGCTTGGTACGTTTAAAACAAATTATTTTCGATACTATCAGAAGTGCATAGTGCCAAAACAACTTCAAATATAAATGTATCAATCATAGATGGCATAGGTACCATATATTATGTCGCCATACATAGGTTTACAACTAAAACTGAAAAATGTCATATTGAAAATTGGATTTCCATCATGAGTCGAGGCAAGGGATGGTCTCCTTACCGATTTGAATCACCTCTAGCAAGATGACCCAGGACTCGGACGTTGGCGAGCCTTTGGATCATGCAGTGTCGGTTCACACTTACTTTAGTGGAATAATTATTCCTGAACACATGTTTCCCGATCCTATCGGACCTATCTCTAAGCCACTAAGGACTCAATATCCGAGGCACCTCATTCCATCATCCACGTAAGTAAAAATGTCCGGGCTCCATACTATGACAACACTCCTATCTAGAAAGAAACGTCGTGCACTCAGTGCATCCCTTATCCCGTTTTTAACTCATACCGAGTTGTAAGGCTCGTGAATTAATGCTATACACAAAGCTATGATAATTAAAGTCGTGCTTTGATCATCAACCACAAGACTCTGCTTTCGAACAAAAGCCTTGATCATTTGCATCTCAGCATGCCACACTGACAATTCAAACCATACAATTGATGTTTATCAATATATAACCTCTAAGCTTGTACGTCTCAGAGAAGGGTGTTAAGCAAGAGAATTAATTCTCCGCCACCAAATAGAAATATATTTAATAGAAATCAATCAACACAGAATGAAATCCAATTCAGACATACATCCATTTACAAGTCCGTTTTGGGTCTGAACGAAATCGGAGGCACCTTATTCCTCGTCCCTTGTGTCCAATACAGGAGAGAGGTCCTTGCATATCTGGTCGATCTCCAAGTACATTTGGACGATCACCACTTATTACCTTGTCTAGGGTGTGCAGCCCAATTAAGACATCAGTAATCATCCAAACGATGTGAAGATCTTCGGTCTTCCACCACCGTCTTCATCGTCGACTTTTAGTCGTCGTATCACTTATTCAGATTGGGATAAAATTGGTCTTTCTGAATAACTCGCGTATTTCAATAATCAATAGTCAAGTGCTACAAAAAACACATCGTACGCCTAATTCTAATTCAAAATATTCTTTTATTCAAATATTCACATCTTTTGGGAAAGGTTCCCATTAATTTTATCAAAGATAAATTCTTTTAAACTCATTCTTAAATCTTCCTTTTAATCAATTTCAAAAGATTTTATTATCTTTTCACAACTTAAACCCAATTAAGGTTTACCAAACTAGTCGGGATTAACGAGCCTTGCTAAAGTAATCATTTATTAATCCCAATCCCAACCTATTTATCCCATGGAGCAATACTGGTAGTACTCTATATCTAACACCGTCGGCGCTATCGGTAAATCTAATTACCATTTCACGTTCAAATCTAATTAAAGATTTAACTATCGCCTAGAGTAAAACTGGTGGTACTCCATTCTCGATCATTTCCTGAATTCGATAAATTTAATTATCCCATTCTCATTTTAATCTACTTAAATATTTATTAAAACTCTACTTAGTTTTAATCTTCAAAAATCATTACTTTATGATTATTTAACCTTAAGAAATTAATCTTGCCTTTAACTGGGTTAAAGAACCAATGTTATTAAAAACACAGTTCAAAATAAACCCAAATGAACTTCCTTTAATTATGGAATCTTTACGGAAAATAGATCAATATATAATCGATATAAATTTCCAAATCAGACTAATAATATAAATGGAATAATGACAAAGCCTTTTAAATTCCATATATAGTAACAGTCTTCCTTCACAGAAGCTCATCTCGATTATTACCAAATCGAATTCCATTCAGTTCCAATTTTATATATTAAATTGGAAAACTCTACTTTGGAAAACTACCATTAAATCCTAAAATAAAGATTTATAAATTGCAAATCATGTCTTCACTGTTAATTGGGTAAAAGAACAAATGTTATTTAGAACACCATTCACGATAAACCAAAAATCATCTCCCATTTAATTCCAATTAATAAATAGAACTGGAAAACTTCATTGATCTTAATTAAAAGATTTATTCCTTTCTCAGCTAGGTTTAAGAACAGTGTTATTTAAGACACCATTCACGACAAATCCAAAATCCAATTCGATATTAAATACAAGGATCTAAATAGAAATTATATCGACTTATATTCAATATCAAATTCAGAAACCAACAAATATCGTATTGGGAATAACGATATATATATCTTCCAAATCCCTCAACAATATCCGTATAATCATGGAATCCAATATTGAAATATTCTGGAGATTATTTCCATTCAAATCCATAACAATTTATACATTGGAAAATTTGGGTTACATTAAAACCACTTACGAATCTAATTTATTTATTTAAAAACATTTTATTATTATTCTAGTTAATAACTAGTTCATTTATATAAAAATATCTTTTATCTTCTCAAATATGTCATATTTCATCCAAAAGTCTTTCCAAATCATTTTTTATGATTTAACATAATTTATTCATATTATTAATAATTTTATTATGGCCCTTATGGTCGATTTCCAATATCGGCCACCGAACTACATCCATAGCGAACTTTTCCAAAACTAATTTGGAAATATCTTAAAATCCAGCCGTTAAATTTCAAATATCTTTTTTATCATTCGAAAGATCTTTTCGACACGAACCCAACGGTTCTGGTTTTAGAAGAATCAGATGGACGAATCTCTCGTTACATCAATTTGAAGTCAATGGTCATAATTCGCGAATGGTCGCTGCGATACGTTTTATTCAAACCATTTATATATATATATATACATATATATGTAATATATATTTCATCGATTTCTATTCAAAATGTATTTTATAAATTCGTTTTAAAATCGTTTCCAACTTCCATTTCAATTTTAAATCAAAATTGAATATTTCATATCATTATAATTTTAAAATGATAATATTTTCGAAATATCGGATTTTGAAATCCATTTCCTTTTTGTATTCATTATAAAATGAATAAAATCGACTAGTGAACCCGTTAGAGTTAAAATGACATTTAACTACTTAACTCGGCTTCACATATTCATTTCAGTTATGAATATTTCTATATTTTTGTGTCCATCCAAAATCAGACATCAAAATCTTAATTTCATTTTTCACTGAATATTGTTTTAAAATATTCATTATTTCTGAATCGGAATGTGATTAACATAGAAATGTGTTTATTTTATGCTCTTATATCTTATCTTTTGTATATAAATAAATATTACTTGGGTATTGTTTTGTCACTTTTACAGATATTCCAACCCAGCCCGCATGCAACCAGAAAAGTAGAGAAACGGAGATCGGATTGCTATATATTTACATTTTGAAGAATTGTAGATGAAGATCCCACATCTAGTTGCTGTTGGACAAGAAAATGATTGATAAAAAGGCCATGCACATCTCAAATCAAGGGAGGCTTGTCAAAAAACCAAGAGGAAAAGAAGAAAGGCCAAAAATTTAATAGATTTAACTAAGGCCCATTTAAGATTCTCATTGTAAACCAATTAGTGATGTAATGGCTAGGCCCAATTGTAATTAGGGTTAGGGTTTGGTTATCTCCTATAAATACCCTTGTAATATCATTATAGCCACCATCCTATTTTCTATTTCTTCTTCGTTAACAAAGTTTTTTTCTTTTATTTTCTGCATTTTTTTTATTTTCTTAGCAACTAGTGTTGTCTATCCAATTAGATTTGGTAGAACACTATTTGTCTTTTTCATTTATTTTTCATTAGTGATTGACCGTCTGATTAGATTCAGCGGTAATCCAAATTTTAATTCCTGTTTGTTATTTCAATTTCTGCAGTTTTAATTTCTGTTCTTTTTATTGCGTTCTTAGGTCATATTGGATTGAATATAGATTTGATTAGATTCAGATCTGTACTCAATTCAATAATAGTTTTATTGTTTTTCAAAATCAATCCCCAAGCTTCGTCTAACTCGCCCAAGAAATTATACAAATAATTTAATTTAATTTACCTCCCTGTGTTCGGCCTGTATGCTACACACCTGTGCGCTTGCAGTAATTTAATTTAAAATTCGCGCTTTTCTAATTCGTAGGAAAGCGACGATCAAGTTTTTGGCGCCGTTGCCGAGGAGGTAACGATTAAATTTTATTATTTATTTAATTTCTGATTCGTGTTAGTTTTTTTTATTTGTTGTTTTTATTTATTAAAAAAAAATTCTTGTAAATTTTGTTTGATTGCTTTCCCTTCTCAATTATTTCTCTCTCTCCCTGCATTTCTTTCACAATTGATTTCTTTCCAACTACACTCTTCTTCTATTTCTTTCCACATTCACACTTTTCCAATTAATTTTTTTTCCTTTTCTATCTACAATTATTTCCCACTTTCCTTAAAAAAACAACAAAAATTTCCTTTTACAATTTTTCTCTCTTCCACTTGATTTCTTTCTGTTTCTCATCTGTCCTCCAATGCTAATTCACGCATAATTCCATCCTCCTCACCGAACCCTATACCCAATTTGCACCATCATTCACACTCAACAGCACCATCATGCACCCCTCTACAAACTAACATCACCTACTTCATACGTGATATGTCCATCACCCACAAACCTCACCAAACAACGACCACCTTGTTGCCTTCATAAATCCACAAGACCATCTTCAACGCAGCAAATCATCATCACATCTTCTCTTCAATTCCAACCAATTCGCATCCATCTTCTAGAACCTGCACAAAATCCCCTCCAGATCAATCTTCCTTCCACCCGACTGCAAATAACTTCCAAACAAAGTTCGTGCCCATCTATACATTCCATCCCTTCATCTCAACACATCGACAGTGTTTGCCATCTCCTAATCTTCAACAGACAACATACCGATCCCATTACCACTCAACTCAGAAAGTCAGACCATATTCTCACACAAACTCCCAGCGTTCAATCATCCAAACCAGTCCACTCTTCAGTCACTAAACACTCTTCCCCATCATCAGTCCATAACTACAACACAAACCCTTCTTTTTCCACATCTTCTCCCCGATCCCACGCCCAAACCACAACTCCTGAAGTTCAATTTGAAATACACCAAGTTCGAACAGCCTTAAAACCGAAACCCAAAAATCGTAGCAACCAGCAAATATCTTCAATAGCAAAATCGACTTCGAACTGCAAACCGCAGATTTCTGAACCTAATTCGAAAAATTGGTACTGCAGATTCATCACGCCGGAATCACAAATCGAACAGCCTCTTCATAATTTCAAACCCCCAAAATCCGATCATTAGAAATACCCCCAAAAAAAAAATCGAAAGCAAACCCTAGGAAATCTGCAGAAGTAAATTGCAGTAACAACCAGAAAACCCGAATGAAGTTCGACTCCATGCCCCTTCAACTGAAAACCTCACTGCTCGCAATATGAACCACAGCAACGCCGAAGTCCCAATCCGATTCACTGCGTTTCGAAACCCCTGAACCCTAAAAACCCGAACATCAACCCAAATCCGTTCACTACCCAAGCCACGTTACTAACTTCTAAGTGATTTTCGATTTGATTTCGGAAATAAAAATAGGGTGTAATTTTCGGTTTTTTTTGGTTTAAAAAGGGGCTTCTGAGAAATAACATTTTTTTTATTATTGAGCAAGTTTATTGAATAGTCTGCACGCTGGAGTTTTATTGAGTGGGTTTGACTTTTCTTTTTTCCCTTGCACGTTTTGGGTTTTGTTGAGTCCCTTTTATTTTGTTTTGGTCATTTTGCTTGTTTTTGAATCGATTGGCTCTATTTCCCTTGTAGGTTGTGATTGTTATTCATTTTGGTTGGTTTAGAGTCGTCCCTCGTTTTTCATTTACATCTTAGCTTTGTGTACTTTTTTTTCCTCCTCAATTGTGCTTTCCTCTATATACTAATAAAAAAAATACGAAAGCGAAAAAGAAGTCAAGCGAATTGCAAACACGGGGATTTTAATCGCCATAGCCACTCAACTGCTCTTAACAAACTGCCATACCCCGTTGTAAAAATTCTCTTAACTCTACAAGTGCTCTGCAACAAAGAAAAATATATTGAAATTGCTTGTAAAAATCTTCTGCAGGGCAACGGCTTGCTTGTACAATATTTTAATTTTCTGTTTTGTGACTGTTCTGTAACTGATACTTCGAAATCTGTTTGTGAGGAACGAATTTACATACCTGAAGTCATCACTCTCGTCGATTTTAACACTTGATTTGATTTGCAAAATAATATAATTGAAAAGTGGTGCTTTGTGAAGTTGACCGTCTCGTATAATTGGATCGCGGATATATAGTAGTTCAATTTATTGAACTATTAGCAAAAGAGGTTGCATACTACCCATAAAACATTGGTCGTATCCCTTAGTATTTATACTATACGTGAACGACCATAAGACCCTCTTCCGCCTTCTAATTGAGTAGGTTAATTAATAGAGAGCGACTAAACATTTTATATTATTTTGAAGTGAGAATAAATTCTGTCTTTTCTTGATTGCATTCAAATGTCTGATTCAAAAAAATCTTTGAGAGAATTGTGGGATAATAACCGGAGTAGACGTCCTCTTGAAGAGTATGAGTATGAAATACAACTCATGAAGCAAGATTTCCCAAAATTTGGTGAAGCCAATGTCAACAATTTTCAATATTTTCAAAATGACCAACATTTTCAAAACCATGATTATAATCGAATTGACGATTTCAATTCAAATTTCAATAGTTTCGATTATGGGCCACATCCGTATCAAAATAGTTTTAAATTCCAATATAGCTTTGATCCACACCAATATGGGTTTGGAAACCAATTCGACAACAATTTTGAAAATGATTTTCAAATCGATCATAATTTTCAAAATTACAACCCATATCCACATCTTGAGCATGACCAAAATTGCAATTTTCCCTCGAATTTCGATAGTTTTGGTTACGAACCTAATTTTCAAAACCAAAATGATTTCCAATATCAGTGTCAATTTTCTGAAAATTCAAATAATCTTGAGAATCTAGAAATCCAAAACGAGAGCTTTCAAATCAACGACTTTGAAGAATATCATTTTGATGAGAGGACGGAAAGGCTAAATAAAAAGTTTGATGAACTTCTTTGCTTAATGAAATCTTTTAAAGAACAACAAGAGCAACAAAATCAAATGAGCATTGAATCAGAAAATAATCCAATTTCTACTGACATTGAAAATTTTCAAATAACGAATTTGGAAATTGAGAATAACGATCTAAATGAAGTTGTTTACAATTCAGTAAGTGATTTGGATTTCAACTCTTTTGAGGAAAAAGATTTAAGTTCAGATTTTGATCTTTCTCTTTCAGGCTGCGAGAAACTTGAAATTTTCGAAATTGAACAAAATGAAAATATTGAATTTTTAGATTCAAATTTGGAAAAGGATTTTAACGAACATGAATTCTTTGGATTGTATGAGGATGAGTTTCCAAATGAGGAAGAAGTAGATTCAAGTCACGAGTTCGAAAATTTTAACTTTGAGAAAATTTCAAACGAACTTGAAATTGTCAGTGTCGAAAATACGTTGTCAGTTAATGATGAGAAATGTGATCACATAGTCTTGAACAACACTTAGAATTCAAATTTCACTGAATTTATATACGATCACAAATTTCTGAACAATTACAATGATAAATTTGTTGAACAAATGAATTATTCTTGGAATGCTGGCTTGTTTGAAAAACTTCATGTTAGGATGACCTTGGACATCTATCTACTGGACTATAAATCTGGGTATAAAGATGAGATGGTTTTCAAAAACCTTTGCTTACTAGAAAACATGCCTAGACATAGTGGGAATGGGATTCATCGGGATAGAACCAAGTGTAGGGGAAAAAGTTGGTGGCATTCTTTGCGTCGCATGCATCGCAAACACATATATCATCGTACATATGATTTTCATTCACATATAGTGGCGAAACTTCATTTCATTTTACAAATAATTTTACAACTCATTCACCTTTGGGTACGATCTTTCAAATTTAGGAAACGTTCAAAGTGTGGACACTGTTTAGTTCAAGTGTAGGGGGAGTCTGCATTACATCCTTTTATTTTTCTTTTAATTTTTTTTATTTCTTTCATTTCATATAGGACCATTATGCATTTTAGATCGTAGTAACATGCCATTTTTTTTAAACATGACTTGTTTTAGATTGATACAGCAAAATAAGTTAAGGATTATTAATCAGTTGATAGTATTTTTTTCTCTCAACTTAGAACGAATAAGAAATATAATGAAAAGTTTAATTTTGAGGGATAATAGTGTAACCGGTACAAAGGGAGATTCTTAGGTGATGGCCATGAAATCTATTCTATACTGTAGAATTTTTTTAAATAAGTGGAGGACTTAAAATACTTATATTGGCTTTTCGAATCTTTAAAACTAAGTTGTGTTAAGTTGAATTTGCGTAACTCTCTTTTGTGCTTATATTTTCAATAATAATAGTAATCCAAGGGTATCCAACATTGCTTGTATATCAAGCGTTGGTGTGCAAACCCGCTAAGCTCTATCCGACATGTTGTTGACAAAGTCAGCGTTGGAATATCTTGGTCTCATTTTATGAGATTGGACACCTAAGGATTACCGACATGTTGTTGACAAAGCCTGCTTCGGTCTGCACAATCTGCCAAGCTCTGTTCTAACTCCCCGTCAGTCCGCAAGGCAGTGTATGGGTGGTATACCTTGGTCTTCTAAGTTAGGTGTATGTAATTAATCGTAAATTTCAACTTTTATAGAGATACAGAATAAGCGATGATGCCCAATCATTTCTTGACCTTATTGATTTGAATAGCCATACACAAGGAAATTAGAATACCACTTTACAAACTGTGCCAAGCAAACTAAGAATCTATTTCATGGCTGCACTATGCTATCTGTAACACCCCACACCCGCTAAGGTCACTCACTTAGGGAATGCCTTAGCTTTGGTGGAGTATTTAAGTGAATATAGAACTGAAAAATTACAACAAGACAGATATAAGTAATACTTGAAATTTAAATCATCATTTCATTGCAGCAGAAGGTAAACATGTTTGGTTACATCTCAAAAACCAACAAGAGTCAAGTACAAAATATCCATCTCGTTAAAACATAAGTACATAATCCCACTACATACCAATAGCCATACTAGAAAAGATAACCGAGCTTTTCTTCAAGAGTCCAAGCTCCAAAAGATAGATAAAGCAATCTGATCAAAGCCCACTAGTGCTAGGCCCACTCGGAGAACCTGAGGGTTGGGGGAAAAAGATAAAAACAACGGGGTCAGACATAAGTTTGAGTGAGCCCTATAACCTTAACAATACAATCATTAAAGTAATTAGGGTATGATATAAACCTGGTATGGTACGACTGGGGATAAATGACTACACTAAGCAGCCAACTAGACTTAGGATGAACTAAGATAACGGTAAAGACGCGCCTATCGACCCAAGGATAAATACTACACTGCACCACCCCAGATCTACCCACCCAAGGGTAATTTCTACACTACACCACACCAGTTCTACCCACCCAAGGGTAATTCCTACTTAAAGGTTGATCCCACTAAGTGTACTTAGTTATTTTAATAGTAGTTTCGTGTACCCTTAGCTAACTACATAGGTGCCGTCTGCCCCTATCTCCACTAGGTGTACCCACTACTCCCCAAGCGATCGGCTCCCTAACGTAGATACCCGTGCTGGCCCCACAGTGGGGTGTATCACTCCCCAAAGTGGCAACCTGATAATATCAATGGTGCACGGCTTATATCTACACGATGCAACAACGTCTTACCTACCAGCCCGGGTCCACACACGCATATGAAACCCGTTGGACTCGCGTTGCCACCGCTACCCCGTTTTGGCCTCTTATAGTCAAACCCAGTACGCGTGTCCCGTCCTCGACATAGGTCGAGCCCACTAAGATACATATGGGTTACTGGTTGAAATGGGCCCCCACAAGCTACTACTTAAGCTTGTCATTTTATCTAGTGCATCCCACTTAACCCCTTTCTATAATCATGCCCACTTACATGTTAAGGTTTGGTTAAGTCATCTAATCATATTTCAATTGCCACTCAAGGCCCCCACAAGATACTACTTAAGCTTGTCATTTAATCATATTTCAATTGCCACTCAAGGCCCACACAAGCTACTACTTAAGCTTGTCATTTAATCATATTTCAATTGCCACTTAAGGCCCCCACAAGCCACTACTTAAGCTTGTCATTTAATCATATTTCAATTGCCACTTAAGGCACCCACTAGATTCCTACACGCCACCCAAGGCACCCACTTAACCCTTTAATCATGTTTAGTTACATGTTCCCCTTTGGTTAAGTATTCTTGTCGTATTCTCTATTGCCACCCAAGGCAACCCACTAGATTTTTCCACATGCCACCCAAGGCACCCACTTAACCCTTTAATCATGTTTAATTACATGTCCCACTTTGGTTAAGTATTCTAATCTTATCTTCTATTGCCACCCAAGGCAACCACTAGATTTTCCCATGCCACCCAAGGCACTTACTTAACCCTTTAATCATGTTTAATTACATGTTCCACTTCGGTTAAGTATTCTAATCGTATTTTCTATTGCCACCCAAGGCAACTACTAGATTTTTCCACATGCCACCCAAGGCACCCACTTAACCCCTCATGTCCTCTACATGCTAATATGGTTAAGTGTTTCTTAATTGATTAAGAACGTAACCGTTGTAGAGACCTCTCACATTAGACTATCTCTTATGGCAGCTGGATTTGCCGGTTGGGTCCGGGCAGCCTTACGCCATAACCGAGTCTAACCTCGTGTCTTTACACTTGTCACGTATATAGTTTGTGCCTAAGACCTCTCACATTGGGCCAATCATTTGTAGCCGCTGGATTTGCCGGTCGGTTCCGGGCAGTCTTACGCTACAAAAGGGTCCAACCTCGTGTCTTAGTCGATTAATTACACCTAATTAATCACCCCCGAATTAATTTTCCCTAATTAATTCCAATTTTTAACGATGTACATAATTGACTCAATTATGTCCATCACTTTATGGTACGCATAATCATACCCACTTCACACCATTTCATTAACATATATATTAACCCCATCGTTCCCCACGTAATTCGCTAACATGACATAAAAGGGAAGATTCATCAATAATATAATGGGTTCAACTTGCATAGCATTAGCGTCATCATGAGTTTGAAGGTGTCAACATGCATATAGCATTAACCCAACTAGCATAAATAATCAACCCAAACTTGCATGAATCACATATGTCATAAGGAGGTTAACTTGCATAAGTTATTTATGTCATACAAAGGGGTAAACTTGCATATGTATGTATGACATACAAAGGGGTTAACTTGCATATGTATGCATATCATTCTAAGGTGTAAACTTGCACATGTTACTTGCATATCATCAAACACCAAACTTGCATAACATGTCATATATGGACTTGCATATAATCATACACCAATCTTGCATAACATATCATATATAAACTTGCATATAATCATACACCAAACTTGCATATCATGGTGTCATAATGGATCAATGTTTCTCATATGACTTGCATAACTTGCATAACATCACAAACATATAGCATATGACTTGCATAACTTGCATAACATCATGAACATGTAGCATATGACTTGCATAACTTGCATAACATCATTAACACATAGCATATAACTTGCATAACATGCATAACATCATTAAAACATAGCATATAACTTGCATTACATGCATTGATCCACATTCATAGCCATAACCTCATTATATCCTATCATAATCATTTCAATAATTGGTCATTAAGGCTATAGAAAACTCACAACTTGTTGATTAGCCTTCTTATGAATATATTAAAAGATTGAGACGAAGCCACTAAGCTATCAACTCAAAAACTCCAAATAAGATTGCTCCAAATGAAAACCCTTGAGCCAAATCAATAATAAAGATCCTAGCTTTGATGAAGAAAAGCCTTGAATCAAACTTAGAAACACTTAAGCAAGCTTAGGAACTCTTATACTTCTTTAGAAACTCTCTCATATCATTAGAGATGGAGATTATGACAAGAGGATGAGGGTGGAGGCCATGAGAGAACATTTTGGCATAGTTTAGCTATAGGATTGAATAATGAGCATTTAGGTTTAGGTTAGGGGTCTTTTTATAGAAGACTAGGATATTTTTAGCCATAGGATAAACCTTAGTTTAGATCCTAGCCATCAAAGCATGTCTTGGGGAAGAAGTCAAGTGTAGGAACCATCTAGGGCCTTTAGATTAAAGCTGAACCATGAGAACCATTCAAATGCAAAATCTGCATTTGAGCGAATCGGCCCACGGGTTGACAGCCAAACACCCTGGATTAACCCCTAGTCGACCCAGCGAGCTTGGGTCGACCTCAAAAATCGGCCGGTTCGGTTATTCCCCTCTCCCAATTCGCTGTTTTGAACATTTTTGCATATTTATTTATTAAATTTTCGATTATATATATATATATATATCAATATATATATATATATTTCTCTGCGCAACCCATTTCACTTAATTAAGTATACTTTAATTTGTGAATTTTTATGTTCAAATTACGGGGTGTTACATTCTCCCCTCCTTAAAGGATTTCGTCCCCGAAATCTCTAAGTCAAGAAGAACGTATCCTACCAACCAAACAACCATCTACTAAACCATCAAACACTGGCATCCATTGTCCTTAAAATTTCTAATGACGTATGAACATATGCAAAAAAGTGTGTGTATATGCCCCCTGTCTAATGCAAAATTAGGCGGCCCACTTATTTAGTTGACCTCCTCAATGCAAACCATGATAGTGCCATGCATCCAATATGTATGCGAAAGATCCCTATCGACACATACTATTTCTACATGTGTGCACAACCATACACCAAAATGCATCATCCATATGATAATGCAACTATTATACATCCACTAATATAGTTACCTACACACAATTTTATGCAATATGCAATATGAAGTGATTGAGCCGATCTAGTGCCTAGATTGTGTGTATATGCATCTACGAGCAACCACTAGCAACCACTTGCATCCACACGCATCCGTCAAACATAACATGTCTCAAACACATGTTTCAACCATAGGTTTTCCCTATCTAAAAGTCAAAGGTACTAATGAGAGGACATACTAAAGATAAGATAAGTACTAGACAAACGATGAAGGAGAAGTTAAAAGACATACCCTCAAAAAGGAATGGGTACAATGAACGCATCTTCGCTTCTGTCTCCCAAGTAGCATTACTCTCATCTTCTCCCCTTGGCACTTTGACTAGTCGAACCTCTCTGTTTCTCAACTTCCTAATCTCTGACCCAAGGATGCGGGTAGGAGCTCGTCGAATAGTCGCATCACGCTCTACCTCCACTTCTTAAGCAAGCTCGGCTCTACCACCTCTGCGGTCTCATGTAGGCACTTCCTCAAATGTGACACATGGAATATGTCATGTTCCCTATGCAACTGAATTATCTCTCGAAGATAAACCGAAGCTAGCCATGGAGCAGTCCTCTTGCTCTTTACGGGTATGAAATGGGCACTCTTAGTAAGTCTGTCTACTACAACCCAAATTCCCGTATTACCCTTCCTCGATCTCGGTAACCCATCAATAAAATCCATCGAGACGCTATCACACTTCCGTTGCGGAACTTACAATGGGTGAAGCAACGCACCTGGTTTCCTTTGCTCCGCTTTCACCTGTTGGCACACCAAGCATCTAGCGACATACTCGGCCACGTCTTTCTTCATACCGGCCCAAAAGAAAACTCGCTTCATGTCTTGGTACATCTTATCCCCACCGGGATGGATGGTCATCCTGGAACGGTGTGCATCATCAAGAATAGCCTTCCTCAAACCCTCGTCTTGCGGTACACAAAGTCTACCGTCTGTACGCAAGCACCCCTTATCGTCTAAGGTATACCTACTCAAATGGTTGGACGACTCCCCTTTTATGAGCCTCTATACCAACTCAACCAACTGTGGGTCGTCCCTCTGTGCCTCGCTAATCCGTCTCAAAAGAGTAGGTCCGACCTCCAAGGATGCTAGCAAACCGGGTATAAAGTCAACGGAAGGTCTGAAATTAAACATCGAGATAAATTCCAAGCTTCGTCGTTCCACGAACAATGAACTCAAGGACAACCTTTTTCCGCTCAAGGCATCCGCCACCACGTTACTCTTGCCAGGGGTATACGCTATTTCAAAATCATAGGATGCTAAGAACTCCATCCACCTTTGCTGTCTCAAGACTATGCGCTCGAAGAGTCTCCAACACTTCCCTAAGATGTAGGGCATGCTTTTCTCCACTTCTGGAGAAAGCCAGGATATTCTCCCATACAAAATCGTCACAACTACCCATCTCTCACGCAGACCATCCTAGTTGAACTCGACATCCCCCAAGTGCAAGCCCCAAAGGCCTAAACCAATATCCGACAAGCACCCAAGGGATACCTCCTTCGAATTCAGACGACCTATGTGAGATGATACTAGTAAAACGGCTAAATAATTAAGCCCTTGTCCAACTCTGGATGTCCTTGCCAGTCTCGCTCCAAAACCACTGTTGATCAAATAACTGGCTTTGCTTAACCCATTAAGCACGCACGAAAACTTATTTCGCTCTTTAGAAAAGACCAAGATGTCATCTAAAAAGACCACTACGTAGTTATTTAGGTACTCCCTGAACACTCCACTCATCAAATCAACAAAGTATGCGGGGGCATTCGTCAAACCAAATGGCTTCACCAGCCACTCATAGAAACCATCCGGAGTCCTAAAGGCGGTCTTCTCTATACTATCCTCAATCACTCCCAACTGATGAAATTTCGTGGCCAAGTCCCACTGCGAAAACACTGAGGCGCCAACCAACTGATCAAAAAGATCATCAATCCTTGGCAATGGGTGTCTATTCTTCTTTGTGAGCTTGTTGAGTTCTCTATAGTCTACACAAAGTCTGAGGGACCCATCCGCCTTCGTGGCAAAAACTACTGGAGCTCCCCACTCCGATATACTTCGTCTTATGAACCCCTTCTCAAGCAACTCCCCTACTTGCTTATGGAGTTCCCTCCTCTCACGAGGAGCCATGTGGCGCTCTGGTCAAGATACTGGTTTAGCGTTATCCACCAGATATATTCAGAAGTCTATCTCCCGCTTTGGAGGTCAGTCCTTCTCCTCCTCAAACTCATCCGAGTATTCCCGGACCACTCTAACAGATCGCAAACTCTCGACCGAAGCGTCAAGCGATTCAAGATAACTTAGCATAATAGAACCTATGGGATTAAGAGATCTCAAGAGTGTCCTCCAAACGGGTCATGAGCCTAACAACTCTCCTTTCGCAATCAAGAACGGCACCATTACTGGATAACCGGTCCATGCCCAAAATCAACCCATAGCCCGTGAAGCCCAAACAAAAGCATCACCTCTAAACTCAACGCTAAGTATAGAAATCTTCAAACCCAAACATATCATGGACAAATAAGTGGAGCCCCCAATTGGGTTTGAAACAACCACGGGATCATCTACTCAACTGGTGTCTAGGTGCAGTGACTCAACTAATGATGATGAGATAAACGAATGTGGTGCACTAGAGTCAAATAAAGTTCGAATGGGATGGTCGAGAGAATCAAATTTCAACTTAGACGGTCCTACCCCCATCAGGTATACCCGTCGTGAGGGAATACATCTATCCTCCAGAAGATCCTGTACTTCGTCCTTACCTCTTTGGACAACCCCAAGGTGTCCTATTTCTCCAAAACAACTAGCCTTCCCCTTCACATTCTCCTTTCGTGGCCTTCTTACCATGATGAGGTTTCGTCCTTTATTTACCTAATAGCTATTTGAACCTTCCTCTCTCGTCCATCTTAAAGGTACCCGTAAGCCCTCCACCTCCTTGGACTAACTTCTTGGCCTGGCAAACGTCTTAGTCCCTTGAAGTGGTTCTTCCGTCCTTCATACGGAATTCCTTATTTATCATAAAAAGACATCTATACGCGGAGGGGAAATTCAAAGAGAGATAGAGGAAGAGATTCAAAACGGAGAATCGAAGGAAGGATATATGGCTATTGGGGATTATGCTTTTCTTTCAAAAACTTTTCTCTTAAAAGATGTTTTTGAAAATACTTCTTCCAAAAATGTTTTTAGAAAAATAGTTTTCTAAAAATTTTATCTGTTCCGGTAACCTTCGCTATGATACCACGTGTCACACCCCACACCCGCTAAGGTCACTCACTTAGGGAATGCCTTAGCTTCGGTGGAGTATTTAAGTGAATATAGAACTGAAAAATTACAACAAGACAGATATAAGTAATACTTGAAATTTAAATCATCATTTCATTGCAGCAGAAGGTAAACATGTTTGGTTACATCTCAAAAACCAACAAGAGTCAAGTACAAAATATCCATCTCGTTAAAACATAAGTACATAATCCCACTACATACCAATAGCCATACTAGAAAAGATAACCGAGCTTTTCTTCAAGAGTCCAAGCTCCAAAAGATAGATAAAGCAATCTGATCAAAGCCCACTAGTGCTAGGCCCACTCGGAGAACCTGAGGGTTGGGGGAAAAAGATAAAAACAACGGGGTCAGACATAAGTCTGAGTGAGCCCTATAACCTTAACAATACAATCATTAAAGTAATTAGGGTATGATATAAACCTGGTACGGTACGACTGGGGATAAATGACTACACTAAGCAGCCAACTAGACTTAGGATGAACTAAAATAACGGTAAAGACGCGCCTATCCACCCAAGGATAAATACTACACTGCACCACCCCAGATCTACCCACCCAAGGGTAATTCCTACACTGCACCACACCAGTTCTTCCAACCCAAGGGTAATTCCTACTTAAAGGTTGATCCCACTAAGTGTACTTAGTTATTTTAATAGTAGTTTCGTGTACCCTTAGCTAACTACATAGGTGCCGTCTGCCCCTATCTCCACTAGGTGTACCCACTACTCCCCAAGCGATCGGCTCCCTAACGTAGATACCCGTGCTGGCCCCACAGTGGGGTGTATCACTCCCCAAAGTGGCAACCCGATAATATAAATGGTGCACGGCTTATATCTACACGATGCAACAACGTCTTACCTACCAGCCCGGGTCCACACACGCATATGAAACCCGTTGGACTCGCGTTGCCACCGCTACCCCGTTTTGGCCTCTTATAGTCAAACCCAGTACGCGTGTCCCGTCCTCGACATAGGTCGAGCCCACTAAGATACATATGGGTTACTGGTTGAAATGGGCCCCCACAAGCTACTACTTAAGCTTGTCATTTTATCTAGTGCATCCCACTTAACCCCTTTCTATAATCATGCCCACTTACATGTTAAGGTTTGGTTAAGTCATCTAATCATATTTCAATTGCCACTCAAGGCCCCCACAAGCTACTACTTAAGCTTGTCATTTAATCATATTTCAATTGCCACTCAAGGCCCCCACAAGCTACTACTTAAGCTTGTCATTTAATCATATTTCAATTGCCACTTAAGGCCCCCACAAGCTACTACTTAAGCTTGTCATTTAATCATATTTCAATTGCCACTTAAGGCACCCACTAGATTCCTACATGCCACCCAAGGCACCCACTTAACCCTTTAATCATGTTTAGTTACATGTTCCCCTTTGGTTAAGTATTCTTGTCGTATTCTCTATTCCCACCCAAGGCAACCCACTAGATTTTTCCACATGCCACCCAAGGCACCCACTTAACCCTTTAATCATGCTTAATTACATGTCCCACTTGTTTAAGTATTCTAATCTTATCTTCTATTGCCACCCAAGGCAACCACTAGATTTTCCCATGCCACCCAAGGCACTTACCTAACCCTTTAATCATGTTTAATTACATGTTCCACTTCGGTTAAGTATTCTAATCGTATTTTCTATTGCCACCCAAGGCAACTACTAGATTTTTCCACATGCCACCCAAGGCACTCACTTAACCCCTCATGTCCTCTACATGCTAATATGGTTAAGTGTTTCTTAATTGATTAAGAACGTAACCGTTGTAGAGACCTCTCACATTAGACTATCTCTTATGGCAGCTGGATTTGCCGGTTGGGTCCGGGTAGCCTTACGCCATAACCGAGTCTAACCTCGTGTCTTTACACTTGTCACGTATATAGTTTGTGCCTTAGACCTCTCACATTGGGCCAATCATTTGTAGCCGCTGGATGTGCCGGTCGGTTCCGGGCAGTCTTACGCTACAAAAGGGTCCAACCTCGTGTCTTAGTCGATTAATTACACCTAATTAATCACCCCCGAATTAATTTTCCCTAATTAATTCCAATTTTTAACGATGTACATAATTGACTCAATTATGTCCATCACTTTATGGTATGCATAATCATACCCACTTCACAGCATTTCATTAACATGTATATTAACCCCATCGTTCCCCACGTAATTCGCTAACATGACATAAAAGGGAAGATTCATCAATAATATAATGGGTTCAACTTGCATAGCATTAGCGTCATCATGGGTTTAAAGGTGTCAACATGCATATAGCATCAACCCAACTAGTATAAATAATCAACCCAAACTTGCATGAATCACATATGTCATAAGGAGGTTAACTTGCATAAGTTATTTATGTCATACAAAGGGGTAAACTTGCATATGTATGTATGACATACAAAGGGGTTAACTTGCATATGTATGCATATCATTCTAAGGTGTAAACTTGCACATGTTACTTGCATATCATCAAACACCAAACTTGCATAACATGTCATATATGGACTTGCATATAATCATACACCAATCTTGCATAACATATCATATATAAACTTGCATATAATCATACACCAAACTTGCATATCATGGTGTCATAATGGATCAATGTTTCTCATATGACTTGCATAACTTGCATAACATCACAAATATATAGCATATGACTTGCATAACTTGCATAACATCATGAACATGTAGCATATGACTTGCATAACTTGCATAACATCATTAACACATAGCATATAACTTGCATAACATGCATAACATCATTAACACATAGCATATAACTTGCATAACATGCATTGATCCACATTCATAGCCATAACCTCATTATATCCTATCATAATCATTTCAATAATTGGTCATTAAGGCTATAGAAAACTTACAACTTGTTGATTAGCCTTCTTATGAATATATTAAAAGATTGAGACGAAGCCACTAAGCTATCAACTCAAAAACTCCAAATAAGAATGCTCCAAATGAAAACCCTTGAGCCAAATCAATAATAAAGATCCTAGCTTTGATGAAGAAAAGCCTTAAATCAAACTTAGAAACACTTAAGCAAGCTTAGGAACTCTTATACTTCTTTAGAAACTCTCTCATATGATTAGAGATGGAGATTATGACAAGAGGATGAGGGTGGAGGCCATGAGAGAACATTTTGGCATAGTTTAGCTATAGGATTGAATAATGAGCATTTAGGTTTAGGTTAGGGGTCTTTTTATAGAAGACTAGGATAGTTTTAGCCATAGGATAAACCTTAGTTTAGATCCTAGCCATCAAAGCATGTCTTGGGGAAGAAGTCAAGTGTAGGAACCATCTAGGGCCTTTAGATTAAAGCTGAACCATGAGAACCATTCAAATGCAAAATCTGCATTTGAGCGAATCGGCCCACGGGTTGACAGCCAAACACCCTGGATTAACCCCTAGTCGACCCAGCGAGCTTGGGTCGACCTCAAAAATCGGCCGGTTCGGTTATTCCCCTCTCCTAATTCGCTGTTTTGAACATTTTTGCATATTTATTTATTAAATTTTCAATTATATATATATATATATATCAATATATATATATATTTCTCTGCGCAACCCATTTCGCTTAATTAAGTATACTTTAATTTGTGAATTTTTATGTTCAAATTACGGGGTGTTACATTATCGACCGAATCAACTGGCCAAACTGGAATTTAACATTTGAAAACTTGATTTATGTTGAAAATTTGTGACGAGTTGAGGTATCTAAAATAAAATTAACTGATTAGAAATTGTTAACTTAAATTGTTGTACCACTTTCCTGAAACAAGTCGTGTTTTCAATTTTTGTTTTCATTTTTTGTTTTCAATTGCATAAGTCCTTTGCATTCATGTAGTTACATTAGATCCACACATACTGCATTTGGATTTTGTGGGTAATATCCGCTGAAAACCCTCACGGGACACCAGTCGTCCTACTAGGGACACCTAGAGGTTTAACGGCTTGTTGTATACTCTCAATGCAATCGTGTTTCCTACGAAAGTGTGACCTATCTAGTTTAGTTTTTCATTTCTTGTTTTACTCGAGGACGAGTAAAAGATAAGTGTGGGGGTATTTGATTAACATAGAAATGTGTTTATTTTATGCTCTTATATCTTATCTTTTGTATATAAATAAATATTACTTGGGTATTGTTTTGTCACTTTTACAGATATTCCAACCTAGCCCGCATGCAACCAGAAAAGTAGAGAAATGGAGATCAGATTGCTATATATTTACATTTTGAAGAATTGTAGATGAAGATCCCACATCTAGTTGCTGTTGGACAAGAAAATGATTGATAAAAAGGCCATGCACATCTCAAATCAAGGGAGGCTTGTCAAAAACCAAGAGGAAAAGAAGAAAGGCCAAAAATTTAATAGATTTAACTAAGGCCTATTTGAGATTCTCATTGTAAACCAATTAGTGATGTAACGGCTAGGCCCAATTGTAATTAGGGTTAGGGTTTGGTTATCTCCTATAAATACCCTTGTAATATCATTGTAGCCACCATCCTATTTTCTATTTCTTCTTCATTAACAAAGTTTTCTTCTTTTATTTTCTGCATTTTTTTTATTTTCTTAGTAACTAGTGTTGTCTATCCAATTAGATTTGGTAGAACACTATTTGTCTTTTTCATTTATTTTTCATTAGTGATTGACCGTCTGATTAGATTCAGCCGTAATCCTAATTTTAATTCCTGTTTGTTATTTCAATTTCTGCAGTTTTAATTTCTGTTCTTTTTATTGCGTTCGTAGGTCATATTGGATTGAATATAGATTTTATTAGATTCAGATCTGTACTCAATTCAATAATAGTTTTATTGTTTTTCAAAATCAATCCCAAAGCTTCGTCTATCTCGCCCAAGAAATTATATAAATAGTTTAATTTAATTTACCTCCCTGTGTTCGACCTGTATGCTACACACCTGTGTGCTTGCAGTAATTTAATTTAAAATTCGCGCTTTTCTATTTCATAGGAAAGCGACGATCAGAATGCGACTCAATCAATTACCATATAATTTCAGTTATATGGATTTCATACATCGCATGTATTAAAAAATAATGATAAATAATCATTCAACATTCAAGCATCATCCAAAGTGCATTCTATAACTGTATAAGCATTGAAATAAATAAATAATGCTCACCACAGCATGTCAACCAATCGATTGACATACAACTAAATATTGGGATTAATGTATGTCAAATATCATCCCAATACCCATGTGGGGTTTTCAAATAACAACAGTCTATTAAATAAATCATTGGTTAATAAATTTAACCAATTCTAATTCGGCTTGAATTATTTTTCTATTTAACCAATTTTCACTGTTTAAATAATAAATGGATATTTATCTCTCATTTCACCAACCACAAAGTGTCTATCCACATTGTTTGAAATATGAGTGCCGTATATTTAAACAACGATTCTTGTGCAGATGAGTCGTGAATAGTTCATGTGTTGAAATCAAGCAATGTCGCATACAACAGATAAAAATCAACAATGATAATTTATACATTCAGTTATAAAATAAATAACTGTACAAATATTTTATTGAGTGAATTCTCACTTTTGATTCCACTCCGTCGGTCTTTATTTCTAAATTGTATTTTTCAACTAAATTAAATACGTGTTTAATTTAGCTAAAAAACCAATTTGCTCCATTTCCATTCTGGTCAGTTCCATTGCGTAGTGTTTGTCGTTGTAAATCCAACACAATTGAAATCGTCGGATTTGGACCTCGTATGAAAAAGATATAGGATTATAAACATTTAATTATATTTTTAAATAATTAATTAAAAATTAAAACCCTTAATTAACCTTGCTAATCCCTCTTCCTCGTTCGTGAATTACAGAACCCCGTAACCCATTGCCTCCGCCTTCTCTCTCCTCCGTGCACGCACTTCCAGGTGACTGGCCAACGATCAACACCTACCCCTTGAAGCGCCTTCACACCACCTTCCATCGCCACTAAGCATGGTCCACTCGCATGCGCAGCTGGTCCCCAAAATCCAATCGATGTTTGAGCCTTTGAACTCGAAATTCGAGCGATTTACACAACCAATAACGATCATACCCACATCATTTTAAAGATCGGAGAAATCTCTCCAGTTTTCGTTTAATAACTTTCGATTGTAATGGAGTGGATTGAAAACGATTTGGATCCAAAATTCTGAGAAAATCGGCTGTCGGTCGCTATTGGGGTGCAGGAAACCGCGTTAACCATAGGCCAATGGGAATTTAGGGTTTTTGACCAGGGTTATATATATATATATATATATTTAATTTTATTTAATTCCAAAAATTGTGTTTTTGTATACGAACTCCAAATCAAACCCAACGACTGTCGTTCCTAACTAAATACCCCCATTCCAAACACAATGGGATATGTTTCGTAAGCCAATTCGACTGTTTCGATTAGTTTTCATCAAAATTAAAATATAAATTTAATATAACGGTCAATATTGAATTTCAATGTACATTTTGATTTACCGGGGCCACATACTGACTCCAAAGATTACAGAAAAATAATTATAGTTATGTTTTGACGATACGATCCTAGTAAAACTAATTTTGTTGAATTTGGAGACCGTCTAAAAAATGGCTTTTTTCTAGTCGATTAAAGTTAAATTGAAAACACGTTTAAATTTACTATACTCATATACTAATTTCAAAAATTATGAAATTTTAAACCTAACAATAATTTGACATTCCGGATCCAACAAAAGTGGTTTCATTGAAAATGGAGGTTGTTTGCAAAATGGCTATTTTTAAGGGCCATATATATATATATATATATATATATTAAATATATATATAATTTCCATAGAGACTATTTTAATTTGTAATCTGGACATAACTTTAAATTTATAAAGTGAAATCCTAGTTTCTTACATTTATTAGAAAATTATGGTTCAAATTATTTCAACGTTTCTCGTTTTACTGAAATCCAGTTTATATTGAATTATGTACATTCAATTGAAATTTAAAATAGAATTTTCAAACTACCGCGCCATTTCAAACTCATTTTAATTAAATTTTAAATTCATACATTCTAACCTCGATTTAAATAAATTTTAAATCGATAATTCTAAAAAAAATCATTTTAATTTCTTAAAATCCATTAAATCAACTAAGAATAAAATTTTAAATTTGTTCCAAAATATGGGTTGTTACAATCTCCCCCACTTAAAATCTTTTCGTCCTCGAAAAGGAAGATAAAATTGAAGGTAGTTTACTTAATCATCCCAATCTTTGCTTGACTTAAGTTCTTCAACTTTTCAGTTTCTAAGAACTTTCTAATTTCTCAAAAATTTGGCTATCACTTTAAATTTTCGAAAAAAAATTGTACGGGCTGATCGGTAAAACCACAACTTGCCTCACAGGGTCCTCATCAATCAAAAAGAAAAATCCAACAGGCTTGCCAATCGGCTTATAAAATCATCAAACCCAATGAATATAGTAAACATGTACCTATTTGTCGGGCATACAATTTTATTCCTCTTCTTAGCTTCCATGCTATGACCTGTTCACACATATATATGTATATATATATACACAATTCCAATCAATTTTTTAATTTAGTTCAATATTAAATTCGAATTGGGTAAATTTACCTTTCACTCTGTTATTGGTTTGATCATTCCAATATTTTAATTAGCTGAACTAATAATCACACATCACGACCAGTAATCAATTAGTTGATTAGCTTTCCAAATATATAACTTTTACATATACTCAAAAATCATTTTTTTAGTGTCAAATCTCAAACATTAACCCTATCTAAGTTTTGGTTCTCACACCATTCTATTGGAAATATACAGATATCCACTTTCGAAACTCGAACATAGACACTAATCATGAGGCCTCATTATCAGAATCATCCCCGGGCGACTAGAGTGTGATTCTATATCTACCCAGTATATTTGAGACTTTGAATATACGTTTGCAAGGCGTATATGCAAAATCTTCTCATACTCGATAGTTTGAAATTAATATAAAATAAAATAGTCAAATACATATAACAAGATATAATTTTCAAAACCAATTTCATTTTTTATAAATAACACTCTTCAAACTCATTCTAGAGTATTACTAGCCCTATCTTTAATGAGTCCTTCTTGTAGAATGTTACTAATCCTATCTCTGATGAATTCTTTCATTTGGTTCTAATGTGTCTTGTTTTCGAGCTTTGTACACTGTTGATGGGCCTATTGGACTGCCCATCAAGGCGTGGTAATGTCGAAGATTCGTCCCCAAAGCCTTTGAAGTAAATCAATCAGAGAAGCCCATCATCTTATTCCACGCGGTCCCAAAGGAGTATGATGTGGCTAGGACCAGTCAGCTACGAAGCGCTCATCTAGGGGTCAGTCTAAAGAATAGTTCATCCCAGATTTTTTCCATTCAAATTGCCCAAAGCGGGCGGATCAAGCACTAAATCCGTGATGGATTTTTGGAAGTAAGGCCGATTCTTCAGCAGATACCGATTCTTTCAGCCGTAGCTATTCCTCTGGATCTGATAACACGTGTAGACAACGACCAAGTATTGCATCACTTATAAATATCTGTATTTCAATTCAGAAAGGGGCATTGTATTTTTCTTTCTCATAAAAAAAGAAGAAGAAATAACATATAAAGTGGACGTAGGCACCGTCTTTGCCGAACCACTATAAAAATTCTGCGTGTGATCTCTTTTTAATTTCTTTGCATTGTTATTATTCTTCATTTATTCTCTACGAAATCTTTCTTTTCGAGTGTTGAACCAATTTTTGGTATCAACATTTTGGTGCTTTCACTGAGAACTGATTTTCTCAGGACAATTCGGATTTTCGGTCTACTTTTGGATCACCAAGTCCAAGACAGAAATCTCATTTTTGTCATTGCATTGACTTAGCAATGGCGGGAAAAACAGTCCGCAACACCGGAAAGAGTCCACAAACTGAAACATCCACTAAAGCAGCCGGCGGGACGGCTAACCCTGAAGCTACGTCGAATCGGCCTACATTACCCCCTGGGGAGGGGGGATTTAGCTCCATCCTCTGCCTTCGCGACCCGAGACGAATTCGTGGCTGTAGTAGATCGGCTTAGGGAGACTACTGATGCCCTAAGGGTCCATCCTCAAGAGAACGCCGCTATGCTTGAAGACATAACCCGCATAGCGAGACAGTGGGAAGAATTCAGGAATCAAGCTCGGGAGCTTTGGGACCATCGACTCCCTTCCCCACAACCGGATCGAGCGTCAGGAAGCTCATCTTCATCTGAAGAAGAAAGGGACCCGGTCGACCTCGGCGCCCATTAGAGAGAATTGAAATTGCCTGACAACTACGGACGGAAGAATATCAGAATCCGCCCGACGAGCGTGTTCAAAGGCGTGCTGAACAGGTCAAGTTTGAAGTGGTCGATCCTGTAGCCCCGCACAATCGGGAACCTTCCCCTCCAGTAAACCAAAACGCTGTTCGAATAAATTGATCTCCTATATGCCCTCCTCGGAATCTTGTGAGGGACCAAGAGAACCGGAGGAGAAGAAATGCCCGGACGGCATTTCCAGATGGAGGGGTAGAAGAAGTCCATCAGTAGAAGAAGTCGACCTGGACACTGTGGTTCCACCAAATCTAGCCGCGATGGTACGACAAATTGTGAACGATAGTCGCGAGCATAGAAATGAGGAATGGGGAATCGACCGAAGCCATACACCATTCACTGATGACATATTGCAAGAGGAATTTCCTAGGAGATTCAATATGCCCCAAATGGACCAGTACGATGGAACTTCAGATCCACAGTAGCATCTAATGAGATATTCTTGGCACATGGAGGTAGCGGTTGCTCCTGACACAATTAAATGCAAGGCTTTTCCAATCTTTTTAAGTAGTATAGCACTTATGTGGTTTGTTCGTTTACCCGCAAAATCTGTATCTAGCTTTGAAGACCTGAGTGAAAAGTTCCTAACTCAGTTCCGTCTTCATGCCACCAAATCGAAGCATGTCATGGCCTTATCTGCAGTTAAGCAAGGGAGAGGCGAATCCCTAAGAAACTATCTCAATCGGTTCAATCGGGCGACAACCGAAGTTAGCAACCCCAACCACGAGACTGTCTTGATGGCCATGGTCGATGGCATCGACAAACGAACCGAGTTTCGGAAATATTTGATTGGAAAACCACCAAACACGATTGAGGCTTTCTATGAAAAAGCCAACATCCGATTAAGGCAAGAAGATGCGCAACTGGAAGAGGAGGGCGGTGAGAGGGACAACTTCGATCCGTCAACCCGAAACAACGTCGCGGTTAAATAATCTGGGGATAATTCAGGGAAAATCGAAGTAAATGTTGAAAATCGTGGCAAGCGAAGTGGCGAAGGATCGAGAGAGAACAGTGGGAGTTCAAAGCAAGGAGGAAATTCCCGGAAGCGCCCGCGCTTCCAGGTATTTGACACCTATACTACGTTTAACGACACATTAGAGAACATATATCTCGATACCTGTAATGCGATGCAATATATGAAGCTGCCCCCACGAGAGCCTACAGAGAAGGAACGAGTAACTGGGAAGTACTGTTTATTCCATGACATTTACGGGCATACAACCAATGAGTGTCGACATCTTAGGGACATCGTGGAAAACCTGATTCGACAAGGAAAACTCAACGAATATAAAACGGCTACAAAGGACCGGGGGCAAGGAACTTCGATGCCTAAGAAAAACCAAGCCACGGCTTGTGCTACCCCTCAAGAAAAAGGAAAGGGGTTGTTATTAACACTATCGTAGGAGGACCGCACCCCACAGGTCAAAGCGTCAGAGCCATGGAACGATACATCAACGCCGCGAAACATCTTGATGTTGCAGAAGTGGATCCCCATGAATCCGCGAGTCCCATTAAACAAAGAAGAAAAATGGGTGAGGATATCATCTTCTGCGAACGAGAATTGAAACACCCCACCTCTGCTAAGGTCACTCACCAAGGGAATGCCTTAATTTTGGTGGAGGTTTATAGGTAAAAGTCAAAGATAAAAACATAAGACAGATATAAACACATATGTATAAGCAGCTGAAAACAACAGACTTTTATTTCATAAAATACGTGTTTACACAAACATTACCATAACTGTCTCGAAACACTCTTCTAATTATTACAACCATAATACTGTCTTGATTTCATAACTTAAAGAAGCATAAAAACATAAGTAAACTGCATAAGTCCCCATAATTGCTATCCAAAGCCATAGTTCAAAACAAAAGAGATCCAAGCAATACATTCTCTCTCTTCAAGCTGGATGTGAAACTGGTCAAGCTGCGGTATTCCCTCCCTGCGGACCTTGGGGGGGGGACGAAAGAAAAGAAGACGAAAGAAAAGTAGAGTCAGACATAAATCCTGAGTAGGTCTAGGACTATTCAGTCTATGAATAAGAAAAAGAGCATGATAAGTACAAACTAGAAATGGGAAAGCACCATAAACTAAGTTAAGTTGTCTAGGGTCGAATACACTATCGTACCCCATATTAATCTCTGCACCCCCTATAAACTAGTTCACAACTGGTGCCCCACAATCAGGGTGAAGTGATCCTTTTTAATGATCGGCTCCTACTCGCATAGTTACATGTGTCTTACGACCCCCGATGTTGTAGCTACCTATGCTGGTCCCACCATGGGGTGTATCAAGTCCCATGGTGGTGGCCCGACACAGTTCTAGAATGCACAGGTATACTACTAGTGCCCAGTGCCTAATTTTTCTGCGCCGGAGTGTGTGCACGCCCGCACCCCGTTAGAACCTACACTGCTGCACCACCGCCGTCGATTTGACCTCTTACAGTCAGCCCAGTAATCGTGCCTCACCCTGCCTAGTTCAGGGTATCCTGATACACCTTGTAGGGTTACTGCTGAAAAGGGTCACCTGCTACTAGGTTGTCTATTTCTATCCAACATGCTAAGTTGGTTAAGTGTTATGTATAAACCTAACCCCCAATCAGTCTGTATAGTTTAGCATGTTGTATTTGATTAAGTATTAATTCAATTTACTTAATCCTATCAATCCTGACTTAGCATTAATTGTCTTATTAAAGCTCCAACCACTCACATTAGACAGGTATTGTTGTGATTGCTTGTTGCCGATTGGGTCCGGGCAGTCTTACGTCAAACTCAATCTAACCTCGGGTCTTTATTGGGCTCAATGCTTAACCACCCACATTGGATGGGTATTGTTGTGACTACTGGATAGCCGGGCGGGTCCGGGCAGGTTTATGTCACAACGCAATCCAAACTCGGGTTAAGCATGTCGTATTTTCTAAGTTTACATATTTTGTCTCTTTTTCTTTTATATGTAAATATTTGTGGCCCATTATTCAAATTCATTATTCTTGGGTATAATAATTTATACCATTTAAAATGTCATGAATCGTTGGCATGTGCCAAACATGCCAACACATATAATTTAATTAACCCCGACGTATTCCCCCGTTTGTACGTAATAATATAACATATGTTGGGCTTCAACATTTTAGCCCAACTTAGCCACATAAAAAGGGGAGGCTTAGAACATGATGTATACATATATATTCTAAGTAACATCAAAAAATGGGTGTGTAAATTCATGAACTTGCAACATAACGTCTAATTAACATAAATTAGGCACTTGTGAACTTGCATTGTAATAGCATATAATCTTGACATAAAACATACCTAAACATGAATCATGGTTTTAATCTAATCATGTAAACTTTTATTTAAAGTATGAATCTAACTTAATTATGTGCAACATATATTATCATATGTTTTTTAACAACAACCTAAGCCTAAAACATATTTTGTTTGGGCATAAAGTTAAACATAAACTAGTCATGTTCATAAAGTCAACACAAGTTCACAAAGATGCTTACTTTTGTCACTAATACAAAAGTATGGTTTTCACTTGAATCATGATGCCTATTCCAACATAAATTCATATGAATCATAATACCCAATTGGATCCAACTACACTAAAAATGATCATAAAAATATACATAGAAGGATCTAAAATCATGTTGGAATAATAGTGAACCATGTACTTGCATAAGTCTTAACTTGGTTGCAACGAAATATATATAACTTCTCTTTAACCACAACGTATCAAATTTCCAACATGAGTTATATACTTGTATCGCAACTATTCAATAGATCCAATATCATGTTAATTACACTACCACATCCCAAATCCATTCATAGCAAATCATAGCAACATACAATTATAAATTAACATTATTATAATTAAAGTACAATCCCTTTTCTCATTCTGCACATATCAAGTCTCAATTATTCATTCACATCTGAAGAGGACTCTACTTACAACGTATGACGAATGTTGTATTCAGGACTTTGAATTCTGAATTTGGTGATGCTATCCTTTGTTGTAAGCGTTGTTTTGATTTAATTATCGTGGCTTTAAGCTTTTGAATCAACTCCTAATCGTCTCTCGATTTGACGGCTACTCCTAGTCTTTCTTCAGCAGCATGACAGCTCCATACTCATTTTATTTGTGTGAATTAGGTGGAGTCTTAGGTCCTTTTTATAGAGTTTGTGAATTGATTAGAGCCGTCGATGGAGCCAAGATTAATATAAACCGCTCGTTTTAAAGAGATACCAATCAAGAGTTGACACATTAGCCCTAGTGACAAGGCCAAGCCCAGAAATTCGGCCAAGCACAGACCAGGCTAGCCAGGAGGGGCTGCGTTCAACCTGGCTCAGGGGCCAGGTCGACTACCCAGTCGACACCAGGTCGACTACCCAGTCGACCTGGGTCGACTACCCAGTCAACCTGGGTACCCCAGGTCGACTACCCAGTCGACCTGGGTCTTGGGCGGAAAAATTACCGCCCAGCCCAATTTGGGTCCGATTTTGAGTTTGAATTCGTTTTTTCTGAACTGTTTCTGCCTGTTTGAATTTTAAACTGAATTCTGAAACTTCCGGAGGTCATATCTCCCTCATACGGAGTCTATTCTACGCAAACTCGGACTCTATCTCAAGCAGAATTCCGAGACGAACGAAATGGCATATACCGTTTCCATTAATTCTTTGATTTGAAATTAATTATACTTTAATTTATGAATTTCACTGTTATAGAATATATGGGGTGTTACATTCTCCCCCACTTAAAAGGACTTCATCCCCGAAATCTTCAAGTTTAGGAAGAATGTATATGTATATCCTACCATCCAATCGTCCATCGACTCAACCAACAAACACATGTGTCCATTGTCCTTAAAGACTTCTAATGCTTTATGATCATATGCATTGTGTGTGTAAATATCCCTATCTAATGCAGAAATCAGGCGGTCGACTGATTCAGTTGACCTCCTAAATGCGAATCATGTAAGTGTCATGAATCCATTATGTATGCAAATTTTTTCCTACTCATAATTCTACATGAGTGCACAACAATTCATACAAATGCGATAACCATATGATAACATATAAAATTTCAACCACATATGAACGAGAATACATATATGCATATGCAGTATGAAGTGACTGAGCCGATCTAAAACCTAGGGTGTGTGTGTATATGCATCCACGAACAACCACTAGCAATCACTTGCAACCACTTGCAGCCATAATCCATAACATGTTTTCAAATACATGTTTGCATCCATTTGTTTCCTACCTAAGGAGTTAAGGAGAAAGGGTCGAGGAAATATGCCTAAATGATAGATAAAGCATAATTTAAGGAAAAAGAGAGATCAAAAGATGTACCCTCAAAAAGAAAAGGGTAGGCTGCGCGTATTCTATCCTCAGTTTACCAAGTCGCGTCTTCCTCGGCATCGCTCCACTGAACTTTGACGAGCTTGACTTCGCGGTTGCGTAGCTTTTTCACTTCAGTTCCTAAGATGCGTGTTGGAACTCTTCTCACAGTTGCTTCACGTTCCACTTCGGCTTCTTCTAGAATGCTAGGCTCTACTATTTCAGCGGACTCGTGTAAACACTTCGGGAGGTGAGAAACATGAAAGACGTTGTGAACTCCAGCCAGTTTTTCGGGTAGCTCTAATCTATAGGCCATCTTCCCAACCTTCTCGATGATAGGAAAAGACCCTACAAATCTCGGTGCTAGCTTTCCAGTGGATCCAAAACGAACAACGTTCCTTAGAGGAGATACCTTAAGAAAAACTCTGTCCCCAACCTCAAACTCAAGGTCGGTCCTTCTCTTGTCGGCGTAGGATTTTTGTCTATCTTGGGCTGTCTTCATCCTCCTTCGTATTAAGTCTACTTTTTCTGAAGTATCTCTGATCATATCTGGTCCAAGTATGAGCTTGTCAGTAGACTCCCACCAACAAGTGGGTGATCGACACGGTCTTCCGTATAAGGCTTCGAAGGGTGCCATTCCGATGGTGGTTTGGTAGCTGTTGTTGTAGGCAAATTCCACCAAAGGAAGATGGTCTTCCTACGTCCCTCCAAAGTCAAGGATGCACAGTCTTAAAAGGTCCTCCAAAACTCTGTTCACCCTTTCCGTCTGTCCATCGGTCTAGGGGTGATAGGCCGTGCTCAAACATAACTGTGTGCCTACGGCTTCTTGCAAACTTTGCCAAAACTCTCTTGTGAATATAGGGTCTCGGTCACTAACAATGCTGGAGGGTATTCCATGGAGTCGAATAATTTCCTTGAGATAAAGAGATGCTAGAGATGAGGCAGTCCTTCTACTCTTGACAAGTAAAAAGTGGGCGCTTTTAGTAAGCCTATCCACTATTACCCAAATGCTAGTGTTGCCTCTTCTAGACCTAGGCAGCCCATCAGTGAAGTCCATTGAAATGCTATCCCACTTCCACTGTGGAACCTCTAGAGGATGGAGCAGACCGCCAGGTTTCTTTTGTTCCGCCTTAACCTGTTGGCAAATCATACACTTAGAAACGAAATCTGCCATGTCCTTCTTCATGCCGCTCCAAAAGAAAGTTCTCTTTATGTCCTTGTACATTTTATCTCCGCCTGGATGTATCGTCATCTTGAAGTGATGTGCTTCCTCGAGAACCGTCTTTACTAAATCTCTTGTCCGTGGGACGCATAGTCTTCCGTCTCGCCTTAGCCAATCCTTATCGTCGATGGAGTATCAGTTGAGGTGACTTGAAGTCTCACCCCTAATTAGCCTATCAATCGTCTCCATAAGCTGAGGGTCTTCGCGTTGTGCTGTCCCTATTGAGTCCAAAAGAGTAGGGTGCACTTCAAGAGATGCTAACAAACCGGGTACAAAATCAGAGGAGGGCCTAAAGTCAAAGCTGGATATAAACTCTAGGCTTTGCCTTTCAACAAACAGTGGGCTTAATGTTAGCTTCTTTCTGCTCAAAGCATCTGCGACTACGTTGCCTTTTCCCAGAGTGTAGGAGATCTCGAAATCGTACGAGGCAAGAAACTCCATCCACCTTTGTTGCCTCAAGTTAAGGTCCTTCTGCGAGAAAAGATATTTCAACGATTTATGGTCAATGTAAAGTTCGAACTTCTAACCTAGGAGATAATGTCGCCAAGACTTAAGAGCAAAGACGATGGCGGCTAACTCGAGATCGTGGGTCGGGTATTTCTTTTCATGAACTTTCAATTGCCTGCCACCATAAGCTACTACCCTCCCTTCTTGCATCAAGACAACGCCTAGCCCTGTCCCACATGCATCTGTATAAACTGTGAACATCTTGCTTCCGTCTAGCAGAGTCAGGACTGAAGCTGTTGTAAGAGCCCTTTTTAGGCGTTGGAAAGCCAACTCGCAATCCAAGTCCCAATTGAACACTAGATTCTTCTTTGTCAGCCTTGTGAGTGGAGCTGAGATTTTCGCAAAATCCCTTATGAATTTTCGGTAGAAACCTACTAGTCCTAGAAAACTTCGGACCTCAGTTGCATTCCTTTGTGTCTTCCAATCCTGTACCGCTACTACCTTAGCAAGGTCCACAGCTAACCCTTCTTTGTATACTACATGCCCAAGAAACCTTACTTCCTCTCTCCAAAAGTGGTACTTGGAGAATTTGGCTTTTAGCTGATGGACTCGCAGAGTTTCCATGATTGCCCTTAGGTGCTGAGCATGTTCTTCTTCACTCTTTGAGAAGATCAAGATATTGCCTACGAAGACTACCACGAACTTGTTGAGGAATTCTCTGAACACCCTACTCATCAGGTCCACGAAGTAAGCGGGTGCGTTTGTCAAGCCAAAAGGCATGAGAAGCCATTCAAAGAAGCCGTCTGGGGTTCTGAATGCTGTCTTATCGATGCTATCTTCAGCCACCCTTACCTGATGAAATCCAGTCGCCAAATCGAGTTGGGAGAAAACTGACGCTCCTACAAGCTGATCAAACAAATCGCCAATTCTGGGGAGAGGGTGCCTATTCTTTTTCGTTAGCTTGTTGAGCTCCCTATAGTCAACACATAGACGGAGTGAACCATCCGCCTTTGTAGCGAACACCACTGGAGCGCCCCATTCTTAAATGCTCCTTCTAATGAACCCCTTCTCTAGAAGCTCTTTAACCTGTTTACTGAGCTCTTTCCTTTCCCGTTGAGCCATGTGTCTAACGGGAAACACAACGGGCTTTGCATTATCTACAAGATATATGCGGAAGTCTATCTCCCGCTTCGGAGGTAAGCCCTTCATCTCTTCGAAGACATCCGGATATTCACGGACCACTCTAACCGAATGCAAACTCTCAACAGAAGCATCTAGCGATTCAAGATAACTAAGCATAACCGCATATAAGGGATCACAAGTAATTTCCAGAGTGTTACCGAGTTGGGTCAGAAGCCTAACCACTCTTTTCTCACAATCAAGGATGGCACCATTACTGGATAGCCAATCCATGCCCAAAATCAAACCATATCCCGAGAAGCCCAAAACAAAGGCACTACATCTAAATTCTACGCTTAGAATAGAAATTTTCAATCCCACACAGATCATAGACAAATGAGCTGGGCCCCTGATTGGATTTGAAACAATTAAGGGCTCCTCTACCTTACTAGTTTCTAGTTGCAGGGATTCTACTAAAGCAGATGAAATAAAGGAGTGTGATGCGCCAGAATCAAATAAAGTGCGAACTGGGTGATCATAAAGATAAACTACACTTTCTACAGAAGTATTTATACCTCGCTGCTGCAGAGGCGGTTCTTCTAGCGCATGAACCTGTGCCCCTGAGGTGGATCCAGCCTTCTGCCCTTGCTCTCCCTTCTTTGGGCAATCCTTAGCCATATGGCCTGTCTCACCACAAGAAAAGCACCCACCATTCAACTTGGCCTTCTTCTTCCGGCAGTCTTTCACTAAGTGCCCCACTTTGCCACAGAAATTACACTTCCTCTTCTCTTGGGACTTCTTGTCTTTCCCGCCCTTCTTAAAGTCTGTCTTCTTAGGCTATAAACCTTCTTTCTTCCCTTGAGACCCTTCTGCCTTTGTCTCCTTCTTGCCCTTATCCTCTTCGTTCAGCAATGCCATCTGCACCAACCTTTCATACGTAGCTCCCATATGTATATGGGTCATGGCCAAGCTGTGTAATGGCTCATTCAATCCTTTGAAAAAGCGGAGAGCCTTCTTGTGTGGAGTGTTGACTAGGTCCAGTCCGAACCTAGCCAGATGATCGAACTGATTAACGTACTCTTTGACTGTCATATTCGCTTGCTTAAGAAATAAGATTTTTTCCAATTGAAGGCTCCTTTCAGCTTCTGAGAGAAATTTAGCCTCAAACCTCGCCCTAAAGTCCTCCCATGTTTCCACTGGTCTTTCTGCATTGGTAACTTCCCACCAGTAGGAAGCCTCGCCTTTAAGTAGCCATACTGCCAGTTGTACCTTCTGCCTATCTTCTACCTCAAAGATGACGAATAAGTCCTCGGTTTCCTTCAGCCAGTTCCTGGCCGCTACGAAGGACTTGGTTCCATGAAAGTCCTTCCCTCCCATAGTTTTGAAATCTTTACATGTCTTAGCAAAAGCATTACCACGCGGAGGAGGTGGAGGAGGAGGTGCTGCTGCAGCTGGGGGAGGAGGATGATTTTCTACAGCTGGGGGAGGAGGAATAGCGGGACCTGGCTGATTGGCCCTTGCTTCTAAGAATCGTCTGAACCAACCAGGTATTGGTACACCCTCTGGCAAGTTAAGTTCTGCAGACATGCTGAAACAAAAAAGACAGATTCAAAACAAAGGATAAAAGATAGTACCTATGGCTTTGGGGGACTATGCCTTTTTAAACTAAAATAACATTTTATCTTTAAAAATGCTTCTTTAAATTTTCTTTTGAAAATAAAATTTCAAAATTTTTTATCTGATCTGGTTAACCTCGCTCTGATACCAAGTGAAACACCCCACCTCCGTTAAGGTCACTCACCAAGGGAATGCCTTAATTTTAGTGGAGGTTTATAAGTAAAAGTCAAAGATAAAAACATAAGACAGATATAAACACACATGTATAAGCAGCGGAAAACAACAGACTTTCATTTCATAAAATACGTGTTTACACAAACATTACCATAATTGTCTCAAAACACTCTTCTAATCATTACAACCATAATACTGTCTTGATTTCATAACTTAAAGAAGCATAAAAACATAAGTAAACTGCATAAGTCCCCCATAATTGCTATCCAAAGCCATAGTTCAAAACAAAAGAGATCCAAGCAATACATTCTCCCTCTTCAAGCTGGATGTGAAACTGGTCAAGCTGCGGTATTCCCTCCCTGCGGACCTGGTGGGGGGACGAAAGAAAAAAAGACGAAAGAAAAGTAGAGTCAGACATAAAGCCTAAGTAAGTCTAGGACTATTCAGTCTATGAATAAGAAAAAGAGCATGATAAGTACAAACTGGAAATGGGAAAGCACCATAAACTAAGTTAAGTTGTCTAGGGTCGAATACACTATCGTACCCCATATTAATCTCTGCACCCCCATAAACTAGTTCCCAACTGGCACCCCACAATTAGGGTGAAGTGATCCTTTTTAATGATCGGCTCCAACTCGCATAGTTACATGTGTATTACGGCCCCCGATGTTGTAGCTACCTATGTTGGTCCCACCATGGGGTGTATCAAGTCCCATGATGGTGGCCCGACACAGTTCAAGAATGCATAGGTATACTACTGGTGCCCAGTGCCTAATTTTTCTGCGCTGGAGTGTGTGCGCGCCCGCACCCCGTTAGAACATACACTGCTGCACCACCGCCGTCGATTTGACCTCTTACAGTCAGCCCAGTAATCGTGCCCCACCCTGCCTAGTTCAGGGTATCCTGATACACCTTGTAGGGTTACTGCTGGAAAGGGTCCCCCGCTTCTAGGTTTTCTATTTCTAGCCAACATGCTAAGTTGGTTAAGTGTTCTGTATAAACCTAACCCCCAATCAGTCTGTATAGTTTAGCATGTTGTATTTGATTAAGTATTAATTCAATTTACTTAATCCTATCAATCCTGACTTAGCCTTAATTGTCTTATTAAAGCTCCGACCACTCACATTAGACATGTGCTGTTGTAACTGCCTGTTGCCAGTTGGGTCCGGGCAGTCTTACGTCACAACTCAATCTAACCTCAGGTTTTTATTGGGCTCAATGCTTAACCACCCACATTGGATAGGTATTGTTGTGACTACTGGACAGCCGGGCGGGTCCGGGCAGGTTTATGTCACAACGCAATCCAACCTCGGGTTAAGCATGTCGTATTTTCTAAGTTTACATATTTTGTCTCTTTTTCTTTTATATGTAAATATTTGCGGCCCATTATTCAAATTCATTATTCTTGGGTATAATAATTTATACCATTTAAAATGTCATGAATCGTTGGCATGTGCCAAACATGCCAACACATATACTTTAATTAACCCCAACGTATTCCCCCGTTTGTACGTAATAATATAACATATGTTGGGCTTTAACATTTTAGCCCAACTTAGCCACATAAAAATGGGAGGTTTAGAACATGATGTATATATATATTCTAAGTAACATCAAAAAAAAGGGGTGTGTAAACGCATGAACTTGCAACATAGCGATCTAATTAACATAAATTAGGCACTTGTGAACTTGCATTGTAATAGCATATAATCTTGACATAAAACATACCTAAACATGAATCATGGTTTTAATCTAATCATGTAAACTTTTATTTAAAGTATGAATCTAACTTAATTATGTGCCACATATATTATCATATGTTTTTTAACAACAACCTAAGCCTAAAACATATTTTGTTTGGACATAAAGTTAAACTAGTCATGTTCATAAAGTCAACACAAGTTCACAAAGATGCTTACTTTTGTCACTAATACAAAAGTATGGTTTTCACTTGAATCATGATGCCTATTCCAACATAAATTCATATGAATAATAATACCCAATTGGATCCAACTACACTAAAAATGATCATAAAAATATACATAGAAGGATCTAAAATCATGTTGGCATAATAGTGAATCATGTACTTGCATAAGTCTTAACTTGGTTGAAACGAAATATATATAACTTCTCATTAACCACAACGTATCAAATTTCCAACATGAGTTATATACTTGTATCGCAACTATTCAACAGATCCAATATCATGTTAATTACACTACCACATCCCAAATCCATTCATAGCAAATCATAGCAAAATACAATTATGAATTAACATTATTATAATTAAAGTACAATCCCATTTCTCATTCTACACAGATTAAGTCTCAATTATTCATTCACATCGGAATAGCACTCTACTTACAATGTATGACGAATCTTGTATTCAGGACTCTGAATTCTGAATTTGGGGATGTTATCCTCTGTTGTAGGCGTTGTTTTGATTTAATTGTCGTGGCTTTTAGCTTTTGAATCAACTCCTAATCGTCTCTCGATTTGACGGCTACTCCTAGTCTTTCTTCAGCAGCATGACAGCTCCATACTCATTTTATTTGTGTGAATTAGGTGGAGTCTTAGGTCCTTTTTATAGAGTTTGTGAATTGATTAGAGCCGTCGATGGAGCCAAGATTAATATAAGCCGCTCGTTTTAAAGAGAAACCAATCAAGAGTTGACACATAAGCCCTAGTGACAAGACCAAGCCCAGAAATTCAGCCATGCACAGACCAGGCTAGCCAGGAGGGGCTGGGTTTGACCTGGCTCAGGTGCTAGGTCGACTACCCAGTTACCCCAGGTCGACTATCCAGTCGACCTGGGCCTTGGGCGGGAAAATTCCCGCCCAGCCCAATCTGGGTCCGATTTTGAGTTTGAATTCGTTTTTTCTGAACTATTTCTTCCTGTTTGAATTTTAAACTGAATTCTGAAACTTTCGAAGGTCATATCTCCCTCATATGGAGTCCATTTTACGCAAACTCGGACTCTATCTCAAGCAGAATTCCGAGACGAACGAAATGGCATATCCCGTTTCCCTTAATTCTTTGATTTGAAATTGATTATACTTTAATTTATGAATTTCACTGTTATAGAATATACGGGGTGTTACAAGAATCATCTGGTATAGAAATTCCAATGGTCGATTCGTTGGTGATAACAGCTGTTATTGGCCCAGCTACCGTCCGAAAGGTTTTGATTGACAACGGGAGTTCAGTAAACATCTTATTTAAGCAGACCTACGACCAAATGAAATTGGACGCAAAGGACTTGGAGTTGTATGAAGGTCAGATACGTGGTTTCAATGGGGCGACCACCGAACCCATCGGCCAAGGCAAGCTATCGGTGGAGTTAGGAGATAGGGATCGACGAACAGTCAGGATTCTACCATTTGTTGTAATGAATATCAACTCACATTATAATGCTTTTCTGGGACGGCCTGCCCGGGCTGTGTTCCGAGCATGTATCACCCCTTGGTGTTTACTTTTGAAGTTCCCCACGGATAGCGGAATCGGAACCATGCGATGAGACCAGGTAACAGGTTTTGCATGCTATATGGCAGAATGGAAGGAGCTACGGAACGGTGGTAACAAGGAGTCTAAAAAATATTCCCCCTCGGGGGAAAGGAAGGAAGCATAGCAATTACAGAAAACACCCCGACCAGGACCGTCAGCCTGTGAGGTCGAAGACATCGACCCACGAGATGACGATGAGTCGGGGTGCAGGAAGGCAGCCACAAATGAGTCCACCATAGAAGTCTCAATCGACGATAATGATCCCACCAAGGTCCTAAAAGTGGGATCCCACCTTGATCCCCTCCGGACGAGGGAGTTAAGTGAATTCCTCTGGGCGAATTTAGACGTATTCGCCTGGACCCACGCTGACATGTGTGGGATATCTCCGTCTATTATAACCCACTCCCTTAGCATCGACCCAAAGCACGCTCCAGTAAAGCAGAAAAGGCGAATGTTAAGCCCTGAAAGGTCGAGAGCTTTAAAAGAAGAAATTGAGAAGTTACAAGTTAATGGGTTCATCTGAGATTCAACCTATCCCGACTGGATAGCCAATCCGGTGTTGGTGAAGAAGGCATACGGGAAATGGAGAACCTGTATTGACTTCTTCGATTTAAATAAAGCCTGCCCTAAGGACAGCTTCCCATTACCTAGGATCGATCAGCTGGTCGATTCGACCGCCGGGCATAAGCTGCTTTCATTCATGGATGCATACTCCGGATATAATCAGATTGCCATGCACATCCCTGACTAGGAACACACCAGCTTCATTACCGACCTCGGACTATACTGTTATGTGGTGATGCCTTTTGGTTTAAAGAACGCAGGGGCTACCTATCAAAGGTTAGTTAACCGAATGTTTCATGATCAGATTGGGAAAACGATGGAGGTATACGTAGATGATATGTTGGTAAAATCAAAACAATCATCCGAGCACGTGAACGACCAGCCAAGGATGTTTAACATCCTCCGGAAATATGGAATGAAACTAAATCCATTAAAATGTTCTTTTGGAGTGGCGTCAGGCAAATTACTCGGCTTCATTGTAAGTTCCCGTGGAATCGAGATCAATCCCGATCAAATTGCCGCACTTAAGGGAATCCAGGAGCCTCGCCGGATAAAAGACATTCAGAGTTTAGCAGGAAAGGTAGCTGCCATGGGATGATTCATCTCGAAAGCCACTGACAAATGCCTGCCCTTCTTTGAATTGGTAAAAAGGGGGAAACGGAATTTACCTTGGACGCCCAACTGTGTCGAAGCCTTCCGCAATCTGCTTGGCCATCTTGAAAAGCCTCCTATTTTATCCAAACCTATCGACCATAAAGACTTGTTCGTCTATTTAGCAGTATCCGCACATGCAATTAGCTCGGTCCTGGTTCGTGAAGAGGATCGAGTGCAACGACCGGTTTATTATGTGAGTAAGAAATTGACCGGAGCTGAACGTAATTACCCTAAGATCGAAAAGCTGGCGTATAGTTTGCTAATCACGTCATGGAAGCTTCGACACTACTTCCAGGCCCATCCGATTAAAATATTCACTGATCAGCCTCTTTGACAAATCTTACAACGACCAGAAGCAAGTGGGAGATTGCTAAAATGGAATATTGAGTTAAGCCAGTTCGACCTAACGTTTATTCCTCGGAAGTCAATTCGAGGACAAGCCTTAGCTGATTTCATAGCAGAATTTACGACCCTAGAGGAAGAATGTCAAGATGATGGCCCCGAGCCTATGAAGGTCGATCAGGAGCAAATCAGCTGGAAGCTTTACACGGATGGGGCCCGAAATAAACAGCGCTCGGGAGCCGGCATATTACTTCTTTCCCCCAAAGGGCGATCTATTTATTATGCTATGAGGTTAGAGTTTTTGGCAACCAATAATGACTCTGAGTAAGAAGCCCTGATTGCTGGGCTCAAATTATCGAAGGACCTGAAGATAACATTGCACGACAACTTTTGTGACTCATAACTTGTAGTCTGTCAAGTCCTAAAAGAATTCATTACCCGAGGAGAACGACTGACTTCTTACCTCAAAGAAGTCGAGAAGTTGCTACGGAACTTCGATCGATACATTATATCCCATATTCCTCGGGTAGAAAACTAGAAAGCAGATAGGCTAGCAAAGCTGGCCAGTTCAGACTATCCGAACGAGACAGAGTTAGTCCCCATAGAAGTCTTGAAAATACCAAGCATTGACCAGATGAATGTTGATCAAACGGATATCGAGCACGAAGAAGAATCATGGATGACTCCTATAAAAAAATTCCTTCTCCATGGGCAACTGCCCGAAAAGAAGAACGAAAGGAGAGCTTTGGTACGACAAGCTTCCAGGTATCTAGTTCAGCAAGGCCAACTTTACAGAAGAGGATTTCCTGTTCCTATGTTCCGATGTGTAGCCAACAATGACATCAAAAGAATACTACGAGAAGTACACTGGGGAGATTGTGGAGCCCACACCGGGGGGCAAACCCTGGCCCGGAAAATACTGCGTTATGGATACTTTTGGCTGACCATTAATAAGGACTCCGCCAACTACGCCAAGAAATGCAATAAGTGCCAGAGGTTTGCACAAATCCCACGAGCGCCTCCAACGAATATTACCCACATGATAAGTCCTTGGTCGTTCGCTATGTGGGGAATTGACATCATCAGAACTTTGACTATTTTAGAAGGGGGTGCTAGGTACGCAATTGTGGCGGTGGACTACTTCACAAAATAGGAAGAAGCCGAGCAGATGACCATGATTACAACGAATAAGGTTATCAACTTTGTCGTCAGAAACATAATATGTCGGTATGGAGTACCTCAAACCATTATCACAGATAACGGAACCCAGTTCGATAGTCTGGAATTTCGGGATTTTTGTGAGAAACATCATATCGAAAAAAGGAACACCGCAGTTGCGCACCCCCAATCCAATGGTCAAGTTGAAGCGGTCAATAAGATCATTAAAACCATTTTGAAGAAACGGCTAGAACGCGCTAAAGGAAAATGGGTCGACGAGTTGCCCTTGGCATTGTAGGCATATCGTACTACCCACAAAACCGCTACAGGGCATACTCCCATTGCTTTATCATACGGGTCCGAAGCAGTCCTTCCGATCGAACTTGAAATCCCGACTCACCGAACGACCTACTACGATCCCCTGACTAATAAGGCAATTCTCTTGACTTCCCTGGACATGATTGACGAAAAAAGAGAAGAAGCGAATCTTCGGGCTCAAGCCCACAGGCAAAGGGTCGCTCGATATTATAACAAGAAGGTCCGGCCAAAGACATTCGAGGTAGGCGATCTGGTCTTGAAGCGAATCTTTCCGGTCCCTGTACACATGCGTCCGAGATGGGAAGGACCTTACGTCATTCAGAGAAAGCTCGATAATGGAAGTTTCAGATTAGTAACTGTGAATGGCGAGCCGTTTCAAAGAGCATGGAACGCGGAGCATTTACGGCATTTTCTTTCTTAGAATTTATATTTCAGTGTTTTTGATTTCTTTTCGCATTTAGATTATTGATTTATTTGTTGCTGGCATTGTAATAAGCGACCATCATTGGTTGCAATTATAAAAGAGCCTCAATCGGCAATAGTGTATTAATAAGAGTCTCTGTTCCTGCTCTAATTTGTTGTAATTATAAAAGAGCCAGTAATTGTGATCGAACGACTGACCACACGACCTTTACCTTGAATGAATCAAGGATAAAGCCGATGCCTGTCCAGGCACACTGATCGACCATCAGATCTCGACTCTCGACCCCATTGACTTGAGGAAGAGTATAAACGACACCCGAGCGTGAATGGTGCACCTTGACAAAAGACCGCTCAAATAATAAAACTTTACCCTTTACTGACCAAAGGATAAGTATAAAATCCTTATGACGCCCCTGCTCAATTGCATCCAAGCCTAGATTAAGGATGGGACTCCTTGAGCTCGACTGGGAGTTCACCACTCAAGTGTCTACCCAACACTGGGGGCAAAAGAAATAGCTAGTGCCTCCGACAATGGTAAAGGGTAACTCACCCTTGACATCAAAAATTTAACCATGTGATTCACACGACATCTATGTTACACATGTTATCACTACTGGCGAAATAAGTTGATTTTCATAACACCCTGACATCATCACAAAATATTGCTGTATGGCAGGTACCATTCAAACAACGACATCAGAGATACATCATTAGATAGTTACACAGAAAAAGAAAGTCCTAAAAGGGAGGTGGCATTAGTCCTTGCTCCACCATTTCAGCCAACTCTTTCTGCCTGATCATCTCCAGCATTTCCTCGGTGGTCAACACTCGTCTCGATCCCCCAAGTGTACTACCAAAAGAACGGGAAGCTGGGTCAGAAACCTGCGGAATAAGGGGGGCAACAGAGCATGGGGCTGAAGAAAGAATGGTCGGAGGAAGGAACTGGAGAGGCTTGGCACTCGAAGAATCCCCGGCGGGTTCAGGTTCCACAGCAGAAATCTCCTTGTCCCTCCGGTCCTTGATCTCGGCCATGGTTGGGCAACCTTATTTTTTGGATTCCTCAATGATCTCGACATCGGGAGATACTAAGTCGACCGTCGCTACTTCCGCAGCCTTAATCTCTTCTTCGGTGGCACACTTTTTCTCAGTGGTAGATCCTTCATTCATCGTCTCAGAAACAACAGAAATCCCTAAGAGAGAAAAAGATACATACAGGTTAGAGGAGGATAAGGGCTCAAAAGGAAAAAGGGGAGAGGAGAAGCTCACCTTCCACATTAGAACCAACCACTTGTCCTTCCGTGACCTTGACTTTGTCGGATGGAAAGGTAGAAGACGAACTCCTCTCTGTAACCATGTGCGCGGAGGGCGCGGGAGCATAAGGACGACTGTCACCAGCTACAGTTCGAAGGATCAATTTTCCTTTCACCTTACAACGCTCCGCTTCTGCCATTCTCTTTTCTTGGTTTCGTGCCTCCACCACAATGGCACGCTCTTTGTCAGTCAAGATATGGGTCATCAGGATGTCTCATCCACTGGATGACCCTGTTTTGCCTTCTTCTTTTCTTCTCACAAAAGTACCTTCCACACATCAACTAACGACTTGGGATATCCAGGCATCCAGGACAAATCCCTACGGCGGAGGACATCTGTACAAAACAAAAGAACCTGGCGAGCATGCCCCTTCTTCATCTCGACTTTCTCTTGGGCATGCTCGGCTTTAAGGGTCTCAATTTCAACATCGTGTTGAAGCTTCAGATTACCAGCAGACTCGACCGCTGTCACAGTATTCTTTTCAGCCAGATCCTTAGCCAGCTCGGATGAATGAAGGGAAGACTTCAAGTTCTGAATTTCGAGGTCGAGCTGAGCTCTGTCCCTCTTCAAAGTTTCAATTTCCTCCTTCATAGAAGCACATTCCCGGCCTTTCTGCTGGGCTTGAACGTTCAAATCCTCGATCTCTCTCTCGTACTTTTCTTTGTCTGCCGTCGCCTGTATCTCTTGATATTTGATTTTCTTTTCAAGGAACCCGAAGGTCCTCTTACCACTGTCGACGTCCCTCTTTAAACTAGCAAGCTCGACTAGTTTTTCCTTTAATACCCCACTCACTTGTTCGGCGTATTCCAGCATAGCGTCATATTGAGACAAGGCATATTCCAAATTACTGCGCATGCAGTGACGGAAGCTGTGGGATAATGGTTGTATTTCAGGAAGTACCCTGATCTCGGAAAAAAATGACACCGGGGAAATTTCGTTCTAATTCTTGGAATCGGTCGGCAGAAGAAGTGCCAACCACAGGACTGGAGCGATGGGTCACTACCCGAGAAGGCTCGACTCCTTTTTTCTCCCTGGACTTGGGGGAATTTATCCATTTTCCTCTTCTTGGGTGCGCTACTCAATTCGTCCATATCTCCCGGCGTTCGATCATGTCTTCTCAAGTGCCTCTTTTTCAGCCCATCCTGGTCCTTAGGCAGTTGGTCTCCTCTTTCTTCTCTTGATTCTTCTTTTTCTTCTTCCTCCCTGTCTTCCTTCACGACTTCTGCTTCCCTCCTTTTGCTACCATTGTCTTTTCCGCTGACATCTTTTTCAGTATGAGGCAAAGTAGCTTCCCCTGACCCGATGTCCCTTGGGAAGGAAGAGAACATGTCTCCATAAAACTCTTCATCAACACCTGCAGGGGAAGCAAAATGAAGTAAGCAGTCTTCGATTTGCGCATAAATATTTGATGATGTGACATACAATAAAACCTTGTAGTTATGACAAGATTATACCTCCAATACCGCTATCTTTGTTTGGAAAGGACATTCCCTCGGATTGGTGAACAAAGAATCGATTTGGATCTAGACTCTGTGGAGAAAGGATGATATTGGGCATTTGTAAGTTCTCCAGCCCTAGAAGAGGGGAGGCGCCACGACTTTCATATAGACGATGGGTCGAAGGGGAATCTTCCTCGACCTCCGAATCTCCCAGGTGAACCTCAGTGTGCTCGTCTTCGTTTGACTTCCTTGGCATAGCCTCAGGAGCACTCTTGGCAGAAACATTCTTTTCTGGTCGATGTCCGACCCCATCACGAGCGACTTCCTGAAACTTGACCTTCCGAACCTGCCTTTTGCAAACAGGCTTCTTTGAACCAGATTTCCCTTTCTTCTCAGGCAAGGGACGAACGGAGGATTCTATGTCCAGTGGCATCCCCTGTCTATCACCCGACTTTTTTGTGACTTGGGGCACGTCATCTCGAACCGGTGGTGCAGGGTCAGGCCCTTCTTTGGTTGAGCCCCTCGACCTATGATGGTCAAGGAGGGCATATCGGTGCAAGTTTTCATCGGTTAGACAGTCCCAGAACTCTCGTTGCTTCTTTTCTATCTCGATCAGCCGTTTGTGGCGTTCTTTAAAAACCTCCCCATCGGGTCTTACCAGCTTGCCTTCTGTATATCGAAAGAGAAATCAGTCGGGGAGAGAGACTCTAATGGGGAAGGAGTTTGCAAAAAAGAAAGGAAAACTTACCATGTTTAAGCCAGTATCGGGCGCACCCCGGCTGTTGCTTAATCCAGAACCAGTCACCTGCCTTGCTTGGGACCTCTTCAGTAATCTTCCAACCACAAACAGCTTCAAAGAAAAATAAAGAAGGAGATTTATCATTGTTTCTAAGATTGAAAAGAAAGGCTATGTCATCAAAGGTTGGAAGATGTCCTAGAAATTTCAGATATAGATAACAGGTCGACAGCAGGTTGCCATAGGCTATCGGATGAAACTGCATTGGAGCCAAGTTCTTTCGACACAAAAAGTCAATTATGGGGTCTGTCAGTTTCCACGGGAGTGAGAACATCATCAAAAGGAATGTTGTGTTTCGTCGTTAAATGCTTTAGTCGCTTGAGAGTAATGTTGGAATTTTCTGCTTCTAGAGGGCTCCTTAGGATCTCCGCACCAGGTAGCATATCAGGCGCTAGTGGAATAGGTATCGCTTCGGATAGCTCGACTGTTATCGGGGGATAGGCTGCGGATCAAACGACCAACTTTGAGGATCGTTGCTAGGAGTGGATTCTGACTGACCTGTAGATTCCGAAGAACTGTCTACTCTAATGGAAAAAGGTATCTCCCTACCAGATTTTGACTTAGCCATTAACCTATAAAAAAGGGAGGAAAGAAAAAATGAGTAACAGGTGATCTGGTTCGGGTTAAATGAAAATTGGCATCTATTTTGTCGTCCCCTTTAGCACAGTCACATGCCTTAAAGTCCAGAAATGTTCTAACTCACGAAATGCTTGACAAAGTCTTTCTCCATCAAGATTAGAAATTTGATATCGACAAGTTTTAGTCCAAAGAATGGTGATGCCACTTTGGGGGAACCGCACCGCCACTGATTCTAGCGGTTTAATGCGGAGAAACTCCGTCGATGGAGTAAAATTAAACCCTAGGTCACGGAAAAAAAGGGGGGAAAGACAATTGTGCAAAAGTGATATTTTGATATGGAGAGCAATTCATACCTGACAAGGATGATTCTTGAAGGAGACGATGATCGCTGATTGTCTTTCTTTCGAAGCAGTAGATTAACCCTCACAATGACCAAAAAGTGAAAAGAAAAGGGTGAATGAAGTTTTTTTTTATAGCAGTAGAGAAATGTGGCTATTCAAATTCGACCAATCTGATTGGACCAGGCGGACGTGTAAAGAAATTGGAAGATGAAAAATCAGTTGATAAGACGGGGAGATAGAAAGGCGCAATCATTATCTGAACTCATTTATAATCTCAAAGCAATTGATGGGACTTGACATAGTATGTGGTGCCCATTGGGTGAAAGTTGGGATAACTAATGGAACAAGCGGTGAACAGACTTTGGCTAAAAAAATATGACAACAAAGTATGATTCCCATTAAGTAAATCATACTTTGGGGGGCAAAGTGTTGATGGGCCTTTTGGACTGCCCATCAAGGCATGGTAATGTCGAAGATTCGCCCCCGAAGCCCTTGAAGTAAATCAATCATAGAAGCCCATCATCCTATTCCACGCCGTCCCAAAGGAGTATTATGTGGCTAGGACCAGTCAGCTACGAAGCGCTCATTTAGGGGTCAGCCTAAAGAATAGTTCATCCCAGATTTTTTCCATTCAAATTGCCCAAAGCGGGCGGATCAAGCACTAAATCCGTGCTGGATTTTTGGAAGTAAGGCTGATTCTTCAGCAGATGCCGATTCTTTCAGCCGTAGCTATTCCTCTGGATCTGATAACACGTGTAGACAACGACCAAATATTGCATCACCTATAAATATCTGTATTTCAATTCAGAAAGGGGCATTGTATTTTTCTTTCTCATAAAAAAAAAAGAAATAACATATAAAGTGCACGTAGGCACCGTCTTAGTCGAACCACTATAAAAATTCTGCGTGTGATCTCTTTTTAATTTCTTTGCATTGTTGTTATTCTTCATTTATTCTCTACGAAATCTTTCTTTTCGAGTGTTGAACCAATTTTTGGTATCAACATAAACCAAAGCTCTGATACCAAACTGAAACGACCCATACTTCCCCGATCCCCGAGGAGACGGAGGAGCCCATATTGCTTTGAGAACACGACGCATCAGAACAAAAACATGAGAACATTACGTTGCTATTAAACAATTTACAACAGAGTACAAGAATATTAGAGAATAAATAAGTACTATACAGTGGAAAAATATCAGAGATTTAAATTACGTTACAAATATATATTGTAAAAATACAATGCACAGTGAAAATACATCAACTACCACAACTGAAAGAAATAAACGGATACAAAGCTTTCCGAATACATCTCCAGTTGTAAATCAGGATCTTGTGAAAAGAAATATCTGTGAAAACCAAAACTATAAGCTACCCATGTGGAAAATATGGGCGCCTAGAGTTTAGGTGGAAACAATAAACTCCGAGTCAATTATGGGACAGGTGTGAGAACTAAAACAGTTATTGGGAAATAATGGGACCACGTCGTTTAACTCGGAATGGGTTTACTCCACATGAATAATAGTATAAAATAAAAACAACGCATTGATTTTTGGAAAATGAAGCTATTATAAGACTCAAGTGTTATCACACAATGCAACGCAAGCTGAAGGATAGAGTTTTCCCTTATAATAGCCAAACATGCTTGGTACATTTAAAACAAATTATTTTTGATACTATCATAACTGCATAGTGTCAAAACAACTTCAAATATAAATGTATCAATCATAGATGGCATATGTACCATATATTATGTCACCATACATAGATTTACAACTAAAACCAAAAAATGTCATATTGGAAATTGGATATCCATCATGTTCGGATCACATCTAGCAAGATGACCCTGGATTCCGACACTGGCGAGCCCTTGGATCCTGCAGTGCCGGTCTGCACTTATTTTAGTGGAATAATTATTCCTGAACACACGTTTCCTGGTCCTATCGGACCTATCTATGAGCCACTAGGGACTCAATTCTGAGGTGCCTCATTCCATCATCCACATAAGTGAAAAATGTTTGGGCTCCATACCATGACACCACTCCTAACTAGAAAGAAACGTCGTGCACTTACTGCGTCCTTTATCCTGTTTTTAACTCATACTAAGGCGTGAAGCTCACGAATTAACTCTATACACAATGCTATTCTAATTAAAGTCGTGCTTTGGTCATCAACCGCAAGATTCTACTTTTTAATAAAAGCCTTGATCATTTGCATCTCAGCATTCCACACTGACAATTCTAACCATACAACTGATGCCTATCAATATATAACCTCTAAGCTCGTACGTCTCAGAGAAGGGTGTTAAGCAAGAGAATAAATTCTCCGCCACCTAATAGATATATGTATATAATAGAAATCAATCAACACAGAATGAAATCCAATGTCAGACACACATCCATTTACAAGTCCATTCTGGGTCTAAAACGAAACCGGATGCACCTTATTCCTCATCCCATATGTCCAATACATGAGAGAGGTCCTCCATGTCTGGTCGATCTCCAACTACGTCTAGAAGATCACCACTTATTACCTTGTATTGGGTGTACAGCCTAATCAAGACATCAGTAATCATCCAAACGATGTGAAGATCTCCGGTCTTCAACCACCGTCTTCATCGTCGACTTAAGTCGTCGTATCGATTATTCAGAATGGGATAAACCCGGTCTTTCCGAATAAATCGCGTATTTTTTAATCAATAGCGAAGTGCTATAAAAACACATCCTACGCCTCATTCCAATTCAGAATATTCTTTTATTCAAATATTCACATCTTTAAGGAAAGGTTCCCATTAGTTTTATCAAAGATAAATTCTTTTAAACTTATTCTTTAATCTTCCTTTTTATCAATTTCAAACGATTTTATTATCTTTTCACAACTTAAACCCAATTAAGGTTTACCAAACTAGTCGGGATTAACAAGCCTTGCTGAAATAATCATTTATTAATCCTAGTCCCAACTTATTTATCCCATGGAGGAAAACATGTAGTACTCCATATCTAATACCACTGGTGCTATCGGTAAATTTAATTACCATTTCACATTCAAATCTAATTAAAGATTAACTATCGCTGTAATGCCCCGCCTCTATACCCACTATTGTCCAGTTCATTTCAGAGAAATGTCGTAGACCATAACAGAGAATGAGGTTTGTGAAGAGCGACCGATTGTATAATTGCTCCATGTGAGGAATGCACATCCTAATTCTGATACCGATTAAAATTTCGACATGACCATTCGGCACATAGGGCAACTACACAACGACTATAAGTATTCTGGAAAGCAGTATAAAATAGACAACAACCATAATATAAATATGGTATATCTCATAGACAGACAAAAAATAATCATATCACAAAGGCGAAATAGATATGAATAACCAAGAATGCGTACAACAAGCTAGTGGTCAACAAAGATCCACTAACCCCGAAAGAATAGATACATGTACCATGATCTAAATAAAAGATTATGTGCACACGAAAGATAATGTCATAGGTACAAAAGTACATAAAGCTACGGAGGCAGAGTAGTAAGTTGAAAGCGAAATATCAATCCTGCGATGAGACCCAAAGGAGCACCTAAAACGACTCGGCCTGACTCGAGTATTATTTATAAGAAAATAAATAATAAACGGATCAGTTTAGCTTTACTTATCAAATGGATTGAGATAATAAGAGATATAACACAGGATGACATGGTTCTAGTAATAATATCTAATCATAAATAAGTATGAAACATGGCATGTCAACACAATCAGGAAATGACAATGGAATGTCAGCATACCATTATCTCTACATAATCTCCTAGCTAATGTAGAATGCAACATTCAAATAATAGCATACAATAGGAAATGACAGTGGAAATGAATCTCATGACATTGAGCATACAACAGTAACAAGAATCCAGAAATCACTAGAAATCCAGAAAACATCATAAAAATTGGTTACTCCCCATATAAGATACGATCCAGAAAACATTATAAAAAGTATTTACTCCCAATATGAGATACGATCTCTAGAAAACATCATAAAAAGTGGTTACTCCCCAGATGAGATACGATCTCTAGAAAACATCTTAAAAAGTGGTTACTCCCCAGAAGAGATACAGTCTCTAGAAAACATCATAAGAAGTGGTTAATCCCCAAATGAGATACGATTTCTAGAAAACATCATAAAAAGTTGGACCAAAGTCCCATAGATGAAGGTCACAAATCGTAAATTCCTACTAGGGCGATAGCGAACCAAACAAATGTGTCAGGAGGCGGATACCAACGATCCGGTTGAGTATGAATTACACCGAGATAGTTAGTATAACAAAATAGCTAAATTCCCATAACCACTCGCTATTCTCGAATATTTATGAACCCGTTGTTAGTTCTTTCTCAAAACATCAAGAATAATCATAAAATGGATCACATCGATCCGTGTGAACAGAAATCACTCCGAGATAGTTAATATAAGGAAATAGCGACATGTCCCATAACTACATGCTATTCTCGAATATTTACGAATCCGTAATTGGTTTCTATTCAAAACAGAGAAAATCACCACACATGTTTGAACGCATGAGTCCAAGAATTATTCATCGAAGTAAACATATAAGGGGTCATAGTCCTCAGTTTTACTAAGGTAAATAAACTAAATTTCTCATCCGATCGATAGGATAAGGAATCATATATAAATCAGTAGAATCGAAACTGGGTTTAAAAATCAAATTTATTTTAAAAGGATTTGAATTTAAAAACTAATTAAAAGTTGGTTCAATGCCCATTGACAATATAAAGCCCCATTATCCATTATGGTTCAAATATTCATAAAAACAGTTGCCGTAGCAAATAGAACATAAACATCATGAAACATAAACTCACATTACAACAACATACAGGAAATCAAGGGATAACGGTTGTAATTTCGATCAATGAACGAATCGAAATCCCAAACTAGCACTCAAAAGTTTTAAACTACATCGGAATAGGCTCGAAGGATATCGAGTTGATAACTCACGTTTTAATGGCGTGAATCATCTTAACAAGAGTATCGAATAAATTCGATATACAAAATAGAACGCACGGGCTTTAGAATGATCACTTATCCAATTCACATCCTAAACAATGTGAATAGACCAAAAGAATCAACATTGGAAGAATCACTTGAGAATCAAAGATGATGAGTCGAGCTGTTGGAATCTGTGAATTCGTGAAGCTGAAGTTCATAAACGAAGTCCGAACGGCCCGAGCTCCGGCCGGGAAAAAGCCTGGATGAGGGTAGACTGTGGACCGAGGTTCCTCTGGTCCACAGCCTAAAACGGTTGATCGGTCAAATAAGGGTGGTCGGCTGTTTTTACACAGAAGTAAAACCGGTCGACCGGCCCATTTTAGGCCTATCGACCGGTTTTGGCCTGGGCTGTTGCCTAGGCCAAACCTAACGGGATTTGTCCCTCGCGAGTGTCCGGCTTCGACCATTGAGGTTCATGACTTCTTCAGGGCATCAACGAAACCTCTCCGATCCACCGTATCGACTAGCAAAGCTCGAATGTATTGGTTTTGATTGTTGGTTCTAAAACGAAAAAAATTCCAAACCAAAACGAATAAACTCGATATAAGCGGATTGTGAGGTTTAGAACTTGCCGGATGCGGCAATGGTACTTTACAACCCCATATTCACAAGCATAAACAAATATACATAAGAATTGCAATGATTCGATTTATAAATTCAAGTATGAACTAAATTCCAAACCAAAGCACACCAAAGCGATTCAAGTGACTTATAAAGACTTAGAAATTCGCCGGGGACAACGGAGCTTCACAACATCACCAAATCAACTCATAGCATATGCATTAGATCATATGAACAATTATTATCATAATTGTCAACTCAGTGAAGCATAAAAACATGAAATCGGCCAAGTTACAATAACATAACCAATTAACTAGCACATGCAAACTCATATGTACACTAAGTTACACTTGTACAAGCCAATGGCTTATGGCACAGATGTGAGTTCAAAAAGAACTCACCTTTGGCTCTTGAATATCAAGAACAAGCTCCAACAAGGAAGAACAAGCACCCAAACGAGCAAAGCTCCTCTCTTTCATCAGTTGCACCTCCGAAATCACCTCATACATTCACATCCAAACATAAATATGTTAGGGTTGTGAGAAAAATTCGAAATTGAGAGGAGGATAAGGTAGAGAGGGAGAGTAGAAAGCTTACCCATGTCTTAGAATTGGATTTGCACAAGAATTGAGCTCTAGACTGAAGGCCCTAGCTTAGGGAATTTATATTTCCCATTCCCTTCCCCATTTTCTATTTTCTTTGAAGTGAGAATGAATGAAGGAGGAGAGAGCTAGGTGGAGCTCTTAAGTGAATGAGCTAGGTTGGCTAACCAAGCCCTATCCAAGGGGCCAAAATTCCAAAGCTCGGAATATATCGAAATTTATACTTTTCGAACTCCTAAATGACATTTTGAACTCAATGGAAGTGGTTTTGAGTCCAAACTCATTCGTATGCGGAAAGTGAGATTTTGGTCATACACTCAAATGAGAAAACGACCATATTTTACCTAACTCCGAATGTATCGACGCTTATAGTCAAAAAGGTCGTAAACGACGATCCGGACTCAATGGAAGTGGGCCCGAATCCTACTTTTATCGTTTGTGAAAAATGACATTTTGAGTAACACATCGGAAACGACGATATATTTGAATAAAACATTTAAATCTATTATCATCGAATGAGCGGGTTGTTATAATCGCCTGGAGTAAAACTAGTGGTACTTCATTCTCGATCATTTCCTTAATTTGATAAATTTAATTATCCTATTTTCGTTTTAATCTACTTAAAGATTTATTAAATCTCTAATTAGTTTTAATCTTCAAAAATCATTAATTTATGATTATTCAACCTTCTGAAATTAATCTTATTAACTGGGTTAAAGAACCAACGTTATTAAAAACACAGTTCACAATAAACCTAAATCAACTTTCATTAACTATGCAATCTTTACGGAAAACAGATCAATATATAATCGATGTAAATTTCCATATCAGACTAATTATATAAATGGAATAACGGCAAAGCCTTTCAAATTTCATATATAGTAACGGTCTTCCTTCACAGAAGCTCATCTCGATTATCACCAAATCAAATTCCATTCAATTCCAATTTTATATATTAAATTGGAAAACTCTACTTTGGAAAATTTCCATCAAACCTTAGAATAAAGATTTATAAATTCCAAATCATATCTTCTTTGTCAATTGGGTTAAAGAACAAAAGTTATTTAGAACACAATTCACGATAAACCCAAAATCATCTCCCATTTAATTCCAATCAATAAATATAATTGGAAAACTTCATTGATCTTAATTAAAAGATTTAATTCCTTTCTCAACTGGGTTTAAGAACAGTGTTATTTAAGACACCATTCACGACAAACCCAAAATCCAATTTGATAATAAATACAAGGCTCTAAATAGAAATTATATCGGCTTATACTCAATATCAAATTTTGAAACCAACAAATATCTTATTGGGAATAACGATATATGTATATATATATATATATATATATATCTTACAAATTCCTCAACAATATCCGTATAATCAGGGAATCTAATATCGAAATATTCTGTAACACCCCACATCCATTAATGTCATTCTCAAAGGGAATGCATTAACTTTCATGGAGTATTATTGGTGTATAGAACAGAGTATAACAAGACAGATACATATATTGGTACTTGAAAAATTAAAACAACTTTTATTGCAGCGGAGAAATAGTTTGGTTACAACAACATCAAAAACCAAGTACACTTAATATCCATCTTGACAAATTATTTTCTGAGTACATAAAGTAAAAATCATAACCCCAACATAAGTAGCCATAAAAGAGATAAGTTGAACTTTACTTTCAGCCATCCAAGCACTTCCAAAAGAGTGAGAAAGAGATCCAAATCAAGCTCCACTAGCACTAGTCCCACCCTGAGAACCTGGAGGAGGGGGGAAGGAAGAAAAGAGGCGAAACCAAAGAGGGTCAGACATAAAGTCTGGCGAGTCCAATAACTTTAACAATATAATTATTAAAGTAATTAGGATAAGGCATAAACTGGTAAAACAAGGAATGACTGTGAAGCAAATGGGCAAGACAAAACAAACAAGAGGAATATGCTGGCGTTAATCGCACTCCTAATCACTATAGGATAATTACTATACTGCACTAATACTAGTTACCCTAAAAGTTGATCCCGCCTACTGAACAAAATAATAATAAAGGTAGTTTCGTGTACCCCTAGCTGTCTTCATAGGTGCCGCCTTCTCCTATCTCCACTAGTTGTACCCACTACCCTCCCTATTCTAATTACAACATTTATTCATAATATGGTAGTTGTACTTCTAGCTGTCTTCATAGGTGCCGCCTGCTCCTATCTCCGCTAGTCGTACCCACTTCCTTCCCCATTCGATCGGCTTCCTAACTCGTTGATACCCATGCTGGTCCCACAGTGGGGTGTATCACTCCCCAATGTGGCAACCCAATACCACCGAAGATGCACGGCTTATACTTACACGATGCAACAATGTCTTATCTACCAGCCTATGACGGCCCGCCCCGCACCAGCCGACATCTCCAATGATAGTGCGCTATGCCAATGCCCGACTAGCACAGGACGGTCGCCAAAGAAATGAATTTGAACTAACAAGGAACCTATAGAATGTCTCACAGCGTATGGAATAAAATATAATAGTAACATACTTGGCATAAAACAGGCGCGACAGTGCATAAGCTAAAAACTAAACCATAATCATCATAGCAGCGGAAATTCAAAATACAGCTTACGATCCACATCATTACAACTTCAAAATACTGTCTCTAAGGCAAAATAGAAAGGTGCACTACTAATGCCCAATGTAGTTACCAACAACAACACAGGGAGATATATGTATATATCATACGTAAAAGCCTCCTGGTCGTCTCCGGTGCAGCTACTCATGCATAAACACCTGACCTGTCTCTAGTATGCCCATTTAAGAGCACCCAGAGTAATAATAAGAGACATAAAACTCTGGGTCAGACAAAAATCTAGTATGAGCGATAAGCAACAAAACAAAACAATAACAGGTATAATCCAATTATACCTGAACCTGTTCCTGCAACCAAAGAGTTAGCACAATATACCGTACTATACTCGAAGGTGACACTAAACAAAAGGTATAAAGATACGGGGGAGGGGGTGTGCATGTCAAGGTGATAGCAAACAATCAAACATAGCAGTCATTCCTCAGGTCTCTCACTCAGTGCGTAAAGCATAAGATATCCACTACTTTATTCACCTAATCCTTTAGGCCATGACGGAGTCCAATCCCGTACAACTATCACTACAAGCCCACTGTCTGTCTCTCAGTGGTGAACCACAGTTATGAATACCGATAACCCCTTTGCACACATCCCGCAGAAAAGTCTAATCATGAAGTTGACTCGTTGGTTCCCATTTGGATCCTGAGTGCAAACTTCCCATTTGGACTACCTTTGCATCTTGGGTTTTGGTCATCATCTCTGGATCAGTTCAGCATGCTCTTCTTCACTATGCTTCGGATCGTGCCCCTCGAAGTAGTCCTGTTTGTGATCATCCACAATGGGTCGGGTTAGATTTCCCCATCCAAGTCGGTTCGGTTCGGTCCCTCTCTGCTCGTGCTCAACATCTCGATTCGTGACAAGCCTACTCGGATCAGATCGGAGAATACCCATTGGGTTCAGATCGGATGAAGTAAAGGTTCGCAGTTAGTACTCATCTTCCATTTAGCTCGGTTCATGGTGTATGCTCCAGTTCGTGAGTGGCATCGGTTTGGGTCGGGGTTCTTTCTCTCAAGCGGGTTGAGTCGTGGTGCCAACTCAAGAGCATCTGCTCGTGATTTGCTTCTCCGGGCGGTTCGTGGTGCTCAAGCTGGAGCGGTTTGGATCGGTCTCCATCACTACGAGCGGGTCGGGTCGGAGAGGGCAGGGACGATCCGATCCGGTTCCTGCATATTTTCTGCAACTTTTCCAGCGACCTATGTATGCCATTCGACGGCGTTTTCAACCAACCTAACTATTCTAAACAATTACAAAACATTCCAAATAGTCATAGCAACATATAGAATTGACCACAAACACCAAAACAACAATTTGATATGTCAAAATGGAACAAACATACCCAAAAACCCATATTTCCCTATTAATCATGTTTAAGTAAATCTAATGATAGGAAAAACTCAACCAAATTAACCAAATTTTCTAACAGAGGCCTAAGCCAATATTTCGAAATTTATAAATATTTTTCTAGAATTTAATCATGTTTAAATTCGCTATTTAACATTAATTACCCTTAATTAACCATAATTAGTGAGGAACTATGCAAATCACTCACCTTTGTCACAAATAAACTATAGATCGAAAAAGATTCTCTGGTTGGCACGAATACTGATGTCTAATAGCAGTTCTAACCTTGCTATGGTGCTATTTCTCCTTAATTTGGTGAAGATTAGGCTAATACTAGATTAGAAAGTGATTAGAGGTGATTCTAGATGTTGGAGGCAATTGTTAGGGTTCCTAGGAGGTAAATGGCGGCTAGAAAACTGAAATGAAATGAAAACCTAACTCATCTCAGCCTCCCCATAAACCTAATCCCGAAATGGGTTATGGGCCCATTCACTAATCACCTCATTTGGCCCGTAAGCAGTTTTTCGCCTTACAAACCTTGTTTCAGCCATATCTCCCAAACGGTGGGTCCGTTTGGCTAATGTGACCATTCTACGGAAAGGTAAACCGTCATTTGAACCTAATGGAAGTGGTTTCAGGTCAAAACTCCTTTCCAACCAAAAGTTATGGCCAATACAAGATCAGCTAGGGGCGAAACGGTTATTTGAAAATCAGCAAAAATCATGAACATGGGAAGTGACCCCAATAGTCCTCTCCCAAAGTTACACGACCATACAACTTCATACGGAAAAGAAACAAATATTTTATGATCCTCTGATGCATAGAATGCGGGTCGTTACATTCCCCCCCCCCCCCCTTAAGAAATTTCGTCCCCGAAATTCCTTGACCCAAAACATACAAAGGATTACGCACGCCTACCAATCATTTACAAACAATAAAGCATACAAAACAACACAACGAGTCTATCCTAGCATGCAGTTTACTAACAAGGGAGTACTATATCGATATAAAAGCTTAACAGGTAAAGAGTTCTGGATACTTCTTCCTTATGTCCTCCTCTGTTTCCCAAGTACTGTCTTTCTCGTTTTCACCCCACTGGGCTTTGACTAGTTTCACCACCTTCCTTCGAAGCTGGTTCGTATCGTTCCCAACAATACGCATAGGCCTACGGTTCCCAACCGCCTCGGGTTCAACCTCGATATCGTCCAACTGATCCGGTGAAATAGTCATATGGGGGTCGTCCACAAACTTCCTTAACTGGGAAACAAGAAATAAATTGTGAACTCCCGCCATCTTGTCAGGTAACTCAACTTTATATGCTAAATCCTCAACTTGCTCAAGAACTGGGAATGGACCAACAAATCTTGGTGCTAATTTGCCTCTCCTGCCAAATCGTATCACGCTCTTCAATGGAGATATCTTGATAAACACCAAGTCGCCAATGGAGAACTTTAAATCTCTTCTCCTCTTATCAGCATAACTTTTTTGCCTTTCTTGGGCAGGCTTCATTCACTGTTGAATAATCTTGATCTTGTCTGAAGTTTCTCTTATCACATCCGATCCAAGCACAAACTTCTCACCAGTTTTTAACCAACATGACGGTGAGTTGCATGGTCTTCCATACAAAGCTTCAAATGGAGCCATACCAATACTGGACTGATAACTATTATTAGAAGTGATCTCCACTAGATGCAAATGGTCATCCCATGATCCATCAAAATCTAATATGCATGCTCTCAAGAGATCCTCTAATACTCGATTCACCCTCTCTGTCTGACCGTCGGTTTGAGGATGATACGCGGTACTGAGACGTGATTCTGATCTTAATGCCTCTTGTAAGCTCTTCCAAAATCCACTAGTAAACAACGGATCTCGGTGACTCACAATGCCTTTGGGTATTCCATGAAATCTCACTACCCACTTCATATACAGTTTTACTAACTTAGTTGTTCTATTCGACTTGACTGGTATAAACCTTACACTCTTGGTTAATCGATCCACAATCACCCAAATACTGTCATGGCCCGATCTAATCCTCGGTAAACCATCTATGAAATCCATCGATACTTATTCCCAATTCCATTCGGGAATTTTCACGGTTGTAACAAACCACTAGGCTTTCTTTGCTCAGCTTTAACTAATTGGCAATCCATGCACTTGGAGATAACTTCCCAATGTCTCTCTCCATCACTCAATCCTTTTACGTTGGGTACAACCAGCCTTTCATTCCTTTGAAGCCATCCTTCTCGATCAAGCCCTTACTTGATCAATCTCTCGCCATCGATATCCATATCTAACTTAGAGCTGGTTTCCAATAGGTTAGGATCGTTCCTCTAACTGGAACCAATCCACTCAACCAAAATCAATCTAACTGTCAAACTTGCTAACATTTCTCGATCCAATCCATACTTAGGTCTGAAATCATATCTCGCGATATAATCAAATGGCTTCCATCCCAGAAACATAACCCCTAAACTAGCATGTCTCCTACTCAATGCAACTGTTACCGCACCTAAATCCTTCGCTATGTCCACTCCGCCCCATGAAGTCATGACAACTTCACTACACTGGCTTATTGCCTTGCTACGATCACTCTTCCCCATGGAGTAATGACTACCCCACTGCACTGATACGTAGCCTAATGTCTGTATATACCACCATCTATTTGTTCCCCATCGCTAGAACCCCACAGGTGATAGTCTACCCAGTAGAAGAAAAATAGGAACAAACATAGCAACCATAGCATCCATCAAACAAGTTCTATCTATCACCCGCTAAAGCCATGAATACATCGATACCGGTATGTCTGGTCCAACCAACATCAATAACTAATGGAAGCCCAACCTCCAAATGGACTACGGTACATCCAAAGCACGTTTATCCTCCAAGGATAACTAGATCACAATGGATCCAAGGTAACGGGTGTCCCCAGATACCCCTGCTTTAAGTCCGCCTAAAATACTTGAGTCCAACCCAAGTCTATCAATTATCTTGCTTCCCTCTCGAGTACAACTCGATCCAAATCCAATTCCTTGCAGCCTTCTCGAGTCTAACTCGAGTCAATCAATAACTCAGACCTAGTCTTGAGTATCCATTACGGACAAACTATAGTCCAACTTGAGTCGTCTCCGTATTCACTGCATCTCCAAGATCAACGAACACCCATTTTCTTTTACGAGTTCAAGTCCAACTTGAATCGTCCTAATCTTCGTTGTATCTTCCATGATCAACGAACACATCCTATTCCTTCAAAGTTCTACTATCCAAAGAGAACATCAACATAGGGTCCTAAACAATCTATTACTTTGCATCTTTCTCGAATCCTAGTCGAGTCATCTCATAACCTATCGAGCCTAACTCGGGGCAGTCCATACCATCGAATAGTCTTATCATGTCACGGCTGCCCATCACTCCTCAAGTAAACCAAGATATCATCCAATGAAAAATCACAACAACTATTTATCTCTCACACGAACCATCCTAATCGAACTCGACATTCCCCAAGCACAAGCCCCAAAGGCCTAAACCAATATCAGACAAGCACCCAAGGAATATCTCCTAAAAATTCAGACAATCCACGTGAGGTGATACTAGCAAAACAACCGAGCACTGGAGCACTCATTTGCATCCCAGAGACAACTAGAACTTATTACAACGATAATCTCTCAGCTTCCTTAACTCCAGTTACTATCGCCATCACTAGGTAGGTACCTAATACCACCCTGTATCTTTGGAGTAGATCGACTACCTAAAATAATTCTAAACCCAGTAAAGCCTAAACAAAGCAAACATACATCCATGACTCGATAAGACCAAATTACAACAAATCATACTAAGACCAGTCGAACCACCTATCAGGTTCGTCACTACTAAAGGTCTATCGACTATCTCGGGTTCCAATTCCAATTTATCTACCAGGTCACTAGATATGAAGGAATGGGATGCCTCGCTATCAACAAAACTAGAACAGAAATATCATAAATAGAAAGCATAACTCGAATAATGACGCCCTTTCCCTTCTCTGCTGCAGTTGGGGCATTCGACGAAGAAGGAACATCGTTGATAGCATATGCTTTCACAATCTGCTTCCCTTTAAGGGGTTACGAGCAATTATCCTTGTGATGTCCCACTTGGCCGCAATTGAAGCACTTCCTTTCCCCAGGCTTTTCCTGACAATCTCTAGCATAGTGGCCCTTCTTGCCACAACTAAAGCACTCTTTATCTTTCTTGTCCTTCTTTTTCTGACCACCCTTGGTCTGATCCTGTTTTCTCTTATTATGAGACTCCTTACCTCCACTGCTTGCTTGCGCCTTTGGTTCCTCTACAGATGCAATAGCAACATCGGCCTTTGACATATGGTAAAGACTCTCCGATCTCAATGCTTTGCCCACTATAGACTCGAACGTCTCATTGATGTGGTTTATCAGCCTTTCCCCTAAGTACTCATCTAAGCCGGTTATGAACTTCCCGTTCTTCTTCTCGGCAGTGTCGATAAGAGATAATCCATTCTTCAATAAAGTATCGAACTCAACAATATATTCCGAGTGTAACACCCCGAATTTTCTGATAATATTAAAATTAACAAATTCAAGAACACTTAATTTTTAAAAGATGAATTAAGTGAAATGGGTTGCGATATTACGTTCGTCTCAAAATTTTGGTCAAGACAGACATTTGGTTTGCATAAAACGGATACCTTATGAAGAAGTTATTAAGCCTTGAAGTTTGTATGCATATGAGAATATATATATATAAATTAAATAAATAAATATGCAAAAAAGTTCAAAACACCGAATCGAGAGGGGGAATAACCAAACCGGCCCATTTTTGAGGTCGACCCAGCCCTACTGGGTCGACTAGGGGTTGATTCAGGGTGTTTGGCTATAAACCCATGGGCCGATTCTCTCTAAGGAAGATGTGGCATCTGATTGGTTCTGATGGTTCAGGGTTAATCTAATGGTCCTAAAACACTCTCTACAACTATATAAGGACCCTAAACCTAAAACCTAATTCAATTATTCACTCCCATCTAAACCAAGCCGTCATCTCTTTCAACTCAAAGGCAAGATAGAAGCTAATTAAAAGTGACGAATCAAATCTAAATTAAAACAATGATTAGTCTACATCAAAGGCAAGCATTTCAATTTCAGAATACAGATTCCAGAAATCAAGATCGTCTTTTGAAAGGCAAGTAATATTATTATTTCACATAACAACAATTATAGAGATTATAATATATCCTAAACTATACATCACTCAGCACTTATTTAAGCGGTATTGAAAAAAAAATCCGCAGTAAAACAATCAGCTCGGAAAAAACTCAATACCGCTGATTTACAAATGTACAAACGATCACACAGCAAAAAAAAACAAAAACAAAAAGAAAACATGAACCACAGTATTTGCTTTAGCCTCTAATGTCTTCTAAAAACTGCGGAAACAGTAACTAAGAACAAAACACCATAACAAAGCTCCCAAAAGCATCATATTACCACTCTGAACATATAACAAGCTCCTCTTCAAAGATTACCACACCACAGCAGAAATATCCTCTTCAAGTTATTTCAGTATAGGATAAAAGATGACACCCAGTTTACTTCGAGTATGCCTTAATGATGAATAAATCACATCATCGCTATGAATCTCCTCTTCGCCCATCTTCTCACTTTAAGCATTGCGCTCAGCTGCCTTTTTCCTCTTTGAACGCCTTTTGGAACTCTTAGAGACGAATTTTGAACCACTGTGAATGGCAGAATTATCTAGTGAAGCTGATGAATTACCATTACCAATTACATTTGCACCATCAGAAGGCAATTTATCTAATATATTCTCCACTATATCATCTTTATCACCATTAACCTCATTACTCATATGATCAGTTTTAACAGCATGACCATTAATATCATTACCCTTATTAACAACATTAACTGCCTCTCCATTTACATCATTACCCGTATTATCAATGTTAATTCCATCACCATCTTGAGGACCAGAGCTAACATTACCCATTACAGAAGTTCCATCACCATTAACATCATTAAACTCCTTCTCCTTAACAAAATCATTAACATCATCTTGAGACTCAGTACTTACATTACCCATAACAGTATCTCCAACACCAGAACCATCATTAATATCTTTCCTCACATCTGTAGTTTCATTTCCATTTCCTACTATATCATTATTTAATACCTCAAACTGATTCACGTTACCCAAGATTGTCTTTTGTTAGTAAGTTTAGTTATCTTTTAGATGTGAACAAATTTAAGACGTGACTTGTAATAAAATGAAAAATAGAATTGTACCAAGCTGTATGATAAAGATGATGTTGATTCATGTCCATTTCCTGTGATAATTTTGTCATGTATGTCTTGGAATGATTGTGGTTTATTGGACTTATCGTATAGGAATTGATGTTGAACTATTATGATTTGGGGAATGAAACTATCATACTGCATATAAGTTTGATAATCTTTTCATGATATGTTACATGCAAGTTTTTAGGCTAAATAATGTTAGATCCATATGCCTACATGTTTAGATCTACAACTTTATGTGTTTAGATCCATGCTAATTAGATCCAATTCAAGATCTATACATATGTTCATATGATTTAATGCAAGTTACATGTTTTATGTTAGATCCATATGCCTACATGTTTAGATATACAACTTTATGTGTTTAGATCCATGCTAATTAGATCCAAGTCAAGATCTATACATATGTTCATATGATTAAATGCAAGTTACATGTTTTATGTTAGATCCAAGTCAAGATCTATATATATATGTTCATATGCAAGTTACATGTTTTGTGTTAGATCCAAAATTATATATATATATATATATATATATATACATACATATATATATACATGTTTATGAAGTGGATTCATGCAAGTTCATAAGATTATTATTGTTAGATCTAGTTCACATCTACATGTTAAAGTTAAACTTGTACATGCTTTGGTAATGTACATGTCATGATTATGACATGTGCTAGTTTATAAACGAAGTTATGTTTACATATGCCTAGATCTACATATTAACATGTTTAGGCTTGTGATTATTTAGTCAAATTCATATGCAAGTTCATGAGTGAAATGAATAATGTTCTATGCCAACATTACATGACATATGTTTGGTTGTATTTATATTAGGCACATTACCTTCTTTTACCTCTTGTTTATAAATTAGGCTAATTTGCGGGCCTAATTACTTTGTGACTGATGCGAACGTATAAACGGGGGTAATGTTGGGATGGGCATTAAATTATAACATGTTAATGATGTAGGTGGGCCCATAACCATGTAAATGGTTAAGGCCATGAAGTGGTATAATTTATATACCATTGGTTATGAACATAACTTAAGTTATGAACATAAATAAAATAATGTGACATGAAAATATTTGAGGAAAATTTAAATGTATACTTGACATAAATGACAAACATGTAAATTTAGCAAAAGACGAATATGCCTAACCCGAGGATAGACTGAGTTGTGGTGTAAAACTTCCCGGAACCGACCGACACATCCAATGACCACAACAATACCAGTCTAATGCGGGTGGTTAGTGCATTGAGCCCAAAAAGAACCCGAGGTTAGACTGAGTTGTGGTGTAAAACTGCCCGGAACCGACCGGCACATCCAGTGACCCCAACAATACATGTCTAATGTGAGTGGTTGGTGCTTTAATAAAGATAAGTCAAGATTGGTAGGGTTAAGTCAATTAATGAAACACTTAAGCAATTCAACATGTTAATTAAACTGATGGGTGAGGTTAAGTAAATTTAGAACACTTAACCGTTATAACATGTTAATTAGACAAGTGGTGAGGTTAAGTAAATTTAGAACACTTAATTGTTATAACATGTTAATTAGACAAGTGGTGAGGTGTAAATTTAGAACACTTAACCAATTTAACATGTTAACTAGACTAGAAGGTAGGGTTAAGTAAACTTGGAACACTTCAATATAACTTGATTTGTGGTAAGGTCAAGTAAAAACAAGAGGACCACACTTAACCAATATAACTTGATTTGTGGTAAGGTTAAGTAAAAACAAGAGGGAAACACTTAACCAATATAACTTGATTTGTGGTAGGGTTAAGTTAACACAAGAAGGCAACACTTAACCAAAGTAATATGACACGTAGGTGGGTTAAGTTAACTTAAATTGATTGATGACATTAACCAATACAACAAGATGAATACGTAGGGTTAAGTTAACAAGAAACACTTGACCAATATAACTTGATGAACGAATGGGGTTAGGTTAATAGGAAACACTTAACCGATCCAACATGATAAGTAAGGAGGGTCAAGATCATAAGGAACACATAACCAACATGACACGATGAATGGGTGGGTTAAGTTAACATGGATGGACAACACTTAATCAATATGACATAATGCGGGAGGGTTAAGTACATATCGGGTTGGTGGGAAATATTAGTACATATAGGCCAATAAAACTTAACCGTTAAATAAACATACTTGAATCGATGGGAGGATTAAATACATCTTGTGTAGGTGGGTAATATTAGTACATATAGGCCCACAAACTTAACCGTTAAGTAAACATGCTAGAACCGGTGGGAGGGTTAAGTACATTTCGTGTAGGTGGGTGATATTTGTATATATAGGCCTACAAACTTAACCAATAAGGAAACCGTCGTAACGGAGACCCATTTCAGCAGTAACCCACATAGATGTATCACGGTGCCCTGAACTAGGCAGGGTAGGGCACGATTACTGGGCTGATTGTAAGCGGTCAGAGCAGCGGCAGGGGGTACATCAGTGTAGGTTCCGACGGTTTACGGGCGTGCACGCACTCCGGAGTGGGAAAAAGCAAGCACTGGGTACCAGTAGTTATACACTGTGCATTTTGAATCGTGTCGGGTCGCTATCATAAGGATTGATACACCTTATGGTGAGGCCCGCACGGGGTATCTACATGCAAGAGAGGTCTGATTGACACAGACACATGGAACATGAATATAAGTAGGGAGTCGATCGGTAGGGTAGTAAGTGTACATCTAACATGTTCATGGCAATTAGGCTAATTGAGGTGGAATCCTCATGATAGATGTACACCTGAAGGCTACCACAATTACGGGGGTTGGGATCACGATTATCATTTTATATAGATTACTGGTTGGGACACTAGTTAGGTGGTGCAGAGATAAATATAGAAATCAGGTCAACAGAGTAGTAGTGAAGCAGAGAAAAAGTAGAAGCGCATTCAATTCACCTTGCACCTATCTTGTCTTTAGTTATCGTGTTTTTATGGTATTGTCCTATTTTCAGTTTATTCATATCATGATCCTTTATTTTGTTTGCATGCTGAAAGATCACTGGACTTGCCCGACTTATGTCTGACCTAGTTTGTTTTTTGCCTCATTTCTTTCGTCCCCCCCCCACCCCCAAGTAGTCAAGGAGGGAATAGTTCAGCCTAGCTTGGACCTCTTCTCTTTCCAAGCTTGAAGATTAGTTGGTGTATTGCTTTGGACTCTCTCTCTTCCACTACTATGGCTAGTTCATGGTTTATTTGGGGAATATCATTGTTATCTTTGTGCTTCATTTACACTTGGAAGTTAAGAAATCAAGACAGAAGTTCTGTGTATTACTTTTAAGTATGATTTGAGAAAATTGTTGTAAAAGCTTGACTGAATCACATTGTTAATAAAATGACTTTACTTTCTGCTGTTTTATTTGTCTGTCTTGTAATTTATCTGCATCTTTTTCCTAAAGCACTTTGCCGAAGTTAAGGCATTCCCTTTTTGAGTGACCATAACGGAGGTGGGGTGTTTCACTTGGTATCAGAGCTGAAGGTTACCGGATCAGGTAAAAGATTTGAAAAATTATTTTCGAAATGATTTTAAAAGAAGCATTTTCAAAAGAAAAGTTTTGTTTTAAAGGCATATTCCCCAAATCCATATGCACTATCTTTTTGATCCTCTGTTTGAATCCTTGTTTCCTTCTTTCCTGAGTCTCCGGGGCTCCTGGCTTTCTGCGAGGTAACCTCACCGCGCCATTGTTCTGTAGGCTCGACGAGACTATGACACTTGTCAAAGGGCAAACAAGTGCCCAACTTCCATCTATAGCGGTAGTAGTTTCACCTGCGGCTTATTTTCTTCCGAGCTTTGTAGGATTCTCCGTGCGATGGAGGCAACTTTCGAGAGACCTGTTAACAAGTTACACAAGGATGGCAAAGATGAGAATGAGGGAGTTTGGCTAGGGAGCATAACACAAGGATGAAGAACTCATGGATATGGACTTGGTTCACAAAGGAGGGGAGGAAAGAATAGTAAAACCTAAAACAAGAGGAAGCATCTTTATTTTGGTATAACGGGTCGTATAATTAAGGGCAAGGGCAAGAACAAAAGAAAGGATTTTTTGGAAGACGAGTGCATGCTCTCACCACCAGCATACCTGAGAGAAAGGTAGTAAGGTTTCTGTTGAAAAGTTTATTTTTTTCTTCTTGATCATCCTGCTTGTACTTTTTTTGATTTTTGCGCTTCACATTCGTTTATATCTGCTTCCATAGTTGAGTCTCTGCACCCTAGAGCTTGTCTAGTAGAGGATCCCATTATTGTCTCAAGTCCAATTTGTGGTTCGGCTCATTTATCTTTGGTTTGTAAGGATTTGAGATACTTATGTTTTTGCTTTCATGTGCTATGAGTTGATTCTAGGCATGGATTAGTTAGCTAGTAATTGTGAAAGGAGGGTAGTTATACTTTCGACTTGCCTCGGGAATACCCTCGAGATTTCGTGCGATCCTAAGGGATCAGTTTGTCTTAGCTACCTAGAATCACTTTATGTATTAATGACGATTTTCGTTCCGTTGGAGTAGTCCATGAGTACGCAGATGTTTTGATTAGGTTAGGGGTTTTCCCCCTAAAACTCGAAATAGACTTCCGCATATGTCTAGTTGACAATGCAAAGCCAGTTATGCGATCAACGATAGTTTTGGAGCAAGATTGGCTAAGATAACCAGAGTCGGTTAAGTGCTTAATTGTTTGGTTGTTTTGCTAGTATCATCTCACATAAATCGTCTAAATTCGGAGGAGGTATTCCTTGGGTGCTTGTATGATATTGGTTTAGGCCTTTGGGGCTTGTACTTGAGGGATGTCGAGTTCGACTAGGATGGTTTGCGTGAGAAATAAATGGTTGTGGCAGGCGCCCTAAAGTAAGATTGACCTTAAGAGAGGTAAAAAGTACATAGCAACCTTTAGCTTTATACCCTCAAATTTGTGACATGATGGATAAGCTAAGTAAAGGAGAGACCTCTAAATATCTTAATATATACACTTGGTATCATGGTTAACTTCTGTTTATCTTGGAAAGATAGTTCGACAACATTGGATACCCTCTAGCATAGTAAATGATCGAGGTCCTATCTTTACTAGTGGGTTTTGGAAATGGAGGTCAAGAAGCTTCACAATTGTGAAGTTAAATTAGTTAAGGTACAGTGGATTGAAGCTTAAAGAAGATGCGACTTAGAAGACTGAAGACTAGATACGCGCATCATAGCCTTTTTGAGGGTATATCCTTAATTCCTCCTTTTTCTGTAATATGTATTTGCATGCTAGTCTTTATCTTTTAAGTATATCCTCTTGGTCCTATCCTCGATCCTTAGGTAAAAGCCAATGGATGAAAACATGTGTTTGAGACATGTTATGGTTGATGGTTGTAAGTGGTTGCAAGTGTTTGCTAGTGGTTGCTCGTGGATACATATACACACATTAGGCACTAGATCGGTTCAATCACTTTCATATTGCATATGCATATGAATGTATTTGTATATGGATTGAAACTTGATGTGTTATCATATGGATGTTGCATATGGATGAGTGAATATGCACGCATATAGTATTTACATGATTAGGGATATTTGCATACATATTGGATGCATGACACTCTCATGATTCGCATTAAGGAGGTCAATTGGATCAATAGACCGTCTGATTTTGCACTAAATAAGAGACATATACACACACTCTGCATATGTTCATATGGCATTAGAAGTCTTTTAAGGACAATGGATGCTTGTGGATGATGGATGAGTAGATGGATGATTGGATGATAGGATGCATTCTTCTTAACTTGAAGATTTCGGGGACGAAATCCTTTAAGGAGTGGAGAATGTAACACCTCGAATTTTCTAAGGATATTAAAATTAACAAATTCAAGAATAATTAATTTTTTGAAGAATAATTAAGTGAAATGGGTTGCGCTATTACGTTCGTCTCAAAATTTTGGTCAAGATAGACATTTGGTTGCATTGAACAGATACATTATGAAGAAGTTATTAAGCCTTGAAGTTTGTATGCATATGAGAAAATACATATATATATATATAAAAATTAAATAAATAAATATGCAAAAAAGTTCAAAACACCGAATCGAGAGGGGAATAACCGAACCGGCCCATTTTGAGGTCGACCCGAGCCATGTTGGGTCGACTAGGGGTTGATTCAGGGTGTTTGGCTGTCAACCCGTGGGCCGATTCGCTCTAAGGCAGATGTGGCATTTGATTGGTTCTAATGGTTCAGGGTTAATCTAATGGTCCTAAAACACTCTCTACAACTATATAAGGACCCTAAACCTAAAACCTAATTCTATTATTCACTCCCATCTAAACCTAGCCGTCATCTCTTTCAACTCAAAGGCAAGATAGAAGCTAATTAAAAGTGACGAATCAAACCAAGTCTAAATTAAAACAACGATTATTCTACATCAATGGCAAGCATTTTAACTTCAGAATACAGATTCCAGAAATTAAGATTGTCTTTTGTTAGTAAGTTTAGTTATCTTTTAGATGTGAACAAATTTAAGACGTGATTTGTAATAAAATGAAAAATAGGATTGTACCAAGCTGTATGATAATGATGTTGCTGATTCATGTCCATTTCCTGTGATAATTTTCTCATGTATGTCTTGAAATGATTGTGGTTTATTGGACTTATCGTATAGGAATTGATGTTGAACCTATTATGATTTGGGGAATGAAACTATCATACCGCATATAAGTTTGATAATCTTTTCATGATATGTTACATGCAAGTTTTTAGGCTAAATAATGTTAGATCCATATGCCTACATGTTTAGATCTACAACTTTATGTGTTTAGATCCATGCTAATTAGATCCAATTCACGATCTATACATATGTTCATATGATTTAATGCAAGTTACATGTTTTATGTTAGATCCATATGCCTACATGTTTAGATATACAACTTTATGTGTTTAGATCCATGCTAATTAGATCCAAGTCAAGATCTATACATATGTTCATATGATTAAATGCAAGTTACATGTTTTATGTTAGATCCAAGTCAAGATCTATATATATATGTTCATATGCAAGTTACATGTTTTGTGTTAGATCCAAAATTATATATATATATATATATACATACATATATATATACATGTTTATGAAGTGGATTCATGCAAGTTCATAAGATTATTATTGTTAGATCTAGTTCACATCTACATGTTAAAGTTAAACTTGTACATGCTTTGGTAATGTACATGTCATGATTATGACATGTGCTAGTTTATAAACGAAGTTATGTTTACATATGCCTAGATCTACATATTAACATGTTTAGGCTTGTGATTATTTAGTCAAATTCATATGCAAGTTCATGAGTGAAATGAATAATGTTCTATGCCAACATTACATGACATATGTTTGGTTGTATTTATATTAGGCACATTACCTTCTTTTACCTCTTGTTTATAAATTAGGCTAATTTGCGGGCCTAATTACTTTGTGACTGATGCGAACGTATAAACGGGGGTAATGTTGGGATGGGCATTAAATTATAACATGTTAATGATGTAGGTGGGCCCATAACCATGTAAATGGTTAAGGCCATGAAGTGGTATAATTTATATACCATTGGTTATGAACATAACTTAAGTTATGAACATAAATAAAATAATGTGACATGAAAATATTTGAGGAAAATTTAAATGTATACTTGACATAAATGACAAACATGTAAATTTAGCAAAAGACGAATATGCCTAACCCGAGGATAGACTGAGTTGTGGTGTAAAACTTCCCGGAACCGACCGACACATCCAATGACCACAACAATACCAGTCTAATGCGGGTGGTTAGTGCATTGAGCCCAAAAAGAACCCGAGGTTAGACTGAGTTGTGGTGTAAAACTGCCCGGAACCGACCGGCACATCCAGTGACCCCAACAATACATGTCTAATGTGAGTGGTTGGTGCTTTAATAAAGATAAGTCAAGATTGGTAGGGTTAAGTCAATTAATGAAACACTTAAGCAATTCAACATGTTAATTAAACTGATGGGTGAGGTTAAGTAAATTTAGAACACTTAACCGTTATAACATGTTAATTAGACAAGTGGTGAGGTTAAGTAAATTTAGAACACTTAATTGTTATAACATGTTAATTAGACAAGTGGTGAGGTGTAAATTTAGAACACTTAACCAATTTAACATGTTAACTAGACTAGAAGGTAGGGTTAAGTAAACTTGGAACACTTCAATATAACTTGATTTGTGGTAAGGTCAAGTAAAAACAAGAGGACCACACTTAACCAATATAACTTGATTTGTGGTAAGGTTAAGTAAAAACAAGAGGGAAACACTTAACCAATATAACTTGATTTGTGGTAGGGTTAAGTTAACACAAGAAGGCAACACTTAACCAAAGTAATATGACACGTAGGTGGGTTAAGTTAACTTAAATTGATTGATGACATTAACCAATACAACAAGATGAATACGTAGGGTTAAGTTAACAAGAAACACTTGACCAATATAACTTGATGAACGAATGGGGTTAGGTTAATAGGAAACACTTAACCGATCCAACATGATAAGTAAGGAGGGTCAAGATCATAAGGAACACATAACCAACATGACACGATGAATGGGTGGGTTAAGTTAACATGGATGGACAACACTTAATCAATATGACATAATGCGGGAGGGTTAAGTACATATCGGGTTGGTGGGAAATATTAGTACATATAGGCCAATAAAACTTAACCGTTAAATAAACATACTTGAATCGATGGGAGGATTAAATACATCTTGTGTAGGTGGGTAATATTAGTACATATAGGCCCACAAACTTAACCGTTAAGTAAACATGCTAGAACCGGTGGGAGGGTTAAGTACATTTCGTGTAGGTGGGTGATATTTGTATATATAGGCCTACAAACTTAACCAATAAGGAAACCGTCGTAACGGAGACCCATTTCAGCAGTAACCCACATAGATGTATCACGGTGCCCTGAACTAGGCAGGGTAGGGCACGATTACTGGGCTGATTGTAAGCGGTCAGAGCAGCGGCAGGGGGTACATCAGTGTAGGTTCCGACGGTTTACGGGCGTGCACGCACTCCGGAGTGGGAAAAAGCAAGCACTGGGTACCAGTAGTTATACACTGTGCATTTTGAATCGTGTCGGGTCGCTATCATAAGGATTGATACACCTTATGGTGAGGCCCGCACGGGGTATCTACATGCAAGAGAGGTCTGATTGACACAGACACATGGAACATGAATATAAGTAGGGAGTCGATCGGTAGGGTAGTAAGTGTACATCTAACATGTTCATGGCAATTAGGCTAATTGAGGTGGAATCCTCATGATAGATGTACACCTGAAGGCTACCACAATTACGGGGGTTGGGATCACGATTATCATTTTATATAGATTACTGGTTGGGACACTAGTTAGGTGGTGCAGAGATAAATATAGAAATCAGGTCAACAGAGTAGTAGTGAAGCAGAGAAAAAGTAGAAGCGCATTCAATTCACCTTGCACCTATCTTGTCTTTAGTTATCGTGTTTTTATGGTATTGTCCTATTTTCAGTTTATTCATATCATGATCCTTTATTTTGTTTGCATGCTGAAAGATCACTGGACTTGCCCGACTTATGTCTGACCTAGTTTGTTTTTTGCCTCATTTCTTTCGTCCCCCCCCCCCCCCACCCCCAAGTAGTCAAGGAGGGAATAGTTCAGCCTAGCTTGGACCTCTTCTCTTTCCAAGCTTGAAGATTAGTTGGTGTATTGCTTTGGACTCTCTCTCTTCCACTACTATGGCTAGTTCATGGTTTATTTGGGGAATATCATTGTTATCTTTGTGCTTCATTTACACTTGGAAGTTAAGAAATCAAGACAGAAGTTCTGTGTATTACTTTTAAGTATGATTTGAGAAAATTGTTGTAAAAGCTTGACTGAATCACATTGTTAATAAAATGACTTTACTTTCTGCTGTTTTATTTGTCTGTCTTGTAATTTATCTGCATCTTTTTCCTAAAGCACTTTGCCGAAGTTAAGGCATTCCCTTTTTGAGTGACCATAACGGAGGTGGGGTGTTTCACTTGGTATCAGAGCTGAAGGTTACCGGATCAGGTAAAAGATTTGAAAAATTATTTTCGAAATGATTTTAAAAGAAGCATTTTCAAAAGAAAAGTTTTGTTTTAAAGGCATATTCCCCAAATCCATATGCACTATCTTTTTGATCCTCTGTTTGAATCCTTGTTTCCTTCTTTCCTGAGTCTCCGGGGCTCCTGGCTTTCTGCGAGGTAACCTCACCGCGCCATTGTTCTGTAGGCTCGACGAGACTATGACACTTGTCAAAGGGCAAACAAGTGCCCAACTTCCATCTATAGCGGTAGTAGTTTCACCTGCGGCTTATTTTCTTCCGAGCTTTGTAGGATTCTCCGTGCGATGGAGGCAACTTTCGAGAGACCTGTTAACAAGTTACACAAGGATGGCAAAGATGAGAATGAGGGAGTTTGGCTAGGGAGCATAACACAAGGATGAAGAACTCATGGATATGGACTTGGTTCACAAAGGAGGGGAGGAAAGAATAGTAAAACCTAAAACAAGAGGAAGCATCTTTATTTTGGTATAACGGGTCGTATAATTAAGGGCAAGGGCAAGAACAAAAGAAAGGATTTTTTGGAAGACGAGTGCATGCTCTCACCACCAGCATACCTGAGAGAAAGGTAGTAAGGTTTCTGTTGAAAAGTTTATTTTTTTCTTCTTGATCATCCTGCTTGTACTTTTTTTGATTTTTGCGCTTCACATTCGTTTATATCTGCTTCCATAGTTGAGTCTCTGCACCCTAGAGCTTGTCTAGTAGAGGATCCCATTATTGTCTCAAGTCCAATTTGTGGTTCGGCTCATTTATCTTTGGTTTGTAAGGATTTGAGATACTTATGTTTTTGCTTTCATGTGCTATGAGTTGATTCTAGGCATGGATTAGTTAGCTAGTAATTGTGAAAGGAGGGTAGTTATACTTTCGACTTGCCTCGGGAATACCCTCGAGATTTCGTGCGATCCTAAGGGATCAGTTTGTCTTAGCTACCTAGAATCACTTTATGTATTAATGACGATTTTCGTTCCGTTGGAGTAGTCCATGAGTACGCAGATGTTTTGATTAGGTTAGGGGTTTTCCCCCTAAAACTCGAAATAGACTTCCGCATATGTCTAGTTGACAATGCAAAGCCAGTTATGCGATCAACGATAGTTTTGGAGCAAGATTGGCTAAGATAACCAGAGTCGGTTAAGTGCTTAATTGTTTGGTTGTTTTGCTAGTATCATCTCACATAAATCGTCTAAATTCGGAGGAGGTATTCCTTGGGTGCTTGTATGATATTGGTTTAGGCCTTTGGGGCTTGTACTTGAGGGATGTCGAGTTCGACTAGGATGGTTTGCGTGAGAAATAAATGGTTGTGGCAGGCGCCCTAAAGTAAGATTGACCTTAAGAGAGGTAAAAAGTACATAGCAACCTTTAGCTTTATACCCTCAAATTTGTGACATGATGGATAAGCTAAGTAAAGGAGAGACCTCTAAATATCTTAATATATACACTTGGTATCATGGTTAACTTCTGTTTATCTTGGAAAGATAGTTCGACAACATTGGATACCCTCTAGCATAGTAAATGATCGAGGTCCTATCTTTACTAGTGGGTTTTGGAAATGGAGGTCAAGAAGCTTCACAATTGTGAAGTTAAATTAGTTAAGGTACAGTGGATTGAAGCTTAAAGAAGATGCGACTTAGAAGACTGAAGACTAGATACGCGCATCATAGCCTTTTTGAGGGTATATCCTTAATTCCTCCTTTTTCTGTAATATGTATTTGCATGCTAGTCTTTATCTTTTAAGTATATCCTCTTGGTCCTATCCTCGATCCTTAGGTAAAAGCCAATGGATGAAAACATGTGTTTGAGACATGTTATGGTTGATGGTTGTAAGTGGTTGCAAGTGTTTGCTAGTGGTTGCTCGTGGATACATATACACACATTAGGCACTAGATCGGTTCAATCACTTTCATATTGCATATGCATATGAATGTATTTGTATATGGATTGAAACTTGATGTGTTATCATATGGATGTTGCATATGGATGAGTGAATATGCACGCATATAGTATTTACATGATTAGGGATATTTGCATACATATTGGATGCATGACACTCTCATGATTCGCATTAAGGAGGTCAATTGGATCAATAGACCGTCTGATTTTGCACTAAATAAGAGACATATACACACACTCTGCATATGTTCATATGGCATTAGAAGTCTTTTAAGGACAATGGATGCTTGTGGATGATGGATGAGTAGATGGATGATTGGATGATAGGATGCATTCTTCTTAACTTGAAGATTTCGGGGACGAAATCCTTTAAGGAGTGGAGAATGTAACACCTCGAATTTTCTAAGGATATTAAAATTAACAAATTCAAGAATAATTAATTTTTTGAAGAATAATTAAGTGAAATGGGTTGCGCTATTACGTTCGTCTCAAAATTTTGGTCAAGATAGACATTTGGTTGCATTGAACAGATACATTATGAAGAAGTTATTAAGCCTTGAAGTTTGTATGCATATGAGAAAATACATATATATATATATATATAAAAATTAAATAAATAAATATGCAAAAAAGTTCAAAACACCGAATCGAGAGGGGAATAACCGAACCGGCCCATTTTGAGGTCGACCCGAGCCATGTTGGGTCGACTAGGGGTTGATTCAGGGTGTTTGGCTGTCAACCCGTGGGCCGATTCGCTCTAAGGCAGATGTGGCATTTGATTGGTTCTAATGGTTCAGGGTTAATCTAATGGTCCTAAAACACTCTCTACAACTATATAAGGACCCTAAACCTAAAACCTAATTCTATTATTCACTCCCATCTAAACCTAGCCGTCATCTCTTTCAACTCAAAGGCAAGATAGAAGCTAATTAAAAGTGACGAATCAAACCAAGTCTAAATTAAAACAACGATTATTCTACATCAATGGCAAGCATTTTAACTTCAGAATACAGATTCCAGAAATTAAGATTGTCTTTTGTTAGTAAGTTTAGTTATCTTTTAGATGTGAACAAATTTAAGACGTGATTTGTAATAAAATGAAAAATAGAATTGTACCAAGCTGTATGATAATGATGATGCTGATTCATGTCCATTTCCTGTGATAATTTTCTCATGTATGTCTTGGAATTATTGGGGTTTATTGGACTTATCGTATAAAAATTGATGTTGAACCTATTATGATTTAGGGAATGAAACTATCATACCACATATAAGTTTGATAATCTTTTCATGATATGTTACATGGAAGTTTTTAGGCTAAATAGTTTAAGATCCATATGCCTACATGTTTAGATCTACAACTTTATGTGTTTAGATCCATGCTAATTAGATCCAAGTCAGGATCTATACATATGTTCATATGATTTAATGCAAGTTACATGTTTATGTTAGATCCATATGCCTACATGTTTAAATCTACAACTTTATGTGTTTAAATCCATGCTAATTAGATCCAAGTCAAGATCTATACATATGTTCATATGATTTAATGCAAGTTACATGTTTTATGTTAGATCCAAGTTAAGATCTATATATATATATATATATATGTGTGTGTGTGTGTGTGTGTGTGTGTGTGTGTGTGTGTGTGTGTGTTCATATGCTAGTTACATGTTTTGTGTTAGATCCAAAATTAGATCTGTATACACACCCACACACACATGTTTATAAAGTGGATTCATGCAAGTTCATATGATCATTATTGTTAGATCTAGTTCACATCTACATGTTAAAGTTAAACTTGTACATGCTTTGGTAATGTACATGTCATGATTATGACATATGCTAGTTTACAAACCAAGTTATGTTTACGTATGCCTAGATCTACATATTAACATGTTTAGGCTTGTGATTATTTAGTCCAATTCATATGCAAGTTCATGAGACATGTTAGTTGAAATGAATGATGTTTTATGTCAACATTACATGACATATGTTTGGTTGGATTTATATTAGGCACGTTACCTTCTTTTACCTCTTGTTTATAAATTAGGCTAATTTGCGGGCCTAATTACTTTATGTGATTGATGCGTACGTACAAACCGGGGTAATGTTGGGATAGACATTAAATTATAACATGTTAATGATGTAGGTGAGCCTATAACCATTTAAATGGTGAAGGCCATGAAATGGTATAATTTATATACCATTGGTTATGAATATAACTTTAGTTATGAACATAATTAAAATAATGTGACATGAAAACATTTGAAGAAAATTTACATGTATACTTGACATAAATGACAAACATGTAAATTTAGCAAAAGACGAATATGCCTAACCCGAGGTTAGACTGAGTTGTGGTGAAAACTGCCCGGAACCGACTGGCAACTCCAATGACCACAACAATACCTGTCTAATGTGGGTGGTTAGCGCATTAAGCCCAAAAAGGACCCGAGATTAGACTGAGTTGTGGTGTAAAACTGCCCGGAACCGACCGGCACATCCAGTGACCCCAACAATACCTGTCTAATGTGAGTGGTTTGTGCTTTAATAAAGCTAAGTCAAGATTTATAGGGTTAATTAATGAAACACTTAAGCAATTCAACATGTTAAATAAACTGATGGGTGAGGTTAAATAAATTTAGAACACTTAACCGTTATAACATGTTAATTAGACAAGTGGTGAGGTTAAGTAAATTTAGAACACTTAACCGTTATAACATGTTAATTAGACAAGTAGTGAGGTGAGAATTTAGAACACTTAACCAATTTAACATGTTAACTAGACTAGAAGGTGGGGTTAAGTAAACTTAGAACACTTCAATATAATTTGATTTGTGGTAAGGTCAAGTGAAAACAAGAGGACAACACTTAACCAATATAACTTGATTTGTGGTAAGGTTAAGTAAAAACAAGAGGGAAACACTTAACCAATATAACTTGATTTGTGGTAGGGTTAAGTTAACACAAGAAGGCAACACTTAACCAAAGTAATATGACACGTAGGTGGGTTAAGTTAACTTAAATTGATTGATGACATTAACCAATACAACAAGATGAATACGTAGGGTTAAGTTAAGAAGAAACACTTGACCAATATAACTTAATGAACGAACGGAGTTAAGTTAATAGGAAACACTTAATCGATCCAATATGATAAGTAAGGAGGGTCAAGTTCATAAGGAACACTTAACCAACATGACACGATGAATGGGTGGGTTAAGTTAACATGGATGGACAACACTTAACCAACATGACATAATGCGGGAGGGTTAAGTACATATCGGGTTGGTGGGTAATATTAGTACATATAGGCCCACAAAACTTAACCGTTAAATAAACATACTTGAATCGATGGGAGGGTTAAGTACATATTGTGTATGTGGGTAATATTAGTACATATAGGCCCACAAACTTAATCGTTAAGTAAACATGCTAGAACCAGTGGGAGGGTCAAGTACATTTCTTGTAGGTGGGTAATATTTGTATATATAGGCCCACAAACTTAACCAATAAGGAAACTGTAGTAACGGGGAACCATTTCAGCAGTAACCCATATAGATGTATCATGGTACCCTGAACTAGGCAGGGTGGGGCACGATTACTGGGCTGATTATAAGTGGTCAAAGCAGCGGCAGCGGGTACGTCAGTGTAGGTTCCGACGGTTTACGGGCGTGCACGTACTCCGGAGTGGGAAAAAGCAGGCACTGGGTCCCAGTAGTTATACACTGTGCATCTTGAATAGTGTCGGGTCGATATCATAAGGATTGATACAACTTATGGTGGGACTAGCACAGGGTATCTACATGCAAGAGAGGTCCGATTGACACAGACACATGGAACATGAATACAATTAGGGAGCCGATCGATAGGGTAGTAAGGGTACATCTAACATGCTCATGGCAATTAGGCTAATTGAGGTGGAATCCTCACGATAGATGTACACCTGAAGGCTACCACAATTACGGGGGTTGGGATCACGATTATCATTTTATACAGATTACTGGTTGGTACACTAGTTAGGTGGTGCAGAGATAAATATAGAAATCAAATTAACAGAGTAGTAGCGAAGCAGAGAAAAAGTAGAAGCGCATTCAGTTCACCTAGCACCTATCTGGTCTTTAGTTATCTTGTTTTTATGGTATTGTCCTATTTTTAGTTTATTCATATCATGATCCTTTATCTTGTTTGCATGCGGAAAGATCACTGGACTAACCAGACTTATGTTTGACCTAGTTTGTTTTTCGTCTCTTTTCTTCCGTCCCCCCCCCCCCCAAGGTAGTCAGGGAGGGAATAACTCAGTCTAGCTTGGACCTCTTCTCTTTCCAAGCTTGAAGATTAGTTAGTGTATTGCTTTGGACTCTCTCTTCCGCTACTATGGCTGGTTCATGCTTTATTTGAGGAATATCATTGTTATCTTTGTGCTTCTTTTACACTTGGAAGTTAAAAAATCAAGACAGAAGTTCTATGTATTACTTTTAAGTATGATTTGAGAAAATTGTTGTAAAAGCTTGACTGAATCACATTGTTAATAAAAATGAATTTATTTTCCGCTGTTTTATTTGTCTGTCTTGTAATTTATCTGCATCTTTTACCTAAAGCACTTCTCCGAAGTTAAGGCATTACCTCTTTGAGTGACCTTAATGGAGGTGGGGTGTTTCACTTAGTATCAGAGTTGAAGGTTACCGGATCAGATAAAAGACTTGAAAAATTATTTTTGAGACGATTTTAAAAGAAGCATTTTCAAAACAAAAGTTTTGTTTTAAAGGCATATACCACAAAGCCATATGCACTATCTTTTTTATCCTTTGTTTGAATCCTTGTTTCCTTCTTTCCTGAGTCTCCGGCGCTCCTGGCTTTCTGGGAGGTAACCTCATCGCGTCATGGTTCCGTAGGCTCGACGAGACTATGACACTTGTCAAAGGGCAAACAAGTGCCCAACTTCCATCTATAGCCATAGTAGTTTCACCTGCGGCTTATTTTCTTCCGAGCTTTGTAGGATTCTCCGTGCGATGGAGGTAGCTTTCGAGAGACCTGTCAACAAGTTACACAAGGATGGCAAAGATGAGAATGAGGGAGTTTGGCTAAGGAGCACAACACAAGGATGAAGAACTCATGGATATGGACTTGGTTCACAAAGGAGGGGAGGAAAGAATAGTAAAACCTAAAACAAGAGGAAGAATCTTTATTTTGGTATAATGGGTCGTATAATTAAGGGCAAGGGCAAGAACAAAAGACATGATTTTTCGGAAGGCGAGTGCATGCTCTCACCACAAGCATACCTGAGAGAAAGTCAGTAAGGTTTCTGTTTAAAAGTTTAGTTTTTCTTCTTGATCATCCTGCTAGTACTCATTTTGATTTTTGCGCTTCGCATTCATTTATATCTGCTTCCATAGTTGAGTCTCTGCACCCTAGAGCTTGTCTAGTAGAGGATCCCATTATTGTCTCAAGTCCAATTTGTGGTTCAGCTCATTTATCTTTGGTTTGTAAGGATTTGAGATATTTATTTTTTTGGTTTCATAGGCTATGGGTTGATTCTAGGCATGGAATAGTTTGCTAGTAATTGTGAAAGGAGGGTAGTTAGACTTTCGACTTGCCTCGGGAATACCCTCAAGATTTCGTGCGATCATAAGGGATCAGTTTGTCTTAGCTACCTAGAATCACTTTATGTATTAACGACGATTTTTGATCCGTTGGAGTGGTCCATGAGTACGAGGATGTTTTGATTAGGTTAGAGGTTTCCCCCTAAAACTCGAGATAGACTTCCGCATATATCTAGTTGACAATGCAAAGCTAGTTAGGCGATCAACGATAGTTTTGGAGCAAGATTGGCTAAGATAACCAGAGTTGGTTAAGTGCTCAATTGTTTGGTTGTTTTTCAAGTATCATCTCACATAAATCGTCTAAATTCGGAGGAGGTATTCCTTGGGTGCTTGTCTGATATTGGTTTAGGCCTTTGGGGCTTGTACTCGAGGGATGTCGAGTTCGACTAGGATGGTTTTTGTGAGAAATAAATGGTTGTGGCAGGCACCCTAAAGTAAGATTGACCTTAAGAGAGGTAAAAAGTACATAGCAACCTTTAGCTTTAGACCCTCAGATTTGTGACATGATGGATAAGCTAAGTAGAGGAGAGACATCTAATCATCTTAGTATATACACTTGGTATCATGGTTAACTTATGTTTATCTTGGAAAGATAGTTCGACAACATTGGATACCCTCTAGCATATTAAATGATCGAGGTCCTACTTTACTAGTGGGTTTTGGAAATGGAGGTCAAGAAGCTTCACAATCGTGAAGTTAAATTAGTTAAGATACGGTGGAGTGAAGCTCAAAGAAGATGCGACTTAGAAGACTGAAGACTAGATACGCACACCATACCCTTTTTGAGGGTATATCCTTGATTCCTCCTTTTTCTGTAGTATTTATTTGCATGCTAGTCTTTATCTTTTAAGTATATCCTCTCGGTCCTATCCTCGATCCTTAGGTAGAAGCCAATGGATGAAAACATGTGTTTGAGACATGTTCTGATTGATGGTTGCAAGTGGTTACAAGTGTTTGCTAGTGGTTTCTCGTGGATGCATATACACACATTAGGCACTAGATCGGCTCAGTCACTTTCATATTGCATATGCATATGAATGTATTTGTATATGGATTGAAACTTGATGTGTTATCATATGGATGTTGCATATGGATGAGTGAATATGCACACATATAGTATTTACATGATTAGGGATATTTGCATACATATTGGATGCATGACACTCTCATGATTCGCATTAAAGAGGTCAAATGGATCAGTAGACCGTCTGATTTAGCACTAGATAAGAGACATATACACACGCTCTGCATATGTTCATATGGCATTATAAGTCTTTTAAGGACAATGGATGATTGTGGATGATGGATGAGTAGATGGATGATTGGATGTTATGATGCATTCTTCTTAATTTGAAGATTTCGGGGACGAAATCCTTTAAGGAGGGGAGAATGTAACACCCCGAATTTTCTGAGAATATTAAAATTAACAAATTCAAGAACACTTAATTTTTAGAAGAAGAATTAAGTAAAATGGGTTGCACTATTACGTTCGTCTCAAAATTTTGGTCAAGATAGACATTTGGTTTGCATTAAACGGATACCTTATGAAGAAGTTATTAAGCCTCGAAGTTTGTATGCATATGGGAAAAATATATATATATAGATATCTATAAAAATTAAATAAATAAATATGCAAAAAAGTTCAAAACACCGAATCGAGAGAGGGAATAACCAAACCGGCCCATTTTGAGGTCGACCCGAGCCTTGGTGGGTCGACTAGGGGTTGATTCGGGGTGTTTGGCTGTCAACCCGTGGGCCGATTCGCTCTAAGGCAGATGTGGCATCTGATTGGTTCTAATGGTTCAGGGTTAATCTAATTGTCCTAAAACACTCTCTACAACTATATAAGGACCCTAAACCTAAAACCTAATTCTATTATTCACTCTCATCTAAACCTAGCCGTCATCTCTTTCAACTCAAAAGCAAGATAGAAGCTAATTAAAAGTGACGAATCAAACCAAATCTAAATTAACACAACGATTAGTCAACATCAAAGGCAAGCATTTCAACTTCAGAATACAGATTCCAAAAATCAAGATATTCTTTTCCTAGTAAGTTTAGTTATCTTTTAGATGTGAACAAATTTAAGACGTGATTTGTAATAAAATGAAAAATAGGATTGTACCAAGCTGTATGATAATGATGTTGCTGATTCATGTCCATTTCCTGTAATAATTTTCTCATGTATGTCTTGAAATGATTGTGGTTTATTGGACTTATCGTATAGGAATTGATGTTGAACCTATTATGATTTGGGGAATGAAACTATCATACCGCATATAAGTTTGATAATCTTTTCATGATATGTTACATGCAAGTTTTTAGGCTAAATAATGTTAGATCCATATGCCTACATGTTTAGATCTATAACTTTATGTGTTTAGATCCATGCTAATTAGATCCAAGTCATAATCTATACATATGTTCATATGATTTAATGCAAGTTACATGTTTTATGTTAGATCCATATGCCTACATGTTTAGATCTACAACTTTATGTGTTTAGATCCATGCTAATTAGATCCAAGTCAAGATCTATACATATGTTCATATGATTTAATGCAAGTTACATGTTTTATGTTAGATCCATATGCCTACATGTTTAGATCTACAACTTTATGTGTTTAGATCCATGCTAATTAGATCCAAGTCAAGATCTATACATATATTCATATGATATAATGCAAGTTACATGTTTTATGTTAGATCCAAGTCAAGATCTATATATATATATATATATATATATATGTTCATATGCAAGTAACATGTTTTGTGTTAGATCCAAAACTATATATATATATATATATATATATATATATATATATATATGCATGTTTATAAAGTGGATTCATGCAAGTTCATATGATCATTATTGTTAGATCTAGTTCACATCTACATGTTAAAGTTAAACTTATACATGCTTTGGTAATGTACATGTCATGATTTTGACATATGCTAGTTTATAAACGAAGTTATGTTTACATATGCCTAGATCTACATATTAACATGTTTAGGCTTGTGATTATTTAGTCCAATTCATATGCATGTTCATGAGACATGTTAGTTGAAATGAATGATGTTCTACATCAACATTACATGACATATGTTTGGTTGGATTTATATTAGGCACGTTACCTTCTTTTACCTCTTATTTATAAATTAGGCTAATCTGCGGGCCTAATTACTTTATGTGATTGATGTGAACGTATAAACGGGGGTAATGTTGGAATGGACATTAAATTATAACATGTTAATGATGTAGGTGGGACCATAACCATGTAACTGGTTAAGGCCGTGAAATGGTATAATTTATATACCATTGGTTATGAACATAACTTAAGTTATGAACGTAATTAAAATAATGTGACATGAAAACATTTGAAGAAAATTTACATGTATACTTGACATAAATGACAAACATGTAAATTTAGCAAAAGACAAATATGCCTAACCTGAGGTTAGACTGAGTTGTGGTGTAAAACTGCCTAGAACCGACTGGCACATCCAGTGACCACAACAATACCTGTCTAATATGGGTGGTTAGTGCATTGAGCCCAAAAAGGACCCGAGATTTGAATGAGTTGTGGTGTAAAACTGCCCGGAACTGACCAGCACATCCAGTGACCACAACAATACCTGCCTAATGTGAGTGGTTGGTGCTTTAATAAAGCTGAGTCAAGATTGGTAGGGTTAAGTCAATTAAGGAAACACTTAACCAATTCAACATTTTAATTAAACTGATGGGTGAGGTTAAGTAAATTTAGAACAATTAACCGTTATAACATGTTAATCAGACAAGTGGTGAGGTTAAGTAAATTTAGAACACTTAACTGTTATAACATGTTAATTAGACAAGTGGTGAGGTTAAGTAAATTCAGAACACTTAACCAATTTAACATGTTAACTAGACTAGAAGGTGGGGTTAAATAAACTTAGAGCACTTAGTCGTTATAACAAGATGAATGACTAGGGTTAAGTTAATAGGAAACACTTAACCAGTATAGCATGATGAATGGGTAGGGTTAAGTAATAAGAAACACTTAACCAATATAACTTGATTTGTGGTAAGGTTAAGTAAAAACAAGAGGACAACACTTAACCAATATAACTTGATTTGTGGTAAGGTTAAGTAAAAACAAGAGGGCAACACTTAACCAATATAACATGATTTGTGGTAGGGTTAGTTAACACAAGAAGGCAACACTTAACCAAAGTAATATGACACGTAGGTGGGTTAAGTTAACTTAAATTGATTGATGACACTTAACCAATACAACAAGATGAATACGTGGGGTTAAGTTAACAAGAAACACTTGACCAATATAACTTGATGAACGAACGGGGTTAAGTTAATAGGAAACACTTAACCGATCCAACATGATAAGTAAGGAGGGTCAAGTTCATAAGGAACACTTAACTAACATGACACGATTAATGGGTGGGTTAAGTTAACATGGATGGAAAAAACTTAACCAATATGACATAATGTGCGGGAGGGTTAAGTACATATCAGGTTGGTGGGTAATATTAGTACATATAGGCCCACAAAACTTAACCGTTAAATAAACATACCTGAATTGATGGGAGGTTTAAGTACATCTAGTGTAGGTGGGTAATATTACTACATATAGGCCCACAAACTTAACCGTTAAGTAAATATGCTAGAACCGGTGGGAGGGTTAAGTACATTTCGTGTAGGTGGGTAATATTTGTATATATAGGCCCACAAACTTAACCAATAAGGAAACCCTAGGAACGGGGACACATTTCAGCAGTAACCCATATGGATGTATCATGGTATCCTGAACTAGGCAGGGTGGGGCACGATTACTTGGCTGATTATAAGTGGTCAAAGAAGCGGTAGGGGGTACGTCAGTGTAGGTTTCGACGGTTTACGGGCGTGCACGTACTCCGAAGTAGGAAAAATCAGGCACTGGGTACCAGTAGTTATACACTGTGCATCTTGAATCTTGTCGGGTCGCTATCACAAGGACTGATACACCTTATTGTGGGGCCAGCATATGGTATCTACACGCAAGAGAGGGTCAATTGACACAGACACATGGAACATGAATACAAGTAGGGAGCCGGTCGATAGGGTAGTAAGGGTACATCTAACATGTTTATGGCAATTAGGCTGATTGAGGTGGAATCCTCACGATAGATGTACACCTTAAGGCTACCACAATTAGGGGGGTTGGGATCGCGATTATCATTTTATGCAGATTACTAGTTAGGACACCAGTTATGTGGTGTAGAGATAAATATAGAAATCAGATTAACATAGTAGTAGCGAAGCAGAGAAAAAGTAGAAGCGCATTCAGTTCACCTTGCACCTATCTTGTCTTTAGTTATCTTGTTTTTTTGGTATTGTCCTATTTTCAGTTTATTCATGTCATGATCCTTTATCTTGTTTGCATGCTGAAAGATCACTGGAATTACCAGACTTATGTATGACCTAGTTTGTTTTTCGCCTCTTTTCTTCCGTTCCCCCCTAGGTAGTCAGGGAGGGAATAACTCATCCTAGCTTGGACCTCTTCTCTTTCCAAGCTTGAAGATTAGTTGGTGTATTTCTTTGGACTCTCTATCTTCCACTGCTATGGCTGGTTCATGCTTTATTTGGGAATATCATTGTTATCTTTGTGCTTCTTTTACACTTGGAAGTTAAGAAATCAAGACAGAAATTCTATGTATTACTTTTAAGTATGATTTGAGAAAATTGTTGTAAAAGCTTGACTGAATCACATTGATAATAAAATGACTTTATTTTCCACTGTTTTATTTGTCTGTCTTGTAATTTATCTGCATCTTTTACCTAAAGTGCTTCGCCGAAGTTAAGGCATTCCCTCTGTGAGTGACCTTAATGGAGGTGGGGTGTTTCACTGAGACTGCCCTACCATTCTGCTTAAGCTCCAAAAATTTCCTAAACAGTTTAGATTTGTGAGAAGCTGGAATGAACTTTTCGCTGAAATGAGTCATAAACTGATTCCAAGTAAATTGATCTTCAGGAGTAGCTGCTATAATAGCATTCCACCAATTCATAGCTCATCCTTGAAGCTGACGCGATGCTAACTTTCTCTTCATGGCATCATCGATTCCCAAGTCCTCGAAGATGCACTCATAATTATCCAACCAATCTTGAACATCCGTAGCTGACTCCGTTCCTTGGAACGGCTTCCCGCCAGGACTAGTATAATCCTTGTTAAGCTTGGCGAAATCGGTCCTAGGCGCCTGCACTACTACACCACCACCATTAGCAGCATTAGGAACTGCTCCTCGAGCATCCCTAAGCATCTCTCGCATGAAGGTAGTAAACATCGTCCTCATATCAGGAACATCCCTATTGTTTGCTCCTGAACCTGTACTCCTCGTATACCGGTTCATCGTTCAGTCTGTAAAGAGAAAACGATTTACCATCTCCATAGTGGTTCCAGTGCAGTGCGACTCCATCTTAGATATACTAATAATATATATATAGCTTTTGAAAACCAAAATATCACAAATACGCTCTCTCATATACGTATACTATCTCACCCTAGTGTATTTCCCTAGGTTAACTATGCAACCTTGAGCTCTGATACCAAATGTGACGGCTCGCCTCGCACCAGACGACATCTCCAATGAAAGTGCGCTATGCCAATGCCCGACTAGCACAGGACGGTCGCCAAAGAAAGGAATTTGAACTAACAAGGAAGCTGTAGAATGTATCAAAGCACATGGAATAAGGTATAATAATAACATACTTGGCATAAAACAGGCGAGACAGTGCATAAGCTGAAAACTAAACCATAATCATCATAGCAGCGGAAACTCAAAATACAGCTTACGATCCACATCATTATTACAACTGCAAAATAATGTCCCTAAGGCAAAGTAGAAAGGTGCACTACTAATGCCCAAAGTAGTGACCAAAAACAACACAGGGAGATATTTGTATATATCATATGTGGAAGCCTCCTGCTCGTCTCCAGTACAGCTACTCGTGCATAATCACCTGACCTGTCTCTAGTCCGCCCATTTAAGAGCACCCAGAGTAATAAGAAGAGACATAAAACTCTGGGTCAGACAAAAGTCTGGTATGAGCTATAAGCAACAAAACAAAACAATAACAGGTATAATCCAATCATATCTGAACCTGTTTCTGCAACCAAAGAGTTAGCACAACATACCATACTATACTCTAAGGTGACACTAAACAAAAGGTATAAAGATACGAAGGAGGGGGTGTGCATGTCAAGGTGATTGCAAACAATCAAACATTGCAGTCATTCCTCAGGTCTCTCACTCAGTGTGTAAAGCATAGGATATCCACTACTTTGGTCACCTAAACCTTTGGGCCATGACGGAGTCCAATCCCGTACAACTATCACTACAAGCCCACTGTCCGTCTCTCAGTGGTGAACCATAGTTATGAATACCGATAACCACTTTGCACACGTCCCGCAACAAAGTCCAATCACGAAGTTGACTCGTTGGTTCCCATCTGGATCCTGAGTGCAAACTTCCCATTTGGACTTCCTTTGCATCTCGGGTTTTGGTCATCATCTCCGGATCAGTTCGGCATGCTCCTCTTCACTATGCTTCAGATCGTGCTCCTCGAAGTAGTCCTGTCTGTGATCATCCACATCGGGTCGGGTCGGATTTCCCCATTCAAGTCGGCTCGGTTTGGTCCCTCTCGGCTCGTGCTCAACATCTCGATTCCTGACAAGCCCCTTCGGATCGGATCGGATGAAGTAACGGTTCGTAGTTCGTACTCTTCTTCCATTCAGCTCGGTTCGTGGTGTATGCTCCAGTTCGTGAGTGGCATCGGTTCGGGTCGGGGTTCTTTCTCTCAAGCGGGTCGGGTCGTGGTGCCAACTCCAGAGCATCAGTTCATGACTTGCTTCTCTAGGCGGTTCGTGGTGCTCAAGCTGGAGCGGTTCGGATCGGTCTCCATCACTACGAGCGGGTCGGGTCGGAGAGGGCAGGGACGATCTGATCCGGTTCCTGCATATTTTTTGCAACTTTTCCAGTGACCTATTTACGCCGTTTGACGGAGTTTTCGACCAATCTAACTGTTCCAAACAATTACATAACATTCCAAACAGTCATAGCAACATATAGAATTGACCATAAGCACCAAAACAACAATTTGATATGTCAAAACGGATCAAACATACCCAAAAACCCATATTTTCCCCTTAATCATGTTTAAGTAAATTTAATGATAGGATTAGCAAAACTCAACCAAATTTTCTAACAGAGGTCTAAGACAATATTTAGAAATTTATAAATATTTTTCCATAATTTAATCATGTTTAAATTCTCTAATTAACACTAATTACCCTTAATGAACCATAATTAGTGAGTAACTATGCAAATCACTCACCTTTGCCACAAATAAACTGTAGATCTAAAATGATTCTCTGTTTGGCACGAATACTGATGTCTAACAGCAGTTCTAACCTTGCTTTGGTGCTATTTCTCCTTAATTTGGTGAAGATTAGGCTAATACTTGATTAGAAAGTGATTAGAGGTGATTCTAGATGTTGGAGGCCATTGTTAGGGTTCCTAGGAGGTAAATGGCGGCTAGAAAACTGAAATGAAATGAAAACCTAACTCATCTCAGTCTCCCCATGACCCTAATCCCGAAATGGGTTACGGGCTCATTCACTAATCACCTCATTTGGACCGATTAAGCAGTTTTTTGCCTTCCAAACCTTGTTTCAGCCATATCTCCCAAACGGTGAGTCCGTTTGGCTAATGTGACCACTCTACGGAAAGGTAAACCATCATCCGGACCTAATGGGAGTAGTTTCGAGTCAAAAATACTTTCCAATAAAAAGTTATGGCTAAAACAAGATCAGTTAGGGGTGAAACGGTCATTTAAAAATCGGCAAAAATCATGAACATGGGAAATGACCCCAATAGTCATCTCCCAAAGTTACACGACCATACGACTTCATACGAAAAAGAAATAAATATTCTACGATCCTCCGATGTGAAGAATGCGGGTCGTTACACAGCCCGGGCCTACGCACGCACATGACCCCGTTGGACTTGCGTTGCCACCGCTAACTCGTTTTGACCACTTACAATCAAACCCAGTAAGCGTGTCCCGTCCTCAATCTAGATCGAGCTCTCTTAGATACTAAATGGGTTACTGGTTGAAAAGGGTCCCCGCACTTGACACAAGCTTTCCACCTATGCTTGGTCCCCACTAGGATTTCCCACTTAACCCCCTCTTATTCATGTCTCCTTACATGTTCCAACTTGGTTAAGTGTTTATAATTATACCCCACATGTCACCCATGTTACCCACTTATCAAATTAACATGTGTTACTGGTTAAGCTTGTCTTAACCCTATCCGTTTATCAGATCAATATATATTTTATTGGTTAAGCTGGTCTTAACCCTATCCACTTATCAAATCAATATGTATTTTTGGTTAAGTTTGTCCTAACCCTATCCACTTATCCAATTAATATATATTATTGGTTAAGCTGGTCTTAACCCTACCTACTTATCAGATTATTGGTTAAGCTAGTCCTAATCCTATCCACTTATATATTATTGGTTAAGCTGGTCTTAACCCTATTCACTTATCATGTTTTATGTATCATATATATATATGTATATGTATATATATATATCGTATGACATGTTTTACTTAATTTATGATTAAATACATCTTAGTTCACAAATACACTGGTTAAGAGAATAACTCCCTAAGTATCAACCCCAAAGACCGAAATCAACATCAGATTGGTACCCAGAGAATTACTCAACTCAACCAAACTTCTGTTTGTCATTCATATTCGTCTTTGATCAGCATTAATTAATTATTAATGCACAGACCTCTCACATTAAGTGGATTGCTTATTGCCGCTGGATATGCCGGGCGGTTCCGTGCAGACTTCCACCACAAGCCAGACTTAACCTCGTGTCTAAACATCTTGTAATTATGCCTACGACGTCCCACATTAGACTGCTGTTTGCGGTTGCTGGATGTGCCGGGCGGGTCTGGGCAGTCTTATACCACAAACGAGTCTAACCTCGTGTCTTAGGCATTTATTTCGCATTTAATTTATGCCTTTGACCTCTCAGATTAGACTACCGTTTGTGGTTGCTGGATTTGCCGGGCGGGTCCGGGCAGTCTTATACCACAAACGAGTCTAACCTCGTGTCTTAGGCATTTATTATTACACATTATTATTTAACCCAAATTTGAATTAATATCCATATTTCAGGTTGTCAATAACTTCCAATTTTAATCCAGTCCATAATTATCACTTAAATTATGTCCATAATTTTCAAGTATATAAATCAAACCAATTAATGTCTCAAATTAATTATATGCCTTTAAAGCCATTTTATGCCAATTACACAATATTAATATTTAATATTTTCCCAATGTCCCCATGCCGTTCGTACGTTTAATATGAAATATGTTAAACTCGCAAATAGTCTAACTCATAAAAAATAAAAGAAACATCACAACTTGCATAATATATAAAATAGATCTAACTTGCAAATAGGAATTATAACATAAATTTGCATATCCAATAGCTTGCATAGGCAATGGACATATAGAACATAAGTTTGCGTAAACTATGTACTGCCATGGATCTAAATATAGATCTAAACATGAAATTGTGGACTTACATATATGAATATGGTTTTCACCTAAACTTGCATATGTGAATATAGTTTTCACCTAAACTTGCACATGGATTCCTACAAACTTGCATATGAATTAAAACATGTAAACTAATATCACATGTTTTACATATAAACTAGCATATGTATATACTTGATTCACATATAAACTTTTGTATAACTCGCAAACAGACTTGCATAAGATTCATATACAAACTAGCATATGTAAAAACAGACTTGCATAAGATTCACATACAAACTAACATATGTTTTCCATCCCAAACTTGCATATAAACTGATGTCATAAAATGAATCAAGTTAAACATATGTGATTGGACATATGAAATAGATTTACCAACATAAGTTAACAAAACTGTGAGAACCCGTTACTTCCCCGTGAAGGAAAGAGCAGATACTTTGAGAACAACACATAAAAGAACACAAACGGAAGAACATTTCATTGTTATTACAACAATTCCATCAGAATACAAGAATATACAGAGTATAAATGAATAAATTACATTCGATAAATATCAGAGATTAATATAAATTACATAGCAGCGGAAAAACAATATAAAACACAACTGAAAGTGATATACGGATATAGAGCTTTCCGGATATCGTTCCAGCTGTAAACCAGGATCCTGCGAATATAAATCTACAAAACCAAAACTACTAGCTGCCCGTGTAGGAAATAAGGGCACCCAGAGTTTAGGTTAAAACAATAAACTTCAGGTCAGTCATGTGACTGGTGTGAGAACTAAAACAGTTATTTAAACTTTACTTTAAAAGAGAATGATTCAAGGGACCACGCTGTATAACACGGAACGGGTTTCCTCCCAAGAATACCAGTGCATAGAATAAACAGTGCAATGCTTTTTCGAAAAATGAAGCTATTATAAGACCCAGGTCCCATTACACAATGTAACTCAAGCCGGAGGATAGGGTTTTCCCTTATAATAGCCAAACATGCTTGGTACGTTTAAAACAAATCATTTGATACTATAATAAGTGTATAGTGTCAAAACAATTTCAATCATAAATATCAATCATATACGGCATAGCATCCCATGCTACTATGTCGCCATACTAGCCTCTCCAAATAAAGCCGAAACATCCCGTATTTCCGTCATGAGTCGAGGCAAGGGGCAAGCTCCTCTCCGCTTTCGAGACACTCCAGCAAATGTCTTAGGGCTACGCACTCTGGGTAACCCTGGATTAGGTTGGGCCGGTCCTCTCTTACGTTTGAGGATTGGCAATTCCTGAACACACGTTTCCCAGTCCTTACAGACCTAATATCGAGGCGCCTCATTCCAACAACCACAAAGGTGAAAAGTATATAAATGTCAGCGCTGGTAAGTCACTGACACCAAAGCTAGAAAGAAACGTCGTGTTCTCCCAACGGTCCATATCCCGTTTTTGACTCATACCGAGGTGTGAGGCTCGCGAATCCACGCTATACAAAAAGATGCCACGTAGGCCGTGCTTTGATCATCAACCACAAGACTTTGCTTTTCAACAGAAGCCTTGATCCATGCAACTCAGCGTGTCACACAGGCAATTCATGCCATGCGATTGATATCTATCGATATATAACCTCTAAGCTCGTACGTCTCAGAGAAGGGCGTTAAGTAAGAGAATAAATTCTCCGCCGCCAAACAGATATTATATTTAACAGAAATCAATCAACACAGAATAAAATCCAATGTCCGACACACAATCCATTTACAAGTTCGTTCTGGGTCTGAACGAAACCGGAGGCACTTTCCTCGCATATCCATCGATCTCCAAGTACGTCTGGACAACCACCGACTATTTCCATCCTCTTGGGTGTACAGCCCAATCAGGATCGTCAGTAGTTATCCAAACGATGTGAAGACTTCCGGTCTTTGACCACCGTCTTCTACTTCGACTTATCGTCGAATCGATTATTCAGAATTGGTATAAACCCGATCTTTCCGAACAACCCTCGTATATTAAAAACAAATGTTACACAAACACAACATACGCCTCATTCCAATTCAGCAGCCACTAACCGCAAATTAGCAAGAGAACAATTTCCCAAATATTAACCCCGAAGGCCGAAACCAACATCAGATCAATACCCAGGAAACCATTCTTCTTAACTAACCTACAGCTAGTTTCAAAATTCCACATTCTTAGGGAAAGGTTCCCATTCATTTTATCCAAGATAAATTCTTTAAAATTTATCCTTTAATCTTCCTTTGGATGTCCTATTAAACCAAATTATGGTTTTCCAAACTAGTCGAGATTAGCGAACCACACCGAATTAATTATTTATTTTATTTCCCAATCCCAACCTATTCATCCCATGAAGCAAAACTGGTAATACTGCATATCTAATACCACAGTGTTATAGGTAAAATTAATTACCATTCCACGTTCAAATCTAATTAAAGATTTAATTATCGCTTTGGAGCAAAACTGGAAATACTCCATTCTAGCTCAATTTCTAAATTTGATAAGATTATCCATTCACATTTCAATCTAATTACAGATTCATTAAAACTTCTTTCACTGGGTTAAAGAACTAATGTCATTTAAAACATAGTTCACGACAAACCCAAATCGCATTCTATTTATTTATCGGGTTAAAGAACTAGTGTTGTTTAAAACACCATTCACGATAAACCCACAAATCAATTCTATTTAAAACCCATTTCAAATCCAATTTATTTATTTAAAAATAAATGGATTTTAATTTTAGTTCAAAACTAGTTCATTTCGATAAAAATCTATTTTTACCTTTTCAAATATGAATTTTTTTCATCCCAATTTTTCCCAAATCATTTCTTATGATTCTATACAAATTATTACTAATTTTAGTAATTTTATCAAGGCCCGTACCGTCGATTTCCATCAACGGCCACCGAACTGCACTTACAGCGACCTTTTCCAAATTTGATTTGGACATATCTCCAAATCCAACCGTTAGATTTCAAAATTCTAATATTCATTAGAAAGCTCTTTTCGATACGAACCCAACGGTTCCGGTTTTAGGAGAATCCGACGGTCGGATCTCCCGTAATGTCCGTTCAAAGTCAATGGTCGAAACTTACGAACTGCCGCGGCGCGGCGCTTTCTATTCAGCCCATTATATTATATATATATAATATATATTTCATCGATTCCTATTTGAAACGAATTTTATAAATAGTTTTGAATTCGTTTCAAAACAATTTCAACCTTTATTTCAAATTCAAATCAAAACTGAATTTTCTATTATAAATCCTTTTTACTTTCATTTCTATTTGATTTCAATTCAAATCGATTTTAATTCGATTCGAATTCATTTTCTTTTCAATTCAATTCAATTCGAATTCATTTTCTTTTCAATTCGAATTCGTTTTCTATTCAATTCAAATTCGATTCGTTTTCTATTCAATTCAAATTCGATTCGTTTTCTATTCAATTCAAATTCCATTCGTTTTCTATTCAATTCAATTTCGAATTTAAAAACGAATATAATCTACATAAATATCGTTCGCGTCAAAATAGCGCATCTCAAATCAATACGGCTTTATATATTTTAATAATTCCTTTATTCTATTCAACAAATGAATATTTATCCTATTCAATACGTGAATCTAAATATTTCGTTCAACACATGACTAATCTCAACGGATGAGGACGGTCAACACATGAACCTTTATTTTATAATGATAAAGATGTAAATCTTATTGTTAAAATATTTCGTTCAACACATGACTAATCTCAATGGATGAGTACGGTCAACACATGAACCTTTATTTTATAATATTCTTTATCTTCTAAATTGGAATGAGGCCCAATCAATTACCATATAAAGCTAATTATATGGATTCCATACAACACATGTATATAATAGCAACGATAAATAATCAACCATCATCCAAAGTGCACTACACTGTATAAGCATCAAATATAGATATCTAACGCTTATAACAGCCTGTCAATCAATCGATCAACAAACAACTAATTATTGGGATTAGTGTATGTCGTATTTTATCCCAATACCCGTGTGGGGTTTCAAATCAACAAACACAGATTTTTATTTGTGCACTTGGGCGATGTGTAAAATTTATCGACCCAATCAATATCAGTCAAATCAGTGTATATAAACAAATCAGCCGATTTGTTTATAACTATTTATTTACTCACATTCACGTTAAAAATTATATTTTTAACGATAAAATATTTTTAACTATATAAATATTTTATTTCCTTTCAACACATGAATATATTTCATTTTCCATTTCACATCAGTTTCACAAACAAATTTCACAACACAACAATCAAACAAACAAGCCATCCATGGTCTGTGGATGACGGGTGTCGGGTGCTACTAAACACCGTCTGCATCCTATTATATATATATAACTAGAAAAAGAAATTTAGAGTGAGAAGTTCTCACCGAAAGCTATCCCAACTTCACGACAC